>CM042424.1:6750468-7087968 GCA_023634145.1 Thymallus thymallus
TTCTATCCCCAAGCCATGACTGCTAAATAGTTAGTTAAATAGTTAACCAAATAGCTACCAGGACTATCTGCATTGACCCTTCTTTCACTAACTTCTTTTTGACTCATCACATACACTGATGGTACTGTTTATAATCTGTCATTTTATTCCTAGTTATATGTACATATCTACTTTAATTACCTGGTACCTCTGCACATCAACTTTCTTTCTCTCTGTATTGTTGAAGGGCCGTAAGTAAACATTTCACTGTTATTCCACACCTACTGTTTACAAAGCATGTGACGTATAACATTTGATTTGACCTTACTCATCAAACACACACAAGGTTCTCTCATGGGACAGGTGGTCCTCTATCTTCAGACGCTGTGACTATGCATATCAGTGTGTGTGTGTGTGTGCCCTCCCTGTGGCAGTATGTCCTCCTGGCACACCCCCTGCCTCTCTCCGCCCACGCACGGTAGCGCTGTACAGACGGGCTCTGGCGTAGTGTTAGTGTGTATGCTCATTTCAAGTCCCCCACACTGAGAACACACACACACACCTCGGCTTGCTGTTCTACCTCCAAGTTCTCTCAACTCTGAAGGTGAGTCAAACTAAACCAGGTGGGTGGACTTAACAGTCCAATAACTACTCAAATGAATCAGTAAACATACTGCTGTGTCTGTGGACCAAATCAATAGAGATAGACTAGAGGAGATCTTGAAATTACTTCATGAATCTCAGGCCTAAAGCTGTTATAGATGGGATTATTGGAAAGCAGGTCACCATAACCGTGTGTGTGTGTGTGTGTGTTACTGCACTTGAGGGCTTTTGGAAAATAACAAATAGCACAGACGAAATGAGAACTGCCATTCTTTCCCCCATCCATATGTATGCCAACCATTGTGCCCAGTTCTAGATATGCCAGAAGGGCAAGGTCGTCCCCTGTGCGCCAATCAATCATGAATCCCAACAGATCAAAGAGGCTATAAACCAAGCTGGAGACCGACGGTTACTCTCCTGATATTAGTGATGCCTGGCATGCCGCTAGGTATACTATAGGCCATGCCTGCCACGCCAGAAGTGAATTGAAGGGAAGGGAAGTGCGTGACTGTGAATATGAATGTGTTGGAGCCTTCACATGCAATTGTTCTCAAAATCTGGGCCCTATTCATTAGGCACCAAACGGAAGAAAACAGACTGGAACTGGGAGGGACAACCTGAAGTTGTCCAATAAGAAACGTTTGGTTTAGTCTTCTGTTGCGAAGCATTTCGCTACCGTGCGCCCTAATGAATACGCCCCGCCTTGTGACTCGTCTCATTGTGCGGTGCTCTATCAGATGTGATGTGACCCTCCATCTTGTCTTTCCTAGACCCAGGAAGTCAGAAACTCATTCGAAAGGCCAATTAGAGCAATGACAAACCTACCTAGAATCACAAAAGGGTTTTCAATATCTTGTTAGAGTGCAAACTTTACCCGGGCAAACAGAGAGGAAGATCAGGTCAGTTAAACACACACCTCTGGTTTCATAGCAACAAGGGACACAGTCTCAGTATGTGTCCTGTTCATTTACAACTAGTCTCAAATAGGGCCACTCTAGATGACAAAATGAACGACTAGCACATCAGCACCTAAAGGAACCTTCTATTTATTCCTGTCTAAATGTATCTACATCATGATCCCTTAATGGAGCTCCGCTAGTTAGCATTAGCATTTTCCACACTAAGGAAAGATACCCAACCCCCATTGGGGTCTCCCCTGCCTGGGTATAATAAGTATAGCGGAGCCCCTTAGACGGAGGCTAGCTACTGAGCTGTGTCGCATAGCGTTAGCCGATCACTGGCCAGCTTACGGGCCCAGGCTTTGAGCATCTCCTGCCACTAGTACACTAGTGATAGAACCATCGCTGCAGGGCAGGATTACTGATCAAAGGGAGGAGAGATGGAGGAGGAGGGAGAAAACGGAGGAGAGGAGGCAGGGATCCACCTCCATCCAAACTCCTTTACGTTAAACCTTCCCCTTTTTCCCCCTCCTCCACCCTACAAACACAGATCTCACCCCCCCCCCCCCCATCAAAACTCATCTATATCAGTGTAAAACAGCAGCACTCCTCTCCCCCTAACTACCCACCAAACCGTTCCAGCCCCATCTCGCTCTTATTTGATCCCAAATGCACCCCATTCCCCTGCTGAGACCTATGGGCCCTGGTCAAAAGTAGTGCACTATAAAAGGGAAAAAGGGTGCTATCGGTCTCTCCTGCTTATTTTACCACCCTTGGCTAGCACACCAGGCCAGGCTTTGTGTGAGTGGATGGGAATAGGATACATCCATCAATGGGCCGCAATGCATATATGCAGAGTGAATTACAAGGCAGAGAAATGAATCATGCCTGGAGGTAGGAGAAAGGAGGGGGTATAAGGTAGATTAATAGCTAATAACTTGAAGGAATAGAGCCGATTCATCACGTCCCAAAATGGAGTCCATTAAAAGAGTGGCTGTGGATCTACATCAGTGTCTTGCAATGAGGCTACTGTATCTTCGCTATCCACTCAGAAACCTGTGGGCCGCTACTTCCATTGGTTGAAATGTAACTTCGCGGAGCATTTTCCTGAATGACTTTTCCTTGCTCATTACCTTTAAACTATATATTCTGTCAGTAAAATGAGTGTAGAACGTATGAAACTTGTTCCAGTGCTGTTGCCGGTCTTATAACTATAAATTATGTTGTCTTGTCTTTATAGTTTTGGAACTTTGAAGGATTCAAACATCACGAGAACCTTTACCGATACGTATCAGGAAACATCACTAAATTGTACTCGGGCATATAAGAGGGCATCCATTTATCCTCTATGCCCTAATCATTCCATTCTTTAAAAATAAATCACAATTACAACCACAGTCCGTTTACATCACAACGACTGCAGTCTCAGATGGAATAAGCACGGAGGGGATACTTCACCTTCAGTCTTCATGCCTTTATATTCAGAGAGAGAGACTTTACTGCAGCCTGACCGAGGAAATGAGCGATCACTAGGCAACAGGCACAAGCCTTAAACTGGAAGTCGTCTGAATATACAAACCACTATGGATTTCAACAGTGCAGGCGCATATTAGATGTACATTGTGGAACACAGTGAAGTAGATATTTCAGTTGAGAGGAGGTGGTCGATATTCCCATAGGAATACATTAGCATTATATGCTAACATGCTCTAATGTGGCGGTCAAGTGTTGTATAGCAAAACTGGAAACAGAATTAAGCTAGTGATATGGGTGGGGTTAGGTGCTTATGTAGTCACGGTAAATTAAATACTATGGCAACGAGACTTCCAACACCACAAGGAACACTGGCGTGTAGAAGAACCAAGCACCAGCACTCTACTTAACCGTGCCTCCAGTACCGTGAACCTCATTTGTTCAACATGCTAGTAATCTCAAACTTCATCTCTTTCATGTTATCGTGGTTGTCGCTTTAATTTGCTATGCGAATGTGTGTGTGCTGAAACGTGCGAGAAGACAAAGTATTTGAAAGTATTCCCCTCAGTAATGTAATAAACCGAAGAGGCTTTATTAAACACATAACACAGTGACAAACAGACAACTGAAATGCTTGAAATGAAAAAAGAAAAAAAAAAAACAACCCACATTTTATTGCACTTAAGTTATAAGAAAATAAAAATTCTAAATTGAACCAAAACAAATACACAATCCCTTTAAGTTTTTTTTTTCTCTGTCGGTTTTCTTTTCGCCAGGCAGTTACATGAATGAACTGAAAAAATAAAAACACCTGCGGCATCTGATTTCTCAAACCAGATTATAAATTAAAACGGATGAAAAATAAACGAGAGAGAAAGAACAAGATTGTTTTCTTTTTTTAATATACAGTGTTATACCACTTTCACAGTTCTGCTTGAGTTGTGTGTGACTCCTTTCTTGGGAGATTGAGTTGAACTAATTGTTTCGGCTACAATGTTCTGTTCTGCTCACTTGAAGCCAGGTTGCCTGTAGGCACGTTTTCCACTCACAAACCATTACACTGCTAACTGCTAAGAGAGCTAGCTAGCTCTGAACAGTTTGACTGTAACATGTAATATGTCATATTCATAACACTAAGACTCTCTACTGTACTTGTTGTCAGTTTGCTTTGTGTCAGTTGGTGCCCGGTCATCAGTGTTGCTTGAGACATTTGAATGGAAACAACAATCACATATGGATAATGGAAAGTTATTTCTTTAATATTTTCCTTTTTCTCTTTGCCAGTCCACACAGCATCTAGAAAGTTCCCCACAGAACAGGCTGAAAGAGCTTTGTCCCAAGGAATGTGTTAACAATTTGCCCAGAAACACACACACACACATACAACACATGCACCCCATCGTTTCCTCTACGCAGGCAAACCCTTCTTTGTCCAACACACTCTCAGCCTCGTTGAGGCATGTTTGGCTCAAGTTTCAGTGGCAGAAACTCTCTCTCTCTCCCTCTCTCGTCGTCTCTGTTTAAAACATTAGAAGAGTCCATTTTGGAATTTAGTCTGGGACTAAAACGTCACAGCAAGTAAAAGTTCCATCTTTATTATTCCGTTTTATCTAGCAGCAAAAATACAGTTTACCCACTGGGAAAACAGTACTGGGAGGGAGGGGGGACACTATACCACACGAAGAGCTCCGAGAAGAGAACCCCAACCTTTCCCCCCCACGTAAGAACCAGCATTGAGGAACCAACCCAGCCAGACTTGTTGAAAAACAAAGGGCAGCGTAACGCCTAAATCTGGAGACTTAACATCTCCAGACTTCTGCTATAAAGAAGAAAATAAAAAAACGTAAAGAAAAACCCAAACAGAAAATAAAACGTGGTGAGATAACGAAAGCAAAGAAGTGAGTGGAACAGGTTAATACTGGGAATTATTGCCGTTGGCAACAATAGGCATCCAAAACAAACAAACAGCAAAAATCCTTTTCTTTGAACTGATTGAACGAACATAGCTACAAGAGGAACGCAAATTCACAGTTGTGTGTGTGCTCCTATGTGTTTTTTGAAGAAAACAAACCATGGAACTAAAAGACTGAAGAACAATAAGAATGGAACAAACAGAAAACAGGATTTATGGCCTGATGTTATAGGCTCATACCTGGTTTGAGGACCAATCAGATTCTTGGCATGGCGTTTCTCTCATTCTCTCCCCGACGACAAGAACCTCCTTAATTAACTAATATTGTGTGCCTGTGTGTTCTCAGAAAAACTTTATTCCAATTCACTTAATTTCCTCAAATGAGAATTTGATGTTTCCCTGTGTCTTTGCCTTGTGTAACTGTGTACAGTGTTGTTTTTCTATTAAATAGTCGGTTGGCGCTTTATGTGGGGGATAAAAAATTATATATCTTTATACATCTGAACAAATACTTGTGTCAGGCTTGAGCAAACAAGTCTCTGTTTGTTGCGAAGAAGCTGCCCCTATAGCCGCAGAGTTATTTCTTCAAGACTTCCTGTCTTTCTTCTCTTCTCTTCCTCCTTTAGTGGACCAGTCCGTTCCTCCCCCTCTTCTTCCTCCCAGCCTACTGCAGAGGTGTGGGCGAGCCACCCAGGTGTGGGCGAGCCACCCATTTCCACCCCACCCCTTCTGATTACAACCCTCTTAAGGTGGGAGGGGTAATAAGCTGGGGCTGGCCGGTGAGGTTGGCGACTGTGGCTTTGTCAGAAACGTCCACCGACGGTGGGAGGGGACCGGTATGGAGGGGGAGGGGCGGCGTAAGTGGTGGTGTTGAGGGTAGGGTGGAGCGTGTGAGAAGAGTTTTAGGGCACGTTCACCCTCGATGTTGAGCCATCTCCTCCTCTTCCCCATTCACCCCATCTCCCTCCTCCCCTCTCCTCCCTTCTCCCTCTCTCAACCATTACCCTCCTCTCATCTCACTTCATGTCCACGTCAAAGTCCAGCACCAGTAGTTTTGTCTCTTCGGTGCCGTTGCGGCTTCCCACGGCACACACCAGCTTGGTGTTGGAGGCCCGGATGCGCCACACAACCCCGCCGCTGCCGCCGCTCTCCAGCGTCACCAGGTTGCGGATGAACTCGCCCGTCTTCAGGTCCCACAGCTTCACCGTGCCGTCGTCCGAGCTGGTGATGACAAAGTTCTTGTTGAACTGCAGGCACGTCACGGCGCTCTGGTGCTTGTGGGGACCTGGTGGTGGAGGGGGGGGGGGGGAGAAAGAGGAGAAGAGTGAGTGAGTGTGAAAGAGATAAATAGCTAGTTTCTCATTTTCACTGTCAGATGAACTCACGGATACCATTATTTATGTCTCTGAAGGAAGTTGCTAACTAGCGTTAGCGCAATTAATGTAAGTCTATGGGCCTCTGCTAGCATGCTAGTACATACCCATCGACTTCCATCAATTGCGCTAACGCTAGTTAGCATTGGGTCGCAAAACAGAAGTAGATAAAACCGCGTAATATCCCTTTACGAACGTAGAGAAAGGCAGAGAGATGGATCAAAAAAGGAAAACAAAATTGAAAAGGCTTGTTGGAAGGAGAATCTGACTCCAAAGCCCACCATACAGTAACGTAGAGACATACCGACAACACCTGGCTCTGAAACTGGCCAGAAAATGAGTCGTAATAGATGGTAAAACACTATACTGTTTATTTCTGGAGTGTGTTAAGGCAGTGAAATAAGGCACTCTGCCTTGGCTTGGCCTCGTCTGCCATGGAAAAGACTGGGTTAGTAAAGGAGAGGAGAGGAGCCCAGGGCTTAGAGCTGTCAGCGTCTACAGCTGCTGACTGGCACTGCAGCGGGGTGTGTGTATGTGTGTGTGTGTGTTGAGTGTGGCAGCTGGCAGGAACACCCATTCGGTGTGCAGATTGTGGTTTCTGCAGCTGTTGCCTCCTCTTTCGACGAGATGCCCCTGTACGTGTGTGTATGTGTGTGTATGTGTGTGTGTCTGCGGGAATTACTAATATTCCCTAAGGAAATGCAAATTATAAAACCCCCACATTTGATCTATTTACACTATTAAAACAAACACACAAAACCACAGTTCCAAAGATGTGGCTGGCAACATGAAATACTTTCTAGCAGTTATTACACAAAAAACTCTAAATAGTGAATACTAATTAGGATGAAATGTCTAAAATGATGAAGTACAGTATACAATGAAATGTGCTCATTATCAATCCAAAATCATTTATTGTATAAAGCACACTAGGAATTGTGTTCATTAGCCTACCAATGGAAATTCATTTACAACTAACATATCTAAATTGAACAGTGCCAGCAGTGTAAACCCTCATCCTCTCCCTTCGTCTGTCTTTCTCACAAGGATTCGACAACGTACCCAGACAACCAACCCCCACATTACTCTTCCCTCTCTCTCTCTCATTCACACCCATTTCATTTCCACGACAAAGCAGCTGGCTACATCGTTACCTATCCTCTCAGCTTAAGTACCTCATCTGTGGCTGCAAGTGAGTTGCCTGTTGTTAGGCTTTTGTCTCATCTAAATGCCCTAATGAATGACTGGCAGAAATTGCCCATTGACCCAATTACATGACCTACATAATCCCTGCACTCCTACCCCACTCTATGCCCCCCTAGCCGAGCGTCACGCCCCCCTTGTCATGTCCCTCATGGGCCAGGCTCCCCAACAAGACAGGACCCCACCCCCCTTTCAACATCCCTCCTCCTCCTCCTCCTCCTCCCTCTCATCCTCATGCAGGGCCATCACCCCCATCCCCACTTCTTTCATCCCTCCTCTCACATCCCCCCTCTTCTCTCGCACGTATTCTAAAACAGGGCCATATCCATTCCCTTTGTTCAAGAGGGAGAGGGCACGTGTGAGTTGTAGTTCCATGGGAATCGTTGGGTTTGTAGTTCACTAATAAGGCAATTTTTTTGTTGTGGGGGGGGGAAATTAGCACTGGCAGAAAACAGTGCAGCTGCTCAGTAAGGATTTCTCCATTTCTCCCCATTCAAGGTAACAATACCTAGTGCTAATGACAGAGAGAACTGTTACACTAGCATCCAGAGTTGAGAGTGGCTGGCTGGCCCTCAATGTGTTGCCTCGGTTTGGCCATGCACAGCCAAGCACATCATTGAGTGAATATCTCTGAGCAACAACCTTTCGCTGGGGTCCAAAATTGGCCAATTCCAGACACTTACCGACAAAATGAGGTTACAGAGTTGTCTGTGGTAGATGGTGGTGGTTGAAGGGAGTTTCCTCATACTATGTAAAGCTTTTTGAGAGTCAAGAAAGCACTATATAAGTCATATCAATCAACCAATCAAACATGGTTGTATTTACAAGCCACCAAACAGAAGAAAACGGGATGAAACTGGGAGGGACTACCTGAACTTGTCCAATGAGAAACACCCGTTTTCATTTCCATTGCAAAGCGTTTTACTTCGGTGTTCCTTAATGAATACATCCCTGTTCCAATGAGAGTGTTGACGACCCGGCGACAGACTGGCTTTGCAACGTCTGCAGGCACTGTGTGTGTGTGTCTGTGGGAAGGACTAAGACTCACCTTGTAACGTCTGCAGGCACTGTCCCGTCTTGATGTCCCAGATCTTGACGGTGGAGTCGGCGTTGCCCGAGACCAGGATGTTGTCTTTGAGCTCCATGCCGCTGGTGAGGGACTGGTGACCTGTCAGAGTGTGGATGCAGTTACCCGTCTCCACATCCCACACCCGGATAGACGTGTCCAGGCTACCACTCACCACGTGGATCCCATCAAACTGGAGGGGTGGAAGGACGATCCAGTTATGTTACGATACATTCAGTTTGACACCAATGGATTCCAGTCATTTCTATTCAAGTACGGTTTGGAATCAATCAAAAAAATTTACTCAAAGCCATTTTTACATCAGCAGTTATCCGAGAGGCTTTACAGTACCCTGGGATAGAAGCCAAAGATCAAACCTAACGACAGATGAAAAAGTAGGATCCAGTTATATATTTATTATATTAATATTTAGTATATACAGTTGAAGTCGGAAGTTTACATACACCTTAGCCAAACACATTTAAACTCAGTTTTTCACAATTCCTGACATTTAATCCTAGTAAAAATTCCCTGTTTTAGGTCAGTTAGGATCACCTCTTTATTTTAAGAATGTGAAAATGTCAGAATAATAGTAGAGAGAATGATTATTTTCTGCTTTTATTTATTTCATCACATTCCCAGTGGATCAGAAGTTTACATACACTCAATTAGTATTTGGTAGCATTGCCTTTAAATTGTTTAACTTCGGTCAAATGTTTTGGGTAGCCTTTCACAAGCTTCCCACAAGCAGTTGGGTGAATTTTGGCCCATTCCTCCTGACAGAACTGGTGTAACTGAGTCAGGTTTGTAAGCCTCCTTGCTCGCACATGCTTTTTCAGTTCTGCCCACAAATGTTCTATAGGATTGAGGTCAGGGCTTTGTGATGGCCACTCCAATTCCTTGACTTTGTTGTCCTTAAACCATTTTGCCACAACTTTGGAAGTATGCTTGGGGTCATTGTCCATTTGGAAGACCCATTTGCGACCAAGCTTTAACTTCCTGACTGATGTCCTTTTCCTTCCTCATGATGCCATCTATTTTGTGAAGTGCACCAGTCCCTCCTCCGGCAAAGCACCCCCACCCCTGTGCTTCACGGTTGGGATGGTGTTCTCCGGCTTGCAAGCCTCCCCCATTTTCCTCCAAACATAAATGGTCATTATGGCCAAACAGTTCTATTTTTGTTTCATCAGACCAAAGGACATTTCTCCAAAAAGTACGATATTTGTCCCCATGTGAAGCTGCAAACCGTTTTAAAGCAGTGGCTTCTTCCTTGCTGAGCGGCCTTTCAGGTTATGTCGATATAGGACTCGTTTTACTGTGGATATAGATACTTTTGTACCCGTTTCCTCCAGCATCTTCACAAGGTCCTTTGCCATTGTTCTGGGATTGATTTGCACTTTTCGCACCAAAGTACGTTCATCTCTAGGAGACAGAACGAGTCTCCTTCCTGAGCGGTTTGACTGCTGAGTGGTCCCATGGTGTTTATACTTGCGTACTATTGTTTGTACAGATGAACGTGGTACCTTCAGGGGTTTGGAAATTGCTTCCAAGGATGAACCAGAATTATTTTACTGAGGTCTTGGCTGATTATTTTGTTTTTCCCATGATGTCGAGCAAAGAGGCACTTATTTTGAAGGTAGGCCTTGAAATAAATCTACAGGTACACCTCCAATTGACTCAAATTATGTCAATTAGCCTATCAGAAGCTTCTAAAGCCATGACATCATTTTCACATCAATAAGCTGTTTAAAGGCACAGTCAACTTCTGACCCACTGGAATTGTGATATAGTGAATTATAAGTTAAATAATCTGTCTGTAAACAATTGTTGGAAGAATTACTTGTGTCATGCAAAGTAGATGTCCTAACCGACAAAATTATAGTTTGTTAACATGAAATCTGTGGAGTGGTTGAAAAATGAGTTAATGACTTCAACCAAAGTGTATGTAAACTTCCGACTTCAACGGAAATAATGAATTCCAGGTAGGAATTCAGATAGGATGTGTCTGATGAATCCATTGAATCCAACTGAAACTAAGTCAAATAAGGCTTTCCTAGATAATATATTCACTGTATATTATTCATATAATATCACATGAATTCATTAGATCTAATAAATTGTATTGACTTTTAAAGCTTTTTAAAAGTCAGAGTCACATATAGTGTATAGAGTGGAGGACATCTGTCCATCTAAAAACAGTCAACAGTTCTCTTTCTCTCTCTTGATGAGTCCCAAATGGTACCCTATTCCCTATATAGATTTACTACCTTTGACCCTGGTCAAAAGCAGTGCACTATAAAGGGAACAGGATGCCACTTGGGATGCAGCCTCTCTCTTTGAAGGTGATAGTTGTAGCTCTATACTGCTCTGTCATCACAGAGAGAGAGAGAGAGAGAGAGAGAGAGAGAGAGAGAGAGAGAGACGTGAAAGGAGGGGACATCTTTGAGGACACAAGGCAGAGGAATCCATTAACCAAACTGCTGTGTGTGTGTGTGTGTGTGTGTGTGTGTGTGTGTGTGTGTGTGTGTGTGTGTGATGTGTGTGTGTGTGTGTGTGTGTGTGATGTGTGTGTGTGCCCCAGGCTCACACCAATGGTCTGTTTCTAGAACGTTACTGCACCGTAGAAAGAAAAGGAATTGAGAAGAACACATCGTACTGCCTTGGATACAACAGACAGAGGGACTATTTTGTTGTGGCTCTTTTCCAGCCAGTTTGGTTCACATGGCAACCACCTTATCATATTGTGGAATGGCGGTTCAAAGCACCAACTGCCAACACTGTTCAAAGGGCTCTAGATTCTCTAAGTCCTCCAAGGTCTATAGTTCTTGTTTTATGGACGCGTTAGGCACAGTATGAACCAGATGAGACTCTGTTGTACACGTTCAGAATGGATTTTTATTATAATTTACACCAAACTGTACAGTGGATATATAAAGGGATTTAATTTGAGTAGAGGACTTCTATGATGGCGTGTTAAATTGATTAGTTTCCAGTTTTATTCCTAAAGGGCTGACAAATGGTAGGACATGAAAGGAATGTAAAAAGAGTTGGGGCGGGGTGCTCTTTGATGAGAAGGGCTTGATTTTGCACAGTTTAAATACAGGCTTCACTTACAGGTCTCTAGATTAAAACTCAACAGAACTATGAAGTCACTCTAGAAATCTTTCTATGTTGATGAAATGATACTCTGTGGTGTGTATGTATGAGTGTAAGTGAGAGAGTCTGAATATGACTGTGTGGGTATGAGACAGCGCGTGTGCTTAGACCCCTACCTGTAGTGAGTAGACTCTGTTGGTGTGACCCTGCAGCGTGTGGAGGCAGGTCTCTGTCTCGGGGTCCCAGACCTTGACCATGAAGTCGTAAGCCCCGCTGACAACCCTGCGGCCGTCATACTGGACGCAGCGCACCGCCGCCACGTGGCCCATGAGGACGTGTAAACACTGGCCCGTCTCGATGTCCCACACACGCAGCGTGGCGTCACGAGAACCACTCACCACTCTGGGAGAAGAAAGATGAGACAGATTGATGAAACATTAACGTTTAAACACTAGTCTGTTCTCAAAGGATTTTATCAGATCTAAAGCTAGCTAGCTAGCTGGCTCAATGTCTGTCCAGTATCGCTTCAGTTATAGGTGGGCAAGTGAATACAGGCTGAGTGTTAACAGCTCAAATCTATTGGTTAGATTGGATTCATATAGGTCTTGAAGAAATCTCAAGGCACTTTCTTTTAGATTGACAATGTTTACTTCACAGTTGGTGACAGCTTGGATGGGTATCCTGACAAACGGAACAGTCTTTTTGCCAGGGTCCTGAAGACACGCATCCCTCATGATACTGATTTTGTAAAAATCGTAAATTCAATAGGTTGACCTCTAGCGCTCATTCCCATAGACAGTTGACGAAAGCAGAACAAAAAAAGACATCAATAAGATTATAGATTCCTCGTTCTGACAAAGAACACCTTTCAGTGTCGCCATCATCATGTTCGCACATGAACGTACACCAAACCCCCAGAACAAAACACAATACCCACCCCTCCTAAACCTGCAACCCTTCCTTCACGGAGAGAGGCGGAAAAACAGGTTCATAAAACAGGCATCCAGCACGGACAAAGATGGAAAACACAGTTCTTCAAATGTCAAGCCCTGTAGACTCCAGAGGCCCTTCAATTCTGCTGAGTGAGTAATCAAATGTTACACAAAACCTCACCAGCCTCGAGGCACAAAGAGCACTAGAGAAGAGTGACAGGCATCTCACTCAGACTACCACTTTGGTTCTATTCAGGGTTCTATTCAGTCCCTATGAGACCCTAAGTACACTTCATGAGGCACATTGTCATGTTGTGGTGTTCCACTATTGTGTTTTTTACTGCCAGGGTACAGTATGGTTGTCTCGGTAATACATGGTGTTTTGTTAGCAGGAATAGAATACAATAAGTTTCGCAACTCAAGTAGGACAACTACTGGTTCATTTGAAAGATAAGAACCTGTGTGGTAAACAGTCACTCAGTACATACCTTTTCTCGTGCAGGTGCATACAGCGCACCGTTGAGGTATGCCCGTACAGGGTGTGGATACATTCTCCCGTCTCGGCGTTCCAGACCTTGAGCGTCCGGTCGGTGGAGCCGCTGATGATGATGTTGTCCCTCATCTGGGACGACCACACGCCCCCCGTGTGGCCCACCAACGTCCTCAGACACTGCAGAGAGACCAGAGAGAGAAGATATACCTCAGTCTAGATACTTCACGATGACAAACAGAAAACACACATCATTATGCATACTCTATGCTCAGTCTTAGGGTGGAAGTGGTGATTTCCCCCATCAGGTATTATAAGTAATTATATAAAACCATTTCAAATAAGTTCAATATACTTCTGCTCTTTTTAAATGTCCAAAACATCACATATCGTAGAGTTTTGAAGAAATTTAGTTTGAGATTGACCATCAGATGATTGGATGAAAGTCCAGTTGAAGACAGGACGGGATATAAGGCCAAGTTTCCATTCCATTCAGAAGGTATAACAAAGTGAATTTGAATTGATCTGATCTTTTATTAAAAACCTATAGTCAAGTTAATCCATATGTAACTACAGCACAGGGGGGATCAAATGTATCATTTTGACCTTTCCTTATGGAATTGCTTTTTACTTATCAACAGTTGGGATGCCATTTACTTCTGTAAACTATTTCAAATTATTTCAAATACTTTATCCGGGCTTTATTGAGCTTGCTTGGTAACCAACACGATAGCCGGAAAAGTGCAAAACCCGCCCTATCTGACACTCCAGTCAGACTCGAGCAACCCCTTTAAGTATTTGAAAGATTTTGAATAGTATTTGAACCCAGGTCTGGAGTACAGGTGTCGACAAAGAGTTTATAAAAAAAAAAGGGACCCATTCTTCCTAATTTGCAAAGCTAGATTAGCTATTGATTACAGAACAGCGATTACGGAAATCTTTCCAATCTATTCTTCTGAATTTGTAACCATAGCCATTATTACCCTAAATGTAATTATCCTTCGAATTTAATTAGACTTTTTTTGGGATGACGGCATGGTAAACCGGAGGAACAAGCCTGATCTGGCGGCGTTATGATCCATGCCGGGACGTGTCGTGGAGGGTGTAAAACATGTGACCTCCTGACTGAAGCTGATAAAGTGGTGAGCGGCCAGCGAGCGTTAAGGGTTTTATTGGGGTGAGTGAGTAGAGTAGAGTGTAACTGCAGTCTCTCTCTTTCACTCTCCCTTCCTCCATCTCAGTTACTCTATCTCTTGCTCTCCTGTGATAAACAGGGACGCTTCATTAACCTTTTTTTCCCCCCAATCTCACGTTCCTTATCATATCCATCTTTAACAGAAGTCAGTCCACCATTCGCTCAGCTTCATAACAGTTATATTGTGGGAAGAGGAGGAGGGGAGGCCATTAGTAATGATTATAGGAGAATATAATGAGATAAAAGCTTCTGCATACGACATACGATTTGGTCATTAACTAACAGTGACTGTCAACTACAGTAAATGGTCAAAGAAATAATGGGGAAAATACAGTAAAGTTTTCTGGCATGTTATTCTTTCAGCGGTCAACATAGTAGCAGGTCGGGGCCATGAATGCATTGAATAAGATTATATGTATACATATTTATGCATACATATGTTAGACTGCACCACATCAAACACAGTACTGAGCCAAAGTACTCAACACACAGCAAGGATGTGTTACCAGGGTGATTGTTTCCAAAGCAAAACAAGCCCAGGGTTCTGACATTCCGGTTCCAGGAATGTGGAAGGTTTCTCTCCTGCTCTAGGGCAATTACAGCCTACTCAAACAGAGTCAAGGAGAGAAGGACCCCTGAAAATGAAGACGCTTAGGTGTCTGTTTATCTGCCTGTGTAAAAAAAATATGAAAGAGGTAGCTCTCTGCGTCTCTGAGGAAGATTAGGCATTCTCCTCGAGGGCCTGTTAGGGGCTGGTTTGAAGACACCAGGGTTTGATCAAGTGCTCTATTCATTACACCTCCTTCCCGAACCCTTTGATCCTTGGTGTTAAAATGTTGGAAAAGTACCCTACTGTGTTGAAAAGCACAACAATCTTTTTTTTCACTTTGAGCAGCAGTAAAACGTGAGAGGTTCCTGGTATTTACAGTTCCCAATGACAGTTGGAAAGACAGTTTGGTCTCCCTATTGAATGGCAATTACTTTGATACATCACAGACGGACAGGTTCCCTTCTGTGTTCAGAGGCTGACCCAGTATTTACTGTCACCTTTAAAGGAATCGCCCCAATGATTGGACACAAGTTCCAATTCATCTTCAATAGACATGTGTTTGTATGGCTTCTCCCCACAGTTATCTTTCAATTGGGGAGAACATTTTGTTTTTCTACTGCAACTGCTGACAGTTGTCTCCTTCACATAATGGACAGTGCTACTCGGGTATCCTTGGGACATCAAATCAAAACCCTAACCCATACCCTAACCATAACCTAATCTTAGCCCTTACCTTAAACATTTAAAATGTCAACTTCAATGGGGTAGGGACGCCCCAAAGAGCTCGGAGAGCACGGACCTTCCCATAATGCCTTGCTCTAGGCCAGTTCCATCTGCCAACCCAAGAGGGATGAGCGGGATCCCGAAAAAGGGCCAAATAGTCACCTTTCCCAGAATGCATAATTTCCAGTACTTCCCCAAAACACAAAACAAACCGACAAAACCAGGTCGGCTGACTGACTAAGCGGGGATGCCAACAGACAGGTGATGCTAACTGAAGTTAAAAGGCTAGCCAGCTAGCTGCACAGTGCAAAATAACAAGATGACCACTTAGACTAGGCTAGACATAATTAGAGAGAAACTCAGACTAGGCCAGACTGCAGGACTTATTGGGTTGTGTTCAGCAGAGCTCACAGTGCAGCAGATAGATGTAAGGAGCCTACATGCTGGACAGGAATGTTGTGTTTATCAGACAGAGCTCACAGTGCAGCAGATAGATGTAAGGAACCTACATGGTGGACAGGAATGTTGTGTTTATCAGACAGAGCTCACAGTCCAGCAGATAAATGTAAGGAGCCTATATGGTGGACAGGAATGTTTGACCTGGTGGTTACCCAAGATCTCATTATGACTCAGATGTATAGAGTGCGGGAGGAAGAGGAGAGGGGAGGGGAGGGGAAAGAGATACAGAGACGAGCGACAGAGACGAGCGACAGAGACGAGCGACAGAGACAAGCGACAGAGACAAGCGACAGAGACAGAGGGGAGAGACACAGAGGGGAGAGACACAGAGGGGAGAGACACAGAGGGGAGACACAGAGGGGAGACACAGAGGGGAGACACAGAGGGGAGACACAGAGGGGAGATGAGAGAGAGAGAGAGAGGGCTTTTCAAGGACAACGAGGGAGAGATAAAGTGAATAAATGGAGAGAACAAGGGTTTTCCCAGCACCGTGACACACAGGGGAAGGGTGGAAACTAAACATGATAAGACCTCTGCATGCATTCCTGGCTCTTGTGATTTGATGATACAGCCTCACAGAAGTTTCTGTTTGGCGGTCAACACAGACCTGGTGATGAACCATGTCACACACACACACTACACCTATCCCACAGACCTGGTGTTGATCCATGTTAGTCATGCTCTCAGCTGACATTCCACACCTAGCTAGTGGTGACATGCCAGGTCCGGATACGCCGATTAGTGTGAACAGAATAACATGGGCTAACAGTCAAAACACACTAAATGACACAACCGGAAACAATCCATTCAAATTTCAATCAAAGAAACATTGAACGTGTTGCTTCAGTTCGTCAATACATTTAGTTATCATATACAATGAGATCAATGTCCTCGTTATGGGGCATTCAGTCAATAAGTAATCTGAAATGTCTGGAGCTTCCCGTGTTATTATCTGAGGTGAACCAGGAACACACAGCTAGAGAATGAGTGTGTGTGTGTGTGTGGTGTGTCGTGTGTGCGGTGTGTGTGGGTGGGTGGGTGTGTGTGGGTGTGTTTAGCATCTGGCCTAACAGAAAATGCCTTTCTTCTCTTCTTCAGTCTCAAAGCAAAGGTTTTAATAAAACTCAAATTTCTTCCTGTTATCTTACTGAACCGCTGAGCAATGCGGAAATCCAGGTTGTTGCTTCCCAAATGGCACCCTATCCCCCTTATAGTGCCCTACCTTGGGCCCTGGTCAAAGGTAGTGCACTATAAAAGTGCATAGGGTACCATTTGGGACGCAGGCCAGTCTCTCAAGGAGATGACTCAAGGAAGTGTTTGTAGAGTAATCTGCTGGTGCAATCATGTCTTGATTGCTCACAGCAGGGTGTCTTGATTCACTCCCATACTGTATCATAGTACTGACAGAGAGAGAGAGAGAGAGAGAGAGAGAGAAAACCCTCTGGTATCTAAGAATAACAACCTAGTCTTAGATAATGATGGAATCTTTCATTGACGACATGAAAGGCTAAATTCCACCAGAGTGGAAGATCCATTACCTGATCTGAAGAAATTCTGATATGACGTATGATGGAAATGATATGGAAGATGTTGTTGGAAGGGATATGTTGTACATACGAGCCATGTCTAACAGGGAAGATCTATGGGGACATTGCAACACCCAACACGTGTCCCAGTGACGTATCAACGCCAGGCGCTATTTTGAAAAATGCAACTCGGGGACTGAACATGCCATGTTAGTTCTAAACATTAGGCTCTGCACTGAGTTGGTTCCGTACATTAGAACATGTTTAGCAGAATATTTCACTTGACTACTCCCCCTCTCTACCGGTCAGGGACAGAACCCTCGCTGCTACGGGCTCTGGTCAGAAGTAGTGCACTATATACTGAATAGGGTGCCATTTTGAACACATGCTTGGTCTAATCACTGAATCCAGTGGCTGGGATAATGAAGGCATATTCAGACTGCACATTCTGTTTGGGACGGAGGAATTCAAAGCACTCTGGTTGTGACATTCGTGGCTCTGCCGCAGCTGAAGGACAAGAGAACTAAAAAACACAATGAATAAGAGATGTGTGGAGACTGGAGATCGAGGCTTCAGATGGACATGAAGGCAAGTCTAGCGAGGGAGTCAACATTTTCTCTCTCTGTAATATCCCAGCAAAAAAACTACATAAGAGTGAAAACTTCTTTGGAGACTGAAATGTGTCTTTCAAGCGTGGGTTTCTCTCCATCTCCTATCGATCCAGTGGTGAATAAGCCCTTAGTCTGGATGTTAGCTGCTGAAAGCTGGGTGGGAATAGGCTTCCCTGAGATCCTGTGAGGCTGGTGGTTTACGCCACTTAAGCTGGGACTTGGAGTGGAACGCCAAGGTAGAAGGAGAGGAAACACACCAGCGAACACACACACACACGCACACACAAGCATGCAGGCACAAAAAAAATACAAACACCCACAACCCAAGGTCAGACAATCTGTAAAGAAAGAGAGAAAGAGTGAGGAAAGAGAGAGAAGCTACAGTCCTGTCTGGCAGCCGGGCAGCCATTTTGGCTATTTGCTGTGGAAACAGAAGCAGGATAAGGATGAAGAATGCGGTAGCAGCATTGGACTACTTCCTGGGCATCCAGGGGTCAGGTCAAAAAAAGCCTGGCTTGTCACGGCGAGAGATGATTGATGGTGAAAATAAGGGCATCTAATGGAGAGACTAACTACTGCAGAGAGAATAATTGAGAGGGAGAGCGAGCGAAAGAGACAATAAAGCAGATAAAGGTTTTTCTCTTCTTGCAATGTTGATGAGATCTATCCAGAAGTGGTTTTAACAACTGATCTAGGACAAGCTCACACTGCTTCAGTCCTGACCTCAACCATCAAGAGAATCTGGCCCAGGCGAAGATTCTTCCAAACTGATTTAGGATCAGCTCAGCTTTCTACAGCTCTGACCTTGACTGTCATAATGAATTGAACAAATCTGGCACAGGACCATCTGGTTGGGGCATAAAAAGCAACCAACCACACGGCAGGAGGGAGGAGTGTGGGCGGTGTTTGTGGATCCAGCCCAGGTGCATCGTGGGACGTGGGAACAGAATGGCCTCTGGCCAGCCTGCTGGTTTATGATGACTAATCACGCACACACCTGTTCTGACCTCTGTCTTCACAGCATGGTGTGAGCGAGTCACTGCAGCATTAACCTGAGAGTTACGTGTCATCCGGATGGACATTACCCTAATGGTGGTGGTGGGAAGGGAGACAATCGGCATGGCTTCTTGATCAGATGACCTTGGTACTGATCGGTTCACATCAGCACAACGCTATGAGAGACCAACAGACTGTATAAGCACCGCTTGGCTGAGTGCCCAATGCAATCAAAGGGAGGAAGCTGTTCTGCTATGAGACACGATGCTGCTTCCTTTTTCAGTGTTTCAGTGTTCCAGAGAAGAGGGGAGACGACAGGGTGTGATTTACAATACTCCCTGAGCCTCCCTACCTCTTGCTCTCCCTCTCCCTAGCACACCGACGCCCCCATTTTAGTAGACCCTATAAACCAGCAACACAAGGTCCGTGTCACTGCATCAGTCCCCGTCATGAATACTAACAGCACCACCCTCGTCTGCCTGAGGACACAGACCTTTCCACTGGCTCTCTGCAAAATGGCACCCTATCCACTATGTAGTGCACTACTTTTGACCAGGGCACATAGGCGTCTAGTCAAAAGTAGTGCACTACATAGAGAATAGGGTGACATTTGGTGCAGGAGGAGGAAGAAGAGGAAGAGAGAACAAAATGGATTCCAGACAGTATGCTGCAGTACTGCAGGACAGGTGGCGTTGAACGACGTCACTAATCAATTGCAATCTTGTCAGGGCCTCAGGGAGATTTTGGGGGTGAATCTGCATCAAGCGGTATCGATAGAGCTATCATTTGCGTAAAATCTACAGTATGCAGTATACTGTAGCCTATGCATTGACTAAACCTTAAACGCAAAAAATCAATACAAACCCTTGATCATGAATCTGAGGTATTGAGTGAAGACACACTAAGTAATTTAAAGAGCTGTCATAACATGTGGCTTGACTTCCTGCTAACATGCTTCACTACTGATCAATGAGACGGTAATGAGAAATACATGAGCTGTAATGAGTTCCTTCAGAATAGGATGGAGCAATCCCATGCATGCAACATAACACAGATGAGATGGAACAACCATTGAGACTCCAACACTTTTTATCTCCAGAACCATACCAGTAAGTCTCTACATACCAGTACCATACAAGTCAGTCTACATACCAGTAGCACACTAGTCAGAGTCTACATACCAGTAGCACACCAGTCTCCAACATAGAACATTTCAATTTTCTACATTCTGTATTCAAGGTTTGGACTAGTTTGAATATGGGGGTTGTAGAGCGAGGGATGAGTGACAGTCTCTTACCTTTCCTGTGACAGCCGACCAGACCTTGAGCGAGTTGTCATCAGAGCCACTGACGATGCGGTTACCACAGAACTGGAGGCAGGTGATGACATGGTCATCATGACCCTTAAGCACCTAGAGAGAATGGAGAGGAGGGGAGGGAGGGAGAGGGATGACAGGGTCGGAGGGAGCGAGGGAGGGATGGAGAGGAGAGAAAGTGAAGAGAGAGGGATACAGTGGTGAAGGAGGACGGAGTGAGGGAGGGAGGGAGGGAGGATAAGTGAAAAGGTCAAGAACCAAAAAGGAACAATGACGAGGCTGTATTTCTCCAGACATCAAAGACTGAGGGGACTTGAGGTAAATGTCACGATGACACTTTGCAGGTGTACAGAGACCCCCGTTCAAAAAGACTTGTGAGTGTGTGTGAGTGTGTGTTTGTTTGTAAACTCAGCTGATAGATACAGGGTCACAGAACTGCCGACACGGCAAATGACAGAGCACGTTACAGACGGACGGTAACCACAGTTACATCAGCCATTCCTTCTACAGTCACAAAAAGGACCTGCGGGCGTTTTGTAATGAGCAAAATAAGCCATACGAGGCATATTAGGAAGATCCCTCTCCCCTGCTAGTCAAGCTCAATTTAAACTCTTTAAACAGAAGAGACGATGAAATAGGCAAGAAACAGACGGGGCTCAGAAGATCAGCAGCAATTTGATGTAGAGGTAGAACTGAGGACATGCCTTAGAGAAGAACTGCCATTACCAAAATCTGTAGGAGAGTTTGAGAAGTGACCCACCTATGGCTTTCAATAAAACCCAACATATAAGAGCCTTATCGACTTGGGACGCCTGCTCTAATTCAAAGCCGCTTTATATAAAATCCATACGAGTCTCAAGGGACTGTTAAGACACAATGAAACCACTTAATATGGAACAAAGAAAGGCTTTAGATTCTGAGATTTATACAAAACCAACTCCAAAGTTGGGAACTGCTGCAGAATGATATACTGTGGGCCTAATGATGAACACAAATTAAAATAATCTAGATTATATAAAACGTTAAGAATAAGAGGAAGCAAAGACAAAATGTCTACCTTGGGTGATCTGAGGTCTCCTCTCCTCCAGTTGGTGTCTATCCTATGCTGCCTGATATAGGCACACTTCCAGGGGCTGTGGGTGAAGCCTGGCTTGGTGATTTTTCTCTTCTTGAAGGGTAGAGGCTCATCAATGCCTGCTTGTGTAGAGATGAGAGGAGAGGAGCAGTGTCAGTCCGAGACTGCGTGAGAAAGCACAATATCTACCGTTTGCTCATGGCGTTATCAAGATAGATAGATAGGTACTTTATTGATCCCCGAGGGGAAATTACTTTGTCAAGCAGCAACGAAAAGCACAGGGCAGGTGCAAAATGCCAAAACGAAATCCACAAAAGACAGATACACGATACATGATACATAGTGCGGCAGTATGAAAAAGTATAAAAATACAAGAAGTATGGAGTGCAAAAAGCTATAAAAAGGCATTGCAATCTAGTCTGACCATTGGTCAGGATTGATCATATTGGCCAATTCTGGTGTCAATCATGGTCTTAAACTGCTTCAGCATGTTCCTTTTGGCCAGTACTTGTGCTTGTCATTCCTGTATAATGTTTCAGTGATTCCTATTGGCTAAGTGCGCCTAGACTGACCCTCTTCCCGGCACTTCTCCCTCCAGAGGAGGTTGTCTTCAGCCAGGATCCTCCAGTAACGACACGTCTGAGCGGCCTGCAGCAGGTCCTTGGGCTCAAGGAACGACAGCACGTACAGGGCCAACTGACGGAAGAGAGGAAGGATGGAGGGAAGGGCAGAGAGAAAGGAGGAGAGAACGTTATTTCACTGTGTAAGGACGTTACCGTAGTTGAGTTGGTGGTCTGGGTTTAGTTCACCAACCCCCACACCTCCCAAAAAAACAATGCTCTCCAATTCAATACCAATGCTCTCCAATTTAGGCCGGCAGGTAGTCTAGCGGTTAGAGCGTTGGGCCAGTAACCGAAAGGTTGCTGGTTCGAATACCCGAGCTGAAAAACCTGTCAATGTGTCCTTGAGCAAGACACTTTACCCAAAGGGGCGCCGTACTACTATGGCTGACCCTGTAGGTAGGGCGTCACTGTAAATAAGAATTTGTTCTTAACTGACTTGCCAAGTTAAATAAAGGTTAAACAAAAAAAATCAAATTTAATACCAATGCTCTCCAATGCAACACCAATGCTCAACAATTCAAACATACCTAATCCCCAAGCCATTACTGACAATTGAGAGAAATCGAGAGCATTTGAAAGTGTTTTACCGATGCAGCACAGCAGAACCACTGATTACAGGGTTTCTTCGTCTTACTACCGAGTCATGTCTCAGTCTCATCCATATCTGGACACCACTTAACTACCCCTGGGTTTGTTCTGTTAGAGCTACCTAGCTCTGCCTAGCGCCTGACACACAAATCAAATGGTATTATGTGAATACAACAGGTGAAATGTTTACCTACAAGCCTTTAACCAACAATGCAGTTTTAAGACCAACAAGTGTTCGGTAAACAATAGATAATTAAAAAATAAAAGCAGTCAAATACCAGTAACAATACCAGTAGCAGTATGAAAGTGAGAGGGAGCAGGACAGGCTGCCTCATGCTCCAACCTCTGCTAAACAAACCATCTGAAGGGGCGTGGCCACTGGAGCAAGCTGAGGTGAGGCCATTTGGATCATTATAAAACATTACAGACTACTTCTCACACATCTCCCTTCACTCCCTCCATTACAGACGAATCCACACTTTGCCCTTCTCTCTCTACCCCCCCCCCCCCCCCTCCGTCCAGACCTAGCTCACACCTGACAGACAGGAGGCAGGTGCCAGACAGACAGTCACTCTGATAAAGACCTCTCTGAGGAGTGACAGGAGGCTGAAGGCTGTTTAAGATAGATCCCCTGAGACCAGAGTCCTGAAGAGACACCTGAAAGCCACACATTGGCCTGGTATTATTAGTTATTAGTTCTCACACCCACCAAAAGGTGCCATGAAGGCTATTTCCAATGAGTTTAGTGGGAACAAGAAGGTAGCTAAGGGAGCTTTCAGTTCTCACCTCTTTGGGCAACAGGGATGGATGGATGGGGAGATGGAGTTATGGGAGTTAAAGAGGTGGTAAGGGGGCTTTGGTTCTCACTTCTTCAGGAGGTAGAGAGGGGTTAGAAAGAGAGGGAGGAGGAAGGGATTAGAAAGAGTTATAAAGGGGTTGTCACCTCTTTGGGCAGCAGGGAGATGAAGTCGCGTTGGAACTGCGGCTCAATGACCTGCATCATGTGTTTGACCTGCGTGGGCTCACAGCTGTCGATCAACTCATCCAGCGCCAGCAGCTTCTCTGCGCCACTCCAGCTCTGAAACACACAGGAGGAAGGGGGAGAGCAGGGTTAAATGGGATGTGTCGATGGTACAGTACTCCAGCTGTGGAACACACAGGAGAGGAAGTGGGACCGGTCAGGAGAAATGCACATGGAGGGTCTTTACGTGTTGGTTGTGTTGATGTTACTTGTTTGTAAAAGTATTTGTTTTTAGTGCGTGTTGCGTTGTACTGGCATACAAGGGTGCTTGCTGTAAGTGTGGTGGAATGTAAAGGTGTTTGAAGCCAATTTGCATGTGTGTAGAAGTGTGTATCTATACAGTATATATACAAAAGTATGGTCACCCCTTCAAATTAGTGGATTCCATGGCCGAGCAGCCGCACACAAGCCTAAGATCATGCCAAGCGTCGGCTGGAGTGATGTAAAGCTCGCCGCCATTGGACTCTGGAGCAGTTGAACTCTCTGGATGGATGAATCACGCTTCACCATCTGGCAGTCCGACAGACAAATCTGGGTTTGGCGGATGCCAGGAGAATGCTACCTGCCTCAATGCATAGTGCCAACTGTAAAGTTTGGTGGAGGAGGAATAATGGGGCTGTTTTTCATGATTTCAGTGAAGGGAAATCATAACTCTACAGCATACAATGCCCTTCTAGATGATTCTGTGCTACCAACTTTGTGGCAACATTTCTGGGAAGGCCCTTTCCTGTTTTAGCATGACAATGCCCCCATGCACAAAGCAAGATCCATACAGAAATGGTTTGTCGAGATCGGTGTGGAGGGGCTTGACTGGCCTGCACAGAGCCATAACCATAACTCCATCTAACCACTTTGGATGAATTGGAATGCCGACTGCGAGCCAGGCCTAATCGCCCAACATCAGTGCCCGACCTCAAGACCCCGCAGCAATGTTCCAAAATCTAGTGAAAAGCCTTCCCAGAAGAGTGGAGGCTGTTTTATAGCAGTAAAGGGGGGACCAACTCCATATTAATGTCCAAGATTTTGGATTGAGATGTCCAACGAGCAGGTGTCCACATACTTCTGGTCATGTAGTGTATGTAAGTGAATAACTCATCTCCTCAACAGAAGCCAGTTAGCCCGAGGCACCTCGCCCCTAACTACACTGGCAACAGGCACATTAAAAGGCCATTTCCACATCAAGCGCCTGGCCTTCATCAGCACAGTTATTACCTAGCTACGCTCCATGGGGGATTCCTCCTGGCTGAATATTCAGCACCGCTCACAGCCTGAAGCTCAAAGCCTCACTATGGAGCTAAGCTAGCAGGGGCTGTAGTTGTAACTAGACTAAGTGGCTAGATGCTGGGGCCAACGTTGTTTTCCTTTGGGAGAGTGCTCAAATGTAACACAGTGATTATAAGAGAGAAGGATGGAGGGAGGGATGGAGGGGTGGAAAGCATTGGGCATGTAAAGCATCTGTAATTTGGCAGTTAGACTGACGCCGCCGGAGGAGCTGGCTGTGCTGGTAGGTAGGAAGGTAATAAGGGGTTGGGGTTCAAAGCAATCCTCCTCGATCCAAGGCAAAGGGTTGGATTACTGAGTGGTTACTTAGCGCTGGTTGGCAGGCGACTTAACACCTATTGGTTCTGCCTCTGGGAATTAGCTTTCTGGGTAGGAACACCGCTAGCTACAAAGCTTGAGTAATGCACCGAAAGATGGCACTACTTACAAAGCATTGGTCAGTTAACCCTGGTTTTCAACCAGACGACATAACACCATGTTTCATTCCAGTGTTATGACATTTGGATATCATTATTTTCTGGCTACACATCTTAAAACCTCTTAAATTAAATGAATCCTCTTTATCTCTCACTCGACAGGAAGCACAGTCCTGAGCATGCCAGGACTGGAAAGAGAATGTACAGAATGCCTGTGAATGCATGTTTGTGGGTTTAGCTGCGTCTAATATGGGCTGTCAGACGAAAGGCAAATGGGGCCATAGAAGGTGAACTACGTCAATAGTCTCCCCCCCCCCCCCCCCTCTCAAAAACCCACACACAGAGGGCGTGTTCTCACATGGACCAGCTATTTAACGGGATTAGTGGTTTTTGGGAACGATTAAGCAATAAATGCAATGTTTCAATATTTGACAATGGACGTCTGGTTGAATTGCTTGATGCTGTGCCATGTCCCAGGAGAGGCAGGTACTGATTCTAGAGGAAGTGGTTGCAGAAGTAAACAGAGCGGAAAAGCCTGACCTTGAACGCAACATTGTTCTTAATAGTTGCGGAATCTCAACATGCTGAAGTAAGACTCGCAGGCCTCCGATTGTTAATGAATTTGGCCTGACATCTCCATGTTGCAGTCTGGCTTCTGTGGCTGTAATCGGTACAGGATGGGAGTACATTTCACAATACCAGTAAGCTGGTTTATGTGAAGAAAGTTAATCAAGACAATATTAGCAGAAAGATCTTGGCGACTGGTATGTTATTACCTAATTGACATTTTTCTAATAAAAGACTTCTTGACATTTTGTTGCGGTTAGCTTTGAAGACTTAAAGTTAAGCTTGAATTTCTGTCCTTGTTTATTTCCCCAAAGATTTGGCGTTTATGACTGGCAAGTCAACACAGACACAAAGCCTGTTGTAAAAAAAGACAGCGGCAGCATTACAGCGAGTTGGTTGCCAAGTCAAATAAACTCATCATTGTTTCCATTTCGGATGAAAGGGGTGCTTACTGACAATGAATTTGATATTAACAAAATGCTGGAAACAAATCCCAGATGTTTGAGCTTCAACACAATAAGGCTTTTGTTGCCCTATCAAAAATCAGAGAAGGAACATTAGGGCTGTGGCTGAAATGGCACCCTATTCCCTATATAACACACTACGTTTGACCTGAGGCACTATAGGAAGTACCTGAAAGACAAAAGGATATCTCTATTGACTATTGGCTGTGACGTTAGAACTCGCCATAGGCAAATAATGTCATAAGAGGCTGACTGGCCTAAAATACTGGTGGCTTTGAAAGGATTACCTGACCAAAGATCACATCTGTTCAACTGTTGACATAGAATACATCAGGCTTTGGCTGCACAAATACGATACTGGAGCCTGTAGTCTAAACAGGTAGGCTAATTCCAATCCCACGCTACAGTGCGTATGGTAATGTGAGGGCCAAAACATCAAGGCAGCAATTATCTTCAAGAATTGAGGAAACATTGATTGGGCGCAACATCTGCTTTCTGATGAGGGTGGATGTGACAAAGGAGTTGGGAGGAACTAGGAACTACATACTTAACTACTTAGTCAAAACCAGGCCAATTAGGAACTAGGAGTTAGAGGGTAGGAACTAACACCTGAAACGAGCACTAGGAGGGGGAGGGACGGACGTGACAGGGAGACATTGGAGAAGCTAACTGGGAACTAACTCACCTGAAACGTCCGGAGCCATTCCTGGAGACCTGTGGGAGGAGGGATGGAGGTGATACGCCGCCTCTGCTGCCCTTGACCGTTAGCTGTCCTGATGTGCCCAAACGTGGTGGGGGTGGCTGGGTAGGGGACCAGCCCTGTAGCACTGTGGAGAGAAACATGGAGAGATAGGAGAGAGAAAGAACGGGAGGAAAAATGATATTTTCACAAGAAAAAGATAACCAGACACTGAGAAAACTATTTCTCATGTTCTTCTGAGAAGCATAAGGGTTATACTGATAACGAGGAAGATGGAGGACATTATTAATAGTTTAATAAGCGGGGGGAAGTGCAGGTGCTGCAGCAGTAGCATCTTCTGCAGATATCTTCCCCTCTGCTCACTAATTACAATAGAGGTGGGAAGGAGTTCAAAAGCTGAGTGGAGGGAGAGGCAAACAACAGATACTGATGAGAGAAACAGCCCTGGGTCACTGCCAAGAAGAGAATAATAACTGGGTTTCTAAAGTTGTGGTGTATTCATTAGTGCATACTGAAGCAAAACATTTCGCAACGAAAACAGGTAGGTTCCTACTTATTTTGCTTGCTTCCGTTCGGTTCCTAGTGAATACACCCTGCTGTCTTCACAATGCAACAGTTTCTCTGGAATTGAACTGAAACCAAGGCCGTATTCACTAGGCACGATACAGGAAGGTACTACCTAAACTTGACCAATAAGAAACGTTCAATTTCATTTTCCGTTGCAAAATGTTTCGGTACACTGTGCATTAATAAATATGAATCTGCTCTCTTCTAGAGCGTTTCTCTGGAACTGAAACCAGCTATTTATTCCCATGATCAATAATCATCTAAATGCTTCTGTACACAAGCTTAATTCAATTTGGTTTGGGTTACTAAGTTGTTTTTATTCACCTAAATAGATTTTCCCCTAATTATCGACTTGATTTAGGGGAAAGAACTGCTATTGATGGGCAGAAATTCTGGAATGTGAATTTTGAGGGGATTTATATCAATGTGCGCGTCTCGCCCAGAGACTTCAAAGTGCACATAGTTCCAAATAATTAAGTTCAATGTCAACCCCTCTCAAAAGGCAGCCACGAGGCGTGCGCTCATTCGGTACAAGCGAAAAGCCAAACCCACCACTCAGCAGTTCCTCACACCGTTCTGCTTAGCAACAGGAGTATGGGGTTGAGAGAGTGAGGTCTGTTTCATAATGGATTTATTTTTAATGGGATTGAGAGCTAGACCAACGTGTGGCAATTACATGGCTGCAGTAGCAGCACTGCCAGTGAGTGAGGCAGCAGTGCTTAGTCAGGATCCTCAGGATGGCATGAAGTACACTTTAATGAGCAAAGAACATGCTGCGGTGAGCACTTCCTATGAGGATCATGTCTTAGTGTGAATAACAATATACTATTCAGACTTATAGCGACAACTGGGGCTGCCTGTTGGATCCTGTCTCTGAAACAACAGAAATGGTTAAGGGTTTCTTTACCATTTGCATTGCTGATCTACTGGGTAGGAAGGCTGAATCTATTGGATAACTGGTAGGGAGGTGGGAACAGGGGGGTGCTTCTGTATCTCGGATACTGGATAACTTGGTAGGGAGGTGGGAACAGGGGTTCTTTACCTTGGATACTCAGAGCCTTTGCAGGGCTTTTTTCCTGACGGGAAAGACCGGACCTCTGGGCCATGGTCCAACTTCCTCTTCATCTGCAGGAGAGAAAAGAGAAGTTAGGGGACAGTAGAGAGATAGTGTGTGTGTGTGTGTGTGTGTGTGTGTGTGTGTGTGTGTGTGTACCCCTCTAAATTAAGAAAATAATGACAGGGCCCAAAACTAAAAAAAACCTGCCTGCAGCAACCTAGCATTTGGTGAAAGATGAGACCTGGCTAGAGTGTAAATGATAATTACTGCCTCACTCTCCAGATTACTTCTCCTGAAAAGACAGAGGACGTGAGTCATCTCTGCCATTAACATTTACAAGCTCTACTCTTGAGGAGAGAACGAGGTATTGCCTCAGTTTGAGAAGAGGGAAAGACAATGATTTTGTTGTTGTTGTTGAATAACTGGTATTGCAAACAAAATCTGCCTTGAATGCTTTCGAGGCTGACAGCAGGAAAGCTGACTGTTTACTTCAGAAAATTATTTGAACACAACTGTAGTTTTTTTTGTGCACACGGCACAGATCCTCACAAGAATAAAACAAATGCAGATATAGTTATCTTGCCTTTCCACATGATCCAACCATTTCCACGTGAATGTAAATTATGAGCAAGAAGCCGAAGGTTCCCTACTTATTCAGCCTATAGATCAAAAGGCAAAGGGTTTTGAAGTTTCAGTCATTCTCCTTATCAGTGTTGACGATGATGCTGCATAACACAGGCTAGGCTGGCTCTAGCTGAGAGAAAGACCAGGTTGATCTGTGGTAGAGGTCGGCTCTAGCTGAGAGAAAGACCAGGTTGATCTGTGGTAGAGGTCGGCTCTAGCTGAGAGAAAGACCAGGTTGATCTGTGGTAGAGATCGGCTCTAGCTGAGAGAAATAACAGGTTGAGCTGTGGTAGAGGTCGGCTCTAGCTGAGAGAAAGACTAGGTTGAGCTGTGGTAGAGGCTGGCTCTAGCTGAGAGAAAGACCAGGTTGAGCTGTGGTAGAGGCTGGCTCTAGCTGAGAGAAAGACCAGGTTGAGCTGTGGTAGAGGCTGGCTCTAGCTGAGAGAAAGACCAGGTTGAGCTGTGGTAGAGGCTGGCTCTAGCTGAGAGAAAGACCAGGTTGAGCTGTGGTAGAGGCTGGCTCTAGCTGAGAGAAAGACCAGGTTGAGCTGTGGTAGAGGCTGGCTCTAGCTGAGAGAAAGACCAGGTTGAGCTGTGGTAGAGGCCGGCTCTAGCTGAGAGAAAGACCAGTTTGAGCTGTGGTAGAGGCTGGCTCTAGCTGAGAGAAAGACCAGGTTGAGCTGTGGTAGAGGCTGGCTCTAGCTGAGAGAAAGACCAGGTTGATCTGTGGTAGAGGTCGGCTCTAGCTGTGAGAAATACCAGGTTGATCTGTGGTAGAGGTCGGCTCTAGCTGTGAGAAATACCAGGTTGATCTGTGGTAGAGGTCGGCTCTAGCCGAAAGACATTTTATGATTTCTATTTTTTATTACGATCCCCATTAGCCGACGCCAATGAAAGGCAGGGCTGAGGTGTGGTAGGGCTTTTTACACTGATGAGCTTCACTCTAATAGGTTGTATTCCATACTGATGGCCTCTGACAGGCGTGGGTGATTCTAAAAGGGGACACGATAGCAAAACACACTTTCAGGAACACACACTGAAACAATAATTTGGGAGCAGCTATATGCTATAGAATGGGCAATGACTGCACCCTTTGCTATAGAGAATAGAATAGGATTAGAACAGCTTGATTTATACATGGATGGTTCAAGGGAAACCACACACACAAAAACCACTATGGGTGCACAGTTAGAGCCTGGATACTGAACATTTAAACATGAGAAAACAAAGCCCTCAGTGTCAACTCAAAACACAGAGCCCAAAACCACATTTGAATAAAACTATTTTGGGGGTTGTACTTGTACAGTGAGTCTCAAATGGGTTTTTATGCACTTTGTGAATTGAATGTTCTGTTAGGGAATCCAGACTATCACAACCGGCTGTGATTGGGAGTCCCATAGGGCGGCGCACAATTGGCCCAGCGTCGTCCGGGTTTGGCCGGTGTAGGCCGTCATTGTAAATAAGAATTTGTCCTTAACTGACTTGACTGGTTAAATAAAGGTTACATACAATAAAAAAAAAAAAAGGGAGGAGCTTCAAAAGACTAGGACTATTCTTTCATGCTGTGTTAGCAGGGCCAGTGTTCTGTTCCCTCCACTTTGTCTGACTGTTTACTTCATGATGTACCAGAGATTTAGCCTATTTTATATGGGACGTCACCCAAATACATGCAATGTCCACCCCACACTCCACTGGACTGTAATAACAGGCCAAGAATTCCTATTACCTATGCATGTCACCGCATTCGGACCATCGTGAATGTAAAGGTCAGAATGTAAAATGTTTAATTTGTTACTCGTTCTGGAGCAACAAAAAATATAGACAATATTGCCCAGCCTGCAATGTGGCTGTGTCTACTGCAATGACGTCTGCATGGAGGGAGGCCTACTTCATAACTTTGCCTATACCTGATTAAACGTTGACTGATCATTTGACTTCTACCCACACCAGATTATTTGACAGCTGCGGACGTAGCCTATTTGATTGGAGGACCAACCTCCGATACTATTGATTATGGTTTAATTTTCACCAGATAATTTGGCGCTGAGTGTGTGGGTGTGTGTCTGGTGATCTAACTGAGCTGAGGGTAGCAGTTATGTTTTATCTCTCTTGTGAAGAGCTGGGTTTTGATTAGGGACCCCGTGCTGGGATGGTTCACAGCACGTTGACGAGACAGACGGGGTCAGATCAAGAACTGTTCAAATAAATGAAAGCCATCTCCCTGAGAGAACAGGCCTACATAAGAGGGGAAAATAAATGAATCGGAATCATTGAGATGAGATTTTGATACGATGCCCTGGAGAGAAGGCAATGAAATGGGATTCTGGAAGAGAAATGGTAGGGGAAAAATGAAGGAATTCTAGAATAACAACATTCCAAATGTTGGTGAAGAACGGGAGATTTATCATCAATGTGTTTCCCATCTAGTTTAAATATTTTATCGATCTTGAGTGGTTGGGTTTTTAGAAGATATTCTCTGCTTGTTAGGGGATTCATTCTCAACCCCACTCGCTTGTTCTCAAAATAATGATCTCACTGCAATGGCAGTTCAAGTACTAGAGAGAGTAGGGATGTGTGTGTGTGTGTGGTACAGGGGGAGGTGGCTGACAAGTGCAGGCGTTGAAAACACAGTAGAGTGAAACCACCAGTCTCTCACATTTCAGCCATGGGAAAAGGTAACCCAAGACGAGCCGGAGAATGTTATGTTTGTAGACAGCTACTAATCAGTCACTCTGGGTCTCACTCCTCTGACCTCCCTAACTGTGAGAAGGAGGAGGAGAGATGGATACAAAGAGATAGGGACATTTTGAAAAGCAGCGAGAGAGCGTGAGAGAGAGAATGAAAGCGTACGTCATAAGATCTGAGGAAATCATTATCTTAATATACCATGTTCTCCTCTATAGACTAAATAAAGATGTGCTCCCCATCAGTCTGAAAAGACAGATCAACCAACTGTAATATGTTATTACTCATTGAAATGTAGACCTTGATATGAAAATATTAATAATTGGAACAATGTTCTCTGTGTACGCCACAGTTAATCAATTACCAAGTCAAGCAGCCATGAAATCATTTCAAGATCTCCATATAAGAAACAAATAGAATTGGGACATAAGTAGAAAGAGATGGGGCAACTGTAATATATATAATATCCAATTGCACAGAACAGATAGCAAAGGGACCTATTGCTTTCAGAGAAATTAAAGTCATAAACTGGAATTTTCTAATAGGCTTTGAAAAAGCAGCCGGTCTCCCTCTGTGTGCCTGTGGGGGGTTAAAACAGACAATTCTGACGAGACGACGCTGAGCACTACCTTGTCTTCAGAGTAGAACATGCTCGCTATAACAGCAGCTAAGTGGATGGCAGAGAAAGAGCATCTAGGCATGAAATTATACGACTCTCTGTAGAATAGTGAGTCGAGATTGAATGTGAGAGAATATGAATGAGAGAAAGAGTAGAATACTCAGCGTAAGAGTTATCGACAACAAGAATTCACAGTGAATGACAGACAAAAAAATAACTTGGGTATGAAATTATAGCCTCCTACCCAGTACCGCTTGAAATGGAAATAATCAACAGAAAGGATGATTTCAAATATGATACTGAGGCTATCTGAATAGGGGTGGGAAACGCCTTGCCTGGCTGAACACAAATAGTTCACATTTTAATCCCACTGATTAAAAACCTGAAATGCATCCAAACCCCAGCAGCACAGTCAATTTGACTAGCCAGCACTTTTCTCCTTGGATTTTGAGCAAATTAAATTTTAAGTGATTAACCAATTTGTTTACATAATATGATCCACTATAACCATCAACAGCTGCACGTTCCCTTTCGTAGTTTCGGGAGGACGTGCTGAAACTGTTTAACGGTAACCCGTGGTGGAGGACACCGACACGGGAGGTGCGGGATGTTCCGCTGCCCGTTAAAAGACGCTATTCAGATTTTCCGATGTGCTCAGTTCATACCGGCTGATTGGCTCTCATAGGGCTCGCTTTCCAAGCTATTAAGCGGATTCAGCAACAGCATTCGTCAATGTTATCTTGAAACCCTAATGGCTTTTGAGAGATGCTGTGATGTTGGTTGCAGCAAACGACTTGCAGTCTTTCAACCTCATCACCAAAGTCTATGAAATAAACGTAAATTCTGTATGGCATACGATAATGAATAGAAATCTGTCATCAAGGTTGTTTTAGCTTATACACTGCAGTCTGACACAGTGACCCATTATTTGTGCTTGAAGCCTCAAGCAAGTCTACAGTGTCAGGAATATACTCTTCTTCAACAGGCAATTCAACAGACACACATCAGATAAGCAGTGAGTCACTTGGCAATAAGATGTCCATAAATACATATGTAATTGCCGGATGCATAACACATAGGCACACCAAGAGACATATACAGAATAGGAAACACAATAACCACAACTTAAAAGCATTGTTAAAAAATAATCTCTTGTTCACTATAACCTGGAAATGGAGGCTATATTTTATGCAAAAATGGGATGAGAATTCCCATATTCTGACTAGGTCTGGTTTTGTATCCTCCATAAGAACACCAAAATACAAAGCATCTAGTCTAAACATTCCTTCTGATGTAAACGCACTCTCTCTATGCGGGTAAATAATGTAACATTGTAGCCTATTGGTTAATATGTGCCGGAGATGCCGTGATGCAAAGGAACAAACTGCTCACACCGCCAGTGTGACACGCAAGTGCAGTTACTTGCTGGGCAGATAGGCTGGGTCACGATGCTTCAACAACGGGCATAATCCATGGTAAAGGAATTAATACTCATTGCTCAAATATTATCGTATGAAAATGTGAAGCTACGGCAGCAAACCGAGCGTGTAATTACTATGCAATAGGCCTATGCATAAAACCCAATGCATTTCAAAAGCAATATGTATTTATTCGGTTGCCGACATCCCTGTACCCTGATTGTTATAATAATTAAAACGAGGACGGATGTGCTCAGAATGCATTTCAGTCATTCTAGAATATAATCAAATCGGCTATGCTATGATATGAGCCATTGCACTGCTGTTCCCGTTCATCCTCTGCAGTGGCTGCCCATACAATCTGCTGATGTATACAGCCGCGCGTCATATTCAGCCATTCGATTCGCAACGGGCAGAAAATATTTCCCAGGCGTTTGGCCAATATGTCAATCACGCAACGACACTACAGCAAGATTGTGCGGCATGATGATGCATATAGAGGTAGAAAGCCTACTCACTTTATAGAAAATCATCTTTAAAGTGCCGTAGAAACCCATGTTGGTAATCCGGCTGTGGTTTCCTATTCCTTCACTGCGAATCGTTGAATCCCAAATATGTCAGAGTGGTAGAATCGCAGTGCCAAGGAGAGGAGGGCAGGGTACTCTCAGGTAGATCCGTGACAATCTCTGATGTGGACATGCTCGAGCACGTCACCGAACGGGCGTGACGGTAGGTGTAGTAGTAGGTTCTCGGTATGGAATAGCTCCGTCCGTGCTACACCGATTGATTTTCTCAGTAACAGCTCGAATACAGAACGATGTAGCTAGGAGGCTCTCACTACGGATGGCCCCACAGGACTGCACGAGCGAGGATAATGAGCAAGGAGAGAGGGATGAGAGAAAAAAAGGGGCAGTTGCAACTCGGAGAAAGGGGAGGAGTGGCTAGGGGAGAAAGCAGAGGACCAATGCCCGCTTCAGAACCTTTACAACGCTATCTTCTGCGTAGAGCTCGGATTACATCTTCCCCGGCGGCGAGGAGGCGAATGGTGCAGTCCAACCATCAACAGTATGCGCAGCGCATCAATTATTGGACCTGGCCGGGGCACCGGGGAACGAATACACAGCAGCCAGGCAGGGGTAGGGGGGGATCACGGATGTGACTAGATGGAGTACAGCTACGACCGGAAGTGACTTTTCGTAGGAGGTTAGGAGAGGTTTTTCACCAGTCCTAACCATTTTCCTAAACTTAACCTAACATGTTAATTCTGCTAACCTGATGCGTAAATTCTCCTAACCTGCAAAGAAAAAGTCACTTCCGGTCATAGCTGTATACTGTACCACCTAGTCAACCCCCCCCCCCCCCCCCACACACACACACTTGTTGCAATACATACACACACACACACACACACACACACACACACACACACACACACACACACCCCATCCCATGGTTTAGCAGCAGTGGCACTCATGTTCTTTCCCCATCACTTGGCAGGAGTTATTTATCACAACTTGCTTTGAATAGGACATTCTGTATAATCAGTGCTCTGCTTAGGGCACGGAGGGTATTCAGACACAAATTACATCCTGAAAAGTGAGAAACTAATATAAATATTTGAGTGAAAATATGATATTGAATAAACTAAAAATGTACTTAATATTTCTGCCCACGCATAATAAACGCATAACATTCATATTATTTTCCACATTTCATTCAGCCCGGGGATAAAGAGAAATCCATAATTCTCTAGTTGGCAGTGGTACACAATATGCACTTCAGGTGCAGCACCTGATTTACACACGAAATGAACGCTAATCCCGTTTCCGTATGGGCAAAAACAATTATTGGCCTTAGTTAACATAACTAGAACATAGGTGATGCCTTGACAACTGGGAATGGGATATCACTTGCAAATGATACAGCTGGAGAGGGGACATGAACAACTCTAAACTGCTGGTTTGGGTCCAAAACAAAAACAAACAAAATCACAGCTGAACAAACTAATAAATAATATGGTTGGAGGTGAATACACATTGTTAAAAAAAATATCTGATTAGTATTTATGTCACTGCTGAGGTAAGAGGCAAGCTTTGCACAGGGTTATCCAGCTATCTGGTAAACAAAATCTGCACTGACAGGTAGCAGCTAACGCAGCTATTCTTATTCAAATAATGCCTTGTGTAGAAAATAAATAGATACACATGAAAAGCCCTTTTGTTTACGTTGATCAATTTGGTCAAATGGGAAACTAGTCTGGGGATCTTGAATTAGGTCTGCCAACACCTGCAAAGTAACAGCAACTAGCCTGCAGTCCTGCAATTTTCTGAACATGTTGAGACTTGTTCTCCATAGGGGCCGACTCACAAAGAGGCTGTCGCAGTGCCCATATTTCCTGTTGAGAGAGAGTTTTTGAAACTATTGAGAGCCTCAATGGCAACATGGAGGTACATTGTTATATTATCTTGTTAGAACATCTCTATACACATCCGTCAGAACATTACCTGAGAAACCAGCTTTGTGCTTTGAAGCCTTAGTGTCAGTCGCGGTTGATTAATAAAAAATTTAAAAGCCAATCCATTTCCCTCCCATCGTCTTTTTCGTAGCACTTTAGGAGAACTTACGCAGCAGGTTAAGAGAATTTACGCGGCAGGTTAGGAGAATTAACGTAGCAGTTGAAGATAATTAGCTTAAGGTTAGGAAAAGGGTTTTTGTTATACTTCCGTTTTTATCCTCTGATGTTTGTTGCGTAGTAAATATTTCTGTTTTTTCTTGTGAAGCGTTGCATTCATGTCTGAAATGTGCTATATAAATAAAGCTTGATTTGATCTGATTAGGGTTAGCGAAAATGCTCTCCTAACCTGCTACGAAAAGTCACTTCCTGTCGTAGCTGTATCAAAATGGCATGTTTTTTTTTAGGTAGTTCCCAAAACCTTGAGTTCCTGCCCCTGTTCACCTCCCTAACAGTCAGTCAAGATGATCACAGGAAGGGCCTCTTCACAGGTTACTGACTGGGCATCAGATCTACCGGCTCTAAAGGCCATTAAGACACTCGACACCTGTCATTGTCCAATCATCTGATTGATTCAGGTGGGAAGTCGGGGGTTTGGAGGTGAGGAGTGGAGAGAAAACAAGCCAGTATCCCAAAACCATTTGAAGGAAATCTGAAAACTCGTACGAGGCAGGCCATATAGCAGCTGCTTAGAAAAGCAAGCCACCTGGGTATCCAGATGTTAGTTTAATAGAGATGGCAAACCATGTACACACACACACAGCTATTCATGTTTCAGGACAAGGACTTGCATGTATGACACAAGCTACTTTTAAAGCGTACAATTGAGGCCTTTGAGAGAGGGGCCTCACCTGCTCCCCATGCAATCTAGTGTTGGAGGGAATAAAAGTGGGGAGGTGCAGTATAAATAAGATAGTCTGGAGCTCTCTGTGTGTGTGTGTGTGTCCCTTTTCCCTTCATTGGAAATCTGTGCTCATTTTTTTTTGTTGCCACAGTAACACCAAGCAGCGCACCGAGACGACGATGTGTGTGTGTGTGTGTGTGTGTGTGTGTTTGGGGGTCTCTTGAGAACAACCCCCTCGCTGCCCAACCTTAAGACAGTACATTGGAATGCGTGGAACGCGAGAGGGGTGGAGCCCCAAGCCTTTGAAGAGCCTGTGACCTCTGGTGCTCCCCTACTGCCGCTAGCTAAAACATTAACAGACAACCGGCGGCGCTAGGCTCTTACCTCACACCACTTATCAAAACCTCTCAAAAACCCTCCCGACCCAGACATGGGCCTTCCACAAAACAGGTGTCCTCCGAAGTAAACTCATGTCAGAGAGAGAGAGAGAGAAGAGAGAAGAGAGAGAGAGAGAGAGAGAGAGAGCGAGAGAGAGAGACGGCTAATATATGATGAATGGTTCTCTGTGTTGGAATATACAGTATATTTTGGGAACTAGAATGGAGAATGTAGTAAAACGACTATCTTGTAACAGCGCAGTGGTATGTCTGGAGGGCAAATGCTCGATGATTCCCTTTATATGAGTCTCCCCATCTCTCGTATGAGGCTTCATACACAAACAGTAGGCTACAGCATGTGGACTTATGGATTTCTATGGCAGTGTTTCAGCCAACAGAATAGAAATTAGCTTATGAGTTCTTCAGGAAAAAATTAGCATCCATGACAGCTGTTTATGTACGTGACACTGCAGTATTTCAAGGAAAGGAAACTGCAGAACTGATTCACGGAATTCATCATTCTTCATGAGGTTTCATTAAATAAAGGGTAGAAAGTGAAAAATTAAGGGACTTAACACCTCTCTATAGGCGGATTAGATGGACTTGGATATTGAGCTTTTCAAAGGCAACAGATGTAGATGTGGGGCAAATAGCCTGGCTCAAGCTATAGGAGAATGGACTCCTTGATCAAATGTTTTAACCTCGCTGAACTTGAAGAAGCAAATACTTCTTGGGCAGCGGTGCATAGCTAAATAACCGCTGTGTCATTGTCCTGGCGGTCTCAATGGCCGCTCACCGAGAGGGCAAGAGAGCAGGGTGCATTCCAACCAGACAGATGACATGCGATTGACGGACGACTACAGGGAGAGGTGTGACAAATGGAACCTTGGATCATCGTTGCAGCATTCCATTCTGAGGAGCAGCACAATAATGGTAAAATGTTAATGGCATCATCTGCCTGTGGCTGCTTGGGGCCATTAGCATAATAACCTTTAGCCACCCACGCGACTGCAACCGCCGAGAGTCAAGGCCTCTATTGGGGTCAACGAAGAAAGTAAAGTGAGGAGGGCTGACATTTCCCATTGTGACATCACTAGTGTTCCATGGGAAATGATATGGACAGAACAGAGGATAGAAGGAGCAATGACCACCACTGCCAATCACTTACTGCCAATCACTCACTGCTAAGAGTCAAGTAGTAACCTGGACCCAAGGTTGTTCTCATGCTTGACATCTGGCAGGCGGAATGTCTGGGAAGCCTACAGAAATTCCAGAAAGACTAATAGTCTTCACTACAGTGAGTTTTGGAGAGGAGAAAGTGCATAAAACCTTCTGCACTAGGGAGAACAAAAGGTAAACTCCAAAGACAACCTATTGGCCAGGGCACACACTTCCAGACCCCCCAACTGGAGCCTTGCCTTCTGGGTTGGGCCAGGCACAGAACCTCCCAGCTATGGAGGCCTGGACAGATCTGAGAACAGTAACCTTCACTTACCTCGTATTTTCCCATTGCCTACTGCTATAGTGTATCACTGATCTGTGACTTGTCTTTAGAGAGGGACTTCAAATGAAATGGGGCAAGAGGAAGCTGTTGACCTTGTCAAGTAGAGCAGATAAATCAGTTAGCAGGAAGTGTTGTGTCCTGTGTGGATGGGTTGAATTAACCCTTTGGCCTTGACGTTTACACTGAACTACAGAGAAACACACACACACACACACACACACACACACACGCACACACAGTTAGAAAGCCAAACACGAGTGCTCCCTCTTGGATTCTTCGAAGCCAGTCTTGACCTTTACCCATAGTCAATTCATACAGAGATGTTCTGCTAGCTATGAACGGCGGCTATAAACGAGATCCGTCAGAGCACGACTTACACAGGAAACAAATGTCAGGGTTGATATAATGTTTCTTATATAATATCGTTATATGATTCAGCTGTAGGAATGTACAATGAAGAGAACTTACTAACACTAACACTCCAATAACGCAGTTGACATAATACCAAGGCTAAACACTGTTGGAGTATGACATGTGAATATTATCCTTCTATCTCATCCCTACTGTGTTGTGGTTTAGCATTTACCCCATCAATATTTCACATGTAAATGAACACGGAGAGACAGGAGGGTTACAGAGGTGGTAGAGTCATAAGCCAGGTAAAACTTGGCCTGCGCGGGTGTCAACATCTACAGCGGAAAGGATAAACCCCGTAAATTACTCAAAATTGCCACTCCACAGCCCAGTTTAGGCAGAACGAGACAAATTGCAAAGAAGAAGCGGTGGTTTTCTGGCTGTTGGCTGTGGGTGTCTGGATGAGCTAGTTGGAGGAGGAGGATGAGGAGGAGGAGGAGGATGAGGAGAAGAAGCAGGATGAGGAGAAGGAGGAGGAAGGCTGGGAATGAGTGAGAGGAGCCCAACTGTGTCTGGGTCACCTATGACCTTACTGGGTCTCTGGGTTCTGCCCTGTGCTCAATAGGGGACCATAGTTCCACCTCATTTTTCACACTCAGATCTCAACCTCTTCTAACCCTATCCCTAACCACAGTCCCACAACACCCCACCTCTCCCAACACACTCTGGGGGGGAGAGTTAGAAGGAAACAGGCCTAGTCTCTCTGGGGGAAAGAGAAGGAAACAGGCCTAGTCTCTCTGGGGGAAAGAGAAGGAAACAGGCCTAGTCTCTCTGGGGGAAAGAGAAGGAAACAGGCCTAGTCTCTCTGGGGGAAAGAGAAGGAAACAGGCCTAGTATCTCTGGGGGAAAGAGAAGGAAACAGGCCTAGTCTCTCTGGGGGGGAGAGAAGGAAACAGGCCTAGTCTCTCTGGGGGAAAGAGAAGGAAACAGGCCTAGTATCTCTGGGGGGGAGAGAAGGAAACAGGCCTAGTCTCTCTGGGTCTCTCCTAATAGGATCAGAAAGAGCAGGTTATTCAAGCCAGACCTCTGCAAATGAGAGATATGAAGCAGGAAGCCAGACTCCATCTTTCTGTCGTCAACATGGGGGAATGGGGACGTAGGCAAGTATATTGGTCATTCCCCACCTGCTCCACCAAGGCATTTACCTTCATTTGGAGAATCATTTATAAAGCCAGTAACTCGGCGTGTAGTAAAATGTCATGGGAGATTGCAGATGCAGATGGGCTGGCCATGTCCTTATTGTCAAGCCTCAGCATCTCAATAAACAGTGGCCTTTAATGCAGAGTGGTGTGTGGGTGTGACGCACTTTGCCAAGATGCGGGACTGTTCATTGAGTTAGGAATGCGTGGCCGTGGCTCTGTACATCCGCTGCACACACACAACACACACACACAGTAGGTCTCTCCCACCCACGCTCGCGCTTCAGCAGAAGACGGACGTCACTTTCTCCTTTAAAAATAGCTCCAAATTACAGCCCTGCTGCTCAGCTAACAAAACCCGAGAACTAATAGGCATTCTCCTAGACCCTGCACTAGAGGGGGCAAGCCAGGGAAGAGGACGAGGAGGAGGAGATGCAAGGGTAAAGGAATCTCACTAGAACCCACAGCATGTTCCTCATGTACAGTTTTCCACACTATCTTTTCAACTACACTATACCTTAGCCAACTCCATAGTATAAAACATCTCTGTCAAAAGAGAAGATAAAAACTACTTAGGGTCCAAACTGGAGCCAAACCTATTCTCTGAGATATAATTGGAGTGGACGGAGCAGCCGGCAACTTTGGGCTTGGGGTCTCAGAAAAGATAGATAGTGGGATAGTTTTCACCAGAGCCAAGGAAGAAAGATAGATCTATAAGTGAAAAGCTGAGGCTAGCGGAGAAGACAAGAAACTGAACGGAGTAAGGAGAAGCAATTTGGAGCGAAGAGGATGATGTAGGCGTTGTTTGAAGATTACAGCATGATGAATCAGGAAGACAGGTGAGCCTGAACGATGGCGTAACGTGGAAGGTATGCAGGTGGAGAATCCTGGAACGTCTTGACGTGTTTTGCTGAGCTACGACCAGTAACAAGATCACCCTTTGTGCCAGAAAACCCATTGTACTAGCAGTCCTGAAACATTGCTCCCTTCCAATACCGCTGTTCTCCCATACTTGACAGTTTACCTACCCAATGTCCTACCTGCTATCTCCACAGCAACCAGCTACACATAGAGGAGCAAGCCACAAAGACATAAACAAGGGTCTCATGATAAGAATGAGGTCATTATGAAAGACACTGCTGCCATTTTCAACCGCTGTCCAATTATTAGAGACTCGGGGGGGGCAATGTTTGATCTTGTTTAGATGTCGGCCATTGGCTTAGCCTTTGAAAAGTACAGGATCTTTGTCTAAATAGACTTTGAGGGATTAGACTTATTTAAAATGGGCTAACAGCAGGAGTGATAGTTTGTGATAGAGCCAGGCAGTAAAAATTCTGCCCCACACACACACACACGTTGCCATGTCTTGTTTTCACAGTGAGAGAGACATACATGTCATATGAAAGCAACGCTACAGGATTTGTCAGTGGAATGTGACTGACGCAACTCAACAGCAATGCAACCTGGTCTGAGTAGCTGAGGAATGGACATAACCTGAAATATAACCCCAGCCATGTCTGAAATATAACCCCAGCCATGTCTGAAATATAACCCCAGCCATGTCTGAAATATAACCCCAGCCATGTCTGAAATATAACCCCAGCCATGACTGAAAAATAACCTCAGCAACGTCTGAAAAATAACTCTGAAATATTGTCCTCCACCCCTGACTATGCAAGTACATTATATTAACATGACAGCTTGTGTAAGTAAGCATGTGTGTGTTTGTCAGTCAGTGAGAGGGTGTGTGTGTGTGTGTGTGTGTGTGTGTGTGTGTGTGTGTGTCGGTTAAAGATTATTCATGAATGCACGTGTGTGTACTGTAGCTAACTGCTAGCTATCTGAAGCAGAAATCTGCTAGAGTGCGTGTACGCGTGATTGTTTAGTGGGTTTTAACACATGCTCCCTGATAGCGGAATCATGCCGTCTTTCTGCATGACTGGCTGAGCAGCAGTGGTGTGGAAGAGCGTCCTCCTGTTCTGGGAACATTCATCACACTACCTCGGCTATCCCAGATAGCATCACCCCACACGAACGCAGACACACTCGGTGGTCTGCCCTTCAGGTCAGTCGCTCCCCATTTCCACGCGTCTCAACAGCGTCGGGTAGTCACCATATTACCTGAGGAGAAGCTAGGTAGATCACAAATACATCTCTATGTTGATAACCCCTAGGTCTATACTGTATCCATGCTGCAATGTAGCCTAGCGGTTAGAGAGGTGAGCCAGCAACCGGCGGGGATGCCACTTCGAATCCCAGGTCTGACAGGAAAAATCTGGCGGGAAGTGAGCTGGTATCAAATCCTAGATGTCATTGTCTGCCTTTGTGTCCAGTGTGAAAGCCGCACTCCAAAAGCTGTATGTGTGCCGGCCTTTTGTAGGGGTTGGGTTAAAAGCGGAAGTCAAATTTCCGATTGACCAATAAAGTGATCTTAATCTTATTTAGAGCGGCCGGCCAGACCTCACAGGTCATTCACCACCTCCACTATCCATCCTCTGCCTTGCAGCTAACACTGCTAGACTATTACAGTACAGCTAGACTATTACAGTACAGCTAAGACTATTACAGTACAGCGAGACTATTACAGTACAGCGAGACTATTACAGTACAGCGAGACTATTACAGTACAGCGAGACTATTACAGTACAGCGAGACTATTACAGTACAGCTAAGACTATTACAGTACAGCTAAGACTATTACAGTACAGCTAGACTATTACAGTACAGCTAAGACTATTACAGTACAGCTAGACTATTACAGTACAGCTAGACTATTACAGTACAGCTAGACTATTACAGTACAGCTAGACTATTACAGTACAGCTAGACTATTACAGTACAGCTAAGACTATTACAGTACAGCTAAGACTATACAGTACAGCTAAACTATACAGTACAGCTAGACTATACAGTACAGCTAGACTATACAGTACAGCTAGACTATTACAGTACAGCTAGACTATTACAGTACAGCTAAACTATTACAGTACAGCTAGACTATTACAGTACAGCTAAGACTATTACAGTACAGCTAGACTATTACAGTACAGCTAGACTATTACAGTACAGCTAGACTATTACAGTACAGCTAGACTATTACAGTACAGCTAAGACTATTACAGTACAGCTAAGGCTATTACAGTACAGCTAAGACTATTACAGTACAGCTAGACTATTACAGTACAGCTATACTATTACAGTACAGCTATACTATTACAGTACAGCTAGACTATTACAGTACAGCTAAGACTATTACAGTACAGCTAGACTATTACAGTACAGCTAGACTATTACAGTACAGCTAGACTATTACAGTACAGCTAAGACTATTACAGTACAGCTAGACTATTACAGTACAGCTAAACTATTACAGTACAGCTAGACTATTACAGTACAGCTATACTATTACAGTACAGCTAGACTATTACAGTACAGCTAAGACTATTACAGTACAGCTAGACTATTACAGTACAGCTAGACTATTACAGTACAGCTAAGACTATTACAGTACAGCTAAGACTATTACAGTACAGCTAAGACTATTACAGTACAGCTAAGACTATTACAGTACAGCTAGACTATTACAGTACAGCTAAGACTATTACAGTACAGCTAAGACTATTACAGTACAGCTAGACTATTACAGTACAGCTAAGACTATTACAGTACAGCTAGACTATTACAGTACAGCTAGACTATTACAGTACAGCTAGACTATTACAGTACAGCTAGACTATTACAGTACAGCTAAGACTATTAGAGTACAGCTAGACTATTACAGTACAGCTAAACTATTACAGTACAGCTAGACTATTACAGTACAGCTAGACTATTACAGTACAGCTAGACTATTACAGTACAGCTAAGACTATTACAGTACAGCTAGACTATTACAGTACAGCTAAGACTATTACAGTACAGCTAGACTATTACAGTACAGCTAAGACTATTACAGTACAGCTAGACTATTACAGTACAGCTAAGACTATTACAGTACAGCTAGACTATTACAGTACAGCTAAGACTATTACAGTACAGCTAAGACTATTACAGTGCTGCAGTCCCTATGCTCCAAACACTTACCCTCTTAATGGACAAATAATAGAGTGATTGTGTTTCAGTTCGGTTCAAATCGCCCAGAGGGTTGTGTGGCTTACAACACTTCTAATGGATTAATTTCATAAACAGAAACATTGTACAACAAACACTGGTCCATCATTTAGGCTGCATGAGCTGAGGCGTGTGTGTGTGTGTGTGTGTGTGTGTGAGGGGAGCGACTTGCTTGACTCAACAGCCTGAGGTGAACAGAGTACCACTAGGGGAGGAAGTGTGTGTAAAGCACAAGTGTGTCTAAACAGCGGCGTTAACACGACTCAATGACCTGCCGTGTGTCATGGGACTTTCCTCATGTAACACGTTTAAGTCTGCAGAGAGGAGGGCTTAAATTAGGGAGGACAGAAGGTGGACAATCCCACCAGAGTTACAGTGAATGTATGACATATTGGTTTAATATGAGGAAGCAGAAATGACACACAAGTGTGGGGAAATAAAACGTGTAGGTAAATGTGTGTGGGGAAATAAAACAGATTAGCATTGTGTGTGGATACAGAAATGGCTGAGTAGGCTATATATGTATATATCTATATTTTTGAGAGTATCAGTGAAGCCGCTTATATAGAAGCACTCTACAGTCCTATTAACCAACTGAACTGACACAGCTACTGCTCTACAGTCCTATTAACCAACTGAACTGACACAGCTACTGCTCTACAGTCCTATTAACCAACTGAACTGACACAGCTACTGCTCTACAGTCCTATTAACCAACTGAACTAACACAGCTACTGCTCTACAGTCCTATTAACCAACTGAACTAACACAGCTACTGCTCTACAGTCCTATTAACCAACTGAACTGACCCAGCTACTGCTCTACAGTCCTATTAACCAACTGAACTGACACAGCTACTGCTCTACAGTCCTATTAACCAACTGAACTGACACAGCTACTGCTCTACAGTCCTATTAACCAACTGAACTGACACAGCTACTGCTCTACAGTCCTATTAACCAACTGAACTGACACAGCTACTGCTCTAGAGTCCTATTAACCAACTGAACTGATACAGCTATTGCTCTACAGTCCTATTAACCAACTGAACTGACACAGCTACTGTTCTAGAGTCCTATTAACCAACTGAACTAACACAGCTACTGCTCTACAGTCCTATTAACCAACTGAACTGACCCAGCTACTGCTCTACAGTCCTATTAACCAACTGAACTAACACAGCTACTGCTCTACAGTCCTATTAACCAACTGAACTAACACAGCTACTGCTCTACAGTCCTATTAACCAACTGAACTGACCCAGCTACTGCTCTACAGTCCTATTAACCAACTGAACTGACACAGCTACTGCTCTACAGTCCTATTAACCAACTGAACTGACACAGCTACTGCTCTACAGTCCTATTAACCAACTGAACTGACACAGCTACTGCTCTACAGTCCTATTAACCAACTGAACTGACACAGCTACTGCTCTACAGTCCTATTAACCAACTGAACTGACACAGCTACTGCTCTACAGTCCTATTAACCAACTGAACTGACACAGCTACTGTTCTAGAGTCCTATTAACCAACTGAACTGACCCAGCTACTGCTCTACAGTCCTATTAACCAACTGAACTAACACAGCTACTGCTCTACAGTCCTATTAACCAACTGAACTAACACAGCTACTGCTCTACAGTCCTATTAACCAACTGAACTGACCCAGCTACTGCTCTACAGTCCTATTAACCAACTGAACTGACACAGCTACTGCTCTACAGTCCTATTAACCAACTGAACTGACACAGCTACTGCTCTACAGTCCTATTAACCAACTGAACTGACACAGCTACTGCTCTACAGTCCTATTAACCAACTGAACTGACACAGCTACTGCTCTAGAGTCCTATTAACCAACTGAACTGACACAGCTACTGCTCTACAGTCCTATTAACCAACTGAACTGACACAGCTACTGCTCTACAGTCCTATTAACCAACTGAACACAGCTACTGCTCTACAGTCCTATTAACCAACTGAACTAACACAGCTACTGCTCTACAGTCCTATTAACCAACTGAACTGACACAGCTACTGCTCTACAGTCCTATTAACCAACTGAACTGACACAGCTACATTCTAAAACGTTGGTACCATAAGTATAATGACGTTTTGGTACCGTGATACCGGTATACCGTGAAACACTAGAGTATAGCCTACCTGGCTGGCATGAAAATAAAAAAACAGGAAAAGCGTACTCCATTCACTATTCAAGTGCATAGATGACATGTATTTATTTAAGTGCATAGATTACATGTATTTATTTAAGAGCATAGATTACATGTATTTATTTAAGAGCATAGATGACATGTATTTATTTAAGTGCATAGATTACATGTATTTCCCCCTGCCCCTGTTCAGACAGGTGCATGATAATGGTCCATTCTAAATCAAACCTAATTTCACACATATAATATCTAGTTTATGTAAAGACAAGATTAAATGAAGAATAGTCTGATGCGTGACAATATTATCACTTGTCAATGATGCCCAGCATGTGCAGTAAGGCAAAAAACAGAGCATGCTTTTTTTTGGGGGGGATGTTTTTTTTTTTAATCAAGGTTGCACCTTATGTAGCCTAGCCAATAGGCCTATATGTTTTGATAAGGTTTGTATCACAACTAAAATGTAGCCTATAGGCCTAGGACCCTTGGAACACAGTACATAGCCTACAGAGCCTAGTGAAACGTGTTCTTATAAACCCAGTCACTACGTAATCTTGTGTGAAAACAGTTTTGACTGGACACTATTTAAGAGGATTCCAGCTTTCTCGTGTTGCTATATTTATTGCTAAATTCCACAGCCATATGGCACAGCCAGATCAGGGCCAACTCAGAGTATGCTATTCTGTTCTTCTGAAATAGGCAACATTTTCTTCATATCATGTTTCTTTAGACCTGTCTTATATAAATAATGGATTTATTAGACTTTTTAAATGTAGATGTTCCAAAGGTCTGCATCAGTGACTTGTATGTCAAACATGGAAGCCACAGCATACTAAATGTGTTAATGTTAATTAACGGTCAATTATAGTGAGACCAGCAGTTATTTGTATGACTATCACCGGCTGACCACATTTTATGACCGCCACAGCCCTAGGTCAGAACCGGATCATTTGATAGAGGGTAGAGAGAGGACTCTGCAGGGTGTGCACAGTGTGTGTTTGTGTGTGAAGCAAACACACTGTAGTGTACACACACACTCCCTCATCCGTGACGTCCTCTGAGACCAGATAGACCAGGGGTGAGCAACTCCATTCCTCGTGGGCCGGAGTGGTGTGTCACTCACCCCCCCTCCCCCCATCCCATCCCATCCCAAGCAGACACAGCTGATTCAACTAATTGCATTTTGAACTGAAAATGATTAGTTGATTATTGGTGTCTGGTGTGACACCAATCAGGCCCCTGAGGACTGGAGTTGCCCATCCTGAGATAGAGCAAGCAGCAAGAGGAAAGTGACAGACTGCAGGGGAAAATAATAGTGATGTGTGAGTGAGTGAGCATTGCTGACATGTCACCCAGGCAACAAAACCTAGAGTTTTATCATGACTATAAAAAGCCCTTGGCAATAGCCACCTCAGCACAGAGATAGAGCACCATTCAGAGAACACTGGTTACTACCCACAGGCAGAGACAGAGAGAGACAGAGACAGAGACAGAGAGACAGAGACAGAGAGATATAAACACCAGTTACTACCCACAGGCAGAGGCAGAGACAGAGACAGAGGCAGAGACAGAGAGAGATATAAACACCAGTTACTACCCACAGGCAGAGGCAGAGACAGAGGCAGAGACAGAGACAGAGACAGATATAAACACCAGTTACTACCCACAGGCAGAGAGACAGAGCGTGATAAAGAAAAGAGGCCATGCTCTAACGCTCCATGCTGTCAGTCCTGCTTGGAGTCTGAGGGAAGCAGAGATTTTTGATTGGCAGGTAGAGAGACTGGAGGTAAACCTGAAGCAGAGGTAATGTAACCAGCCTGGTGGAGGTGAACACTGCCCTGAAATAGACACCGGTAAGGAGCAATCAAAATGTGGGAGAGCGGATAGTAGCTGCTGCATATAATTTCAAGTAGCTATTAGCTAGTAAAGTAACATTACTAGACTTCAACAGTAAGAGGAAAACGACAAGAATGAACGGTGAAGGAATGTTATAGCCATAGAAATATGTCTGCTGGTCCCACCCATCACCAAACATTGACTTGAATGGGAATACCCGTTCTAGCCTAGTCTATTTCTATGTTTATAGCAACAGTCTCCGTTGGTGGTTCCCTCTCGCTTTCCAAAGCTGAAAGGGCAGACCAGACGTTAACAGGTTGGGCTGGGTTGGGCTAGAGGGGCCACCATATGTACAGAGTGTCCTCAACTTCCTGAAGTTGAACTCTTTCTGGCTGAGCGGGCAACGGCACAGCGTGAAGGACCAGATTACATAACGGTAGAAACCTGGGGTGCATTCAAAAAGGTGCCCTATTCCCTATATGGTGCACTACTTTTGACCTGAGCCCTAGTCAAAAGTAGTGCACTACAAAGTAAATAGGTTGCTATTTATGACGCAGGCCTGGACACAGAGACAGAGTGCAGAGGCAGACCCCAGCTGCTGCATGTGGAGAACCTCACATCCCTGTGTGGGGTCTTGATTTAGGATATCCTGTTGTAGAGAGCCAAGGGCTGAGGTGAAGCGGATTCTCTCTTTCTCTCTCTCTCTTTTCCTTTTCTTTTTTGTCAGCAGTGAAAGGTCAGCTGTAGACAACCCTTTTGCTATTCCCTCCCTCCCTCTCCCTCAGTTCCTACCTCCTTTTAGTACAGCAGTGGAGAAAGACGACCATCTCACGTTCCCTCCATTTCCTCCGCTTACAATAAACTTTAATGTAGCTCATTAATTTATTTGCACATCTCAATTTAGGAGAATAAATGCTGGCCCACCGGAAGAACATTTTTCCAATTAAGCCGCTTAGATAACTGCTGTGTTTTAATGTAGTTATCGAAATTACAGAGACTTTAATAATGTGCCTCCCTTTCATTTTCATTATCACGAGGAAGGGGATGAGGTCTTTCTGTCCTTCAGAACAAGTCTCCAACTGGGTCTCAATTAACACTGGAGATAGAAATACTGGTTGTTTTTCCTGGTGTCTAACTTTTAAAAAAAGTTAACAGGGCTGAAATTCTCAAGCAGTTAATTCGGAGCTTGAGTCAGCGTTCCAGAGTCTTTGAAGAGAGAGCGGTGGGACAGGGCAAGTTAGGCGGGCCTGGCAGGTCGAGACGGTGCCCCCAAGGACAAGCCTGAGGCAGGGAAGTGGGGGCTGCAGTGCGGCAACACAACAACCCCTTGTATTATTGAGAACGGCAATCTGCCTGTCATTATTTATACATGAGGGCTGGTGGATATAGAATGTTAAGCGCTCATGTATTCTTAAAGAAGCACATGGGGTTGACGAGCCACCTCACTCTCCTAAACGGCCGCCCAGTGGGAGAGGCGGTTATGTATCCGCGTTAGTACACTTGATTTCATCCCGCCACCCCTACTGCCACCCCCCCCTTCTTTCAGCACCCAGTAGATAGTACATAGTGGTACTGTACACTGCCCACACAGCTCTCAGGAAGTGCTGGAGAATACAGCATCATCAGGAACACTCCTACTCCCTCCATCTTGTGTTTACAAGTATGTGTGTCTGTGTATGCGTCTGCCTGTGTCTGTCTGTCTGTCTGTCTGGAGTGGTATTCAAACATCCAACCAGAGCCAAGCCCATTGGCATTCTAATCAGTTGTTAATATTTGACCACTTTTCTCCCATCTCCTCTCTCTGTATTGGTCTTCTTTTCGTTCTTTGCAGTGTTTTCCGCAGGCTGCCTGTGTGTTTGTCTTTTCACTCGCTCCCCTCAGTCCATATTGTGCGGAGGCCATTTTGTTTTTCAGAGTGGGGCTGTTGCTACGAGTTCAACGATCTTCAATAGCCGGCATCATTGAAAGTGTAACCACACAAAGCTACTGCCTACGTCTTCGGAGAGAGAGATGGGAAGAAGGTGACGAATAAAGAAGTGAAACAAGGATAAACATCGAAGGATGTTCTTTTTGAAAAACCGATGAGCGGCTGGCAGTTAATTAACTCGTTTCATTGTTGTGGCGACCATTTCCCTCACCTTGTTTTCAGACAAATGTGACGGGACTGCAAATACTGCTCATTGCTACCCTTTCTCCTTACCCATTCATACTGGACTGCTGTCGCGCTGCAATCAGTAAGAATAATCATCCTTTCAATCCAAGGTTACAATGTCAAGGATGCTGCATTGATTCCCGAACATGGCCATAATTCGTAAAGTAATTTGCTATACAACTTCATACGCACCATTGTATTCAGAAAATTTTAGGGTAGTAAAAATTTAAAATAAACAACACTTGAGGGATACACAACGGAGTTCTTTGAGCTTCATTTAACTTTTTTGTAAGACTGTTATTCAGTACAATGCAATTAATTCCATTGTGGAGAAATGACAAAACCGCCATAGTATAGCAATCCTTTCACAGACAACCTGTAATCACAACAGGACAAAAGGAGGACAATATTAGCACCTCTTCCTTGCTAGTAAATCTGGGGTTGAAAAGATATTCAGCAACTCAATGGACGTTTCTTTAAAATCACGCTAGCGATTGCAGGGATAAAATCCGTGGTGTAAGATAGCCTCTGGGTTAGTTCGGTCACAGCACCCAAGGACACAGAGGAAAGTGTGACACGACCCAGCTAGGCCCGTGAGGGAAAGGAAGTCGCCATGCGTGCTGTCAGCTAGAGGACACAGCTGCGATCACGCCGACCGCGTCACCACCACACTGCAGTAGTGACTTTAGGGCATGTCATAACATGTCGTGTCATATCCTCGAGTTATAGAATGGCTCAACGGGTTGCCCACTGTTTCCACAATCGAAACGCCAGCTACTCTGACTATGGCACGCCATTCTTGGACCTTGCCCACTCTATACATTAATCATCGCTATTCAAAATGCATGCCACGTGCAAGTTTCTCACGCATTCTATGCCAAGGTTTAGGCCTAAACCTATTGCCATTGTCAATAAAAGCCTTTTTGACAAAATCTTTTATCTTTAGCTACAGAACAGAAAAGCCTTTTTCGAAGACTATGGCCGTCATAATGGAAACGAAACAACGAACAGTAATGCTATTAACAGGCTTTTGGTCTCTGCATCATTTAAATCTTTCCCTTTCCTAAATCCCATGCTTTGCGTTGATGAGATGGGTCGGTGGACCCTTTCCAGCGCAGAGGTCTAAAAATAAAGCCTTTATAGCTTTGCAATGATACTCCGTGTCACAGTGTACTCTCATCATGGTGGGGAGGCGAGGCCTCCGCTGAGAGGACAGTCTGTGTAGCAAAAAATAAAAAAATGCACCAGTTTCACTGTGGACAGTGTTGCTCTGTACTGGCGTAATTTCGTCTTCTCGCCCTATGGTCCACTCAATCAGAGGGAAACCTAGCTGGTGAAGCGACCTTAGCTGTGACCTCCAAAGGAGAAGGGCAGAATGATGTCCAGCAAAGCTTTCAGTTCAAGCCATGCTCTGAAGTCAGCGCGTACCTCTAATTCGCATGGATGGAGTGGTGTCATTTAGAGTAAAAGCATTGGACTTACTTGTGCAGAGGCAGTTTGCAGAGGGACTGAATAACAGACGCTGATTATATGTTTTTGGGTGGTGGTGCGTTCCTAAATGCAGGGGAAGAGCAAGCATTACGTGGCAAGAATTATTAGTCTGTCAGTGCTAAGGCGTCTGCAGCATTGCTTCCCGGTCTCTGAAAACAACAAGATATTTTTTCTTCTCCATCGTCTCCACCCAAAGTAGTGTGTCTACTGTGAACGTCTGCGGGTCTTGTTAAAGCATGTCAAATTCCAATTTGGTCTCTTAGCAGGGAAACATTTGCTTTTGGAATGACTTTCAGTCAGTTGCTTCCAAAACGATTTAAGTTGTCGGCTGTGTACAAAGCTCAAAGTTTTCCTTTGTTTGGGGAGAAACTCCGAAACACAATATGACCTTTTCAACCTGCCTCTGACAGGAGAGTAAACGGGTTGTGTGACAACTTTTATGTAAGGACATTTTTACAAGGCTCAATGACAGTGAGTTATCCTCTACTCTCCCCCCTGCAGAAAGAAGTCAGAACATCTCTCCGCACCTCGCGAGCCAGCTGGCCACTTTCCTCAGAGAATGAGATATAGAGACGCTGCTGGAAACATGGAAGGAGTGAGGTTGGTTGGACTAGCTTCCCAAAAATAGACATTCCTCTGCAGACTGAGTGTCTTGCCTCTCATACCACAACAGCAGTCAATTTTCCGAAGAAGGATTCTGAGGTTTTCCGGCTCTGGAGCCGCACTCACTGCCTTCTTAGGGATCGTGGTTACTGCTGCAATTCAAGACCAGTGGAACAGAGCCGGAGAGGGGTAACAGTCAGTCCTCTTTCTCAGGTAGAGAAAAAGCAAGAGAGAAATTATCTACGGTTTAAAAAAATCTATGAGGGTAGTCACTCCCGTTATATCCTGGTCTCTATACTTTCTCTCCTCCCCTTCTCGCCCCCCCCCTCGATCACTCTACAGGGCTTCAGGTCGGAGGGTGAACAGACCTTGAGTGGGCGTTGACACTGCATTTGTTTTGCACACAGCACATGTCAGAGTCCGCCCCTCGGTAGGTCTGACGGGGCTACTAACGGGTGATCGTTACCACACCAGTCAAAAAGCCCAAATTGTTGCCTTTAGCACTAGTCAATAGTGATGTTTAAGGATCAATACTCTCTGGAAAGGTCCAATTGCAGCAGGCACTAATACCACAGCCAGTCCATCTCAGCTTGCTTCCCCCTCAGGCTGTGGAAACAACCAGGGCAAGCAAGCTGGGCTAAGAATCATCATCCTTGACCTCTTTACCTCCTGGGGTATAACCTTTGACGTAACAAAGGCCCCACAATGGCTGCCATGTGCCTAATGGCTTAAGCCCCAGAGTCCATCTGCTTGCTGCAGACTCGGCCCTGTTTGATGAGGGTCTGTGAGGGAGAGAAAAGGGCCAAGGCAAGCCTGCTCTGCCTCAGCTCCTGGGTACGTCCGAAATGGCACCCTATATAGTGCAATACTTTTGACCAGGGCCCATGGGGAATAGGATGCCATTTCAGACGCATCCTCTGTCTGCCTGGTCGCCTCTGGAGGCAGCTGTATTGTAATGCATCAGGCAGAGGTCCGGGACAAGCGGCACTATCACAAGGACCGCCCGGCATCGCTGGAAACAAGGACCCCCTTCTCAGCGGCCAGCCCCAGGCATGAACTTGGCAGATTAGCCATTCAGGAAACAAATAAGACCTCCACACAGACGGCCCCCCCTGAAACGAACAAAAAACAATCCACCGCCCGGGACCGGAGACAAGGAAGCGCCTTGGAAAGAACCAGCTTTTTTTTTCCCCCTCTAAAGCCTTTTGTCTGAGCGAGTGAAAAACCCTCTGCCTGCCAGCTTGTTGTCCATTCCACCATCCTCTTCTCTCCCACTCTCTAACAAGAAATAGAATACAAACTCTGGGTGCAGTAGACTGGCCACACTGCAGTATACACATCTTCATGGAGTTCATTTATGGGCTACTGGCCTGCATCTTGCTCTCTGTCCATCAAAGGAGGAAATCAAAGCTCAAGAATAGCAGAGGAATGCTCTCAGGTTTCTAGTAGAGAGAGCAAAAGGGGAGATAACTGCTTTGATGAAACTGACTGCCCCCTGTTGTCACTATAACTTCACTGTCTTGACCCTGTTCTGTTGGGGAAAGAGAATGTTCTTCTCACCCACCTCTGGTGCTGGGATTCAGCTAGAGGAGCTTATCTCTTAGGGAGAGGCTGGGTCAGGGGAACTGACAATGTTTACTTGCTAAGGAGGCCAGAAATATGGCTCGGAGGTTGGATCATTACATGACGCTGGTTATCATAGACTTTAATTTCACGAGCCAAGGTCTCTGGGAGTTTCAGAGGCCAGGCTAGGCAAGTGGCCGATCTGCTCCCTATGCGTCTTCTTGCTTCCCGGGCCTGTTACGAGGGACGGGCGGGGGCGGCAGCCACAGCAGAGACCCCACCGCCCTCCCTCCATCCATCTGTAAACGGTTGCCTGGCAACACTGACAGAGCTCTGGGCTGGCCTCGGGGCTGCAGTGAGTTAGCTGCCTCTGCCCAGGAGGAGGATGAGGGGAGCTCGTCTTGTTTGCTGTCAGAGACCCAGTCCAGTCCTGGCAACGGCCGCAGGTCTTGAACCATTCACTAATGAATTCTGCTAATGAAGTCCTCTCTTTCACGGCATCGCTTTATTTCAGAGGCCCCCGTTCGTCATACAGGCAGACAGGCACTGATTACTTTGGCAAATCAACAACACCAAATACAATAGGGGTAAAGGGTTAGCTGGAGGGAGAATCACGGTTAGTAAAAAGAGAGCAGCGGCTACACATCCACATTTTCAGATGTTCCGCTTAACTGATTTGCAGTGATGCCATGCTTATTAACGCAACCCTTCACTTCCCTTCAGCTAACAAAGCCACGTACAACCGAGCGGGCATTCAGTCCCATCCCGCTGAGATGGAAATGCCTCTGATAATCTTTAGAGGCAACAGCCAACCTTTAGAGGTTTTCCTCCTCATCCCCTCCCTTTCCTACGGGTCTGCCATCTGTCTCTGATCCAGCCCAGGATAATGTAGGTTAATTATTATGCAGGAGAGGGAACGCATACTCTACCGAGAGAGGCAAGCTCCACAGCAGCCCGGTCCCTGAAGTAGCCACATCAACTGCTCTGAATATTTACCCTTCATAGTAGTAAGGAGAAGGGAGGCCTAGCCTATAGGGAACCTGCTTCTTCTATGGTATGAAGGGAGAACTAGTGAAAATAACATATAGGATAGCCTATGTATGACAGTAAAGGGTAGCCTATGTATGACAGTAAAGGGTAGCCTATGTATGACAGTAAAGGGTAGCCTATGTATGACAGTAAAGGGTAGCCTAGATATGTAGTAAAGGGTAGCCTAGATATGTAGTAAAGGGTAGCCTAGATATGTAGTAAAGGATAGCCTAGATATGTAGTAAAGGATAGCCTAGATATGTAGTAAAGGATAGCCTAGATATGTAGTAAAGGATAGCCTAGATATGTAGTAAAGGATAGCCTAGATATGACAGTGGGTGGTGGTGAAGGGGTAAATTAAGGGGAGGGGCTTCCAGTTCCAGTGATGAGTGACGAGCCCAATGATTGAGGGATGGCGGGGGAGGGGGACTGACTAACGAGGGCCTTGGTCATTTTCATTGGGACACTCCACCCTTGACAGAAATCGAGAATGAGCATTTCTTATTGGACAAGTCCAGGTAGTCCCTTCTTCCCCGTTTCAATCAGTTTTCTTCCATTTAGCGCGGAATAAACATGACCCAGGATGAGAAAGACGGGGACAGCCTGGGAGACAAGTGAGCCGCTGTCAGGGATTCCCCCTCTAGAACAAGGGTCTGTTTGTAGGAGGCTAGGCCCACATTCCAGGATCAACCTCATCAACCCCCAATTCCACTCCATCAACCCCTGACACCTGGCTGGGCATCTCTGCTTTGCAGCAGTCCGGGCGGACACTGCAGTCTGCAGCAAATGAACCACACCATGGTGTGGCCTGGAAACAATGATGTAAAAAAAACTGCACTGTATTTATGCTCATTAATGTCTCTGACGGCTGCAGAAGAGGGGAGGGAGGGACGATGGGGGTGGAGTGGAGTTTGGATCATTTAGGCCACCAGGAAAAGTGCTGAGACAATCAAAACGCAGACCATGCAGATAATAAACTTACTATGTAAAAGGGCTTTGTGGTATAGCTAGCTTTAAGGTAACATGTGCCTTAACTCTGGATGCTAATGAACCTTAGTAGGAGGAAGAGAAGGAGAGCATTTGCTTTAGTTCTTTAAGGACCCGTCAGGATCACCCCGTGAAGCCTGAAACAGTTCCACAGCATTTTTACTGATGAGCCGAAAAAATAACTCTCCAGAGGATATGTGGAAAGAAGCCCCACTTTTAATTAAAAAGTACCCTAATCTTCAGTGCTCTCAGCGAACACTTTCATGCACCAAACTCCTCCTAAGAAGTCCTACGTATTAATTTGTCTCCCTTTTAAAAATAACTTGAAGAGGGTGCTTTATTTTAGGGCCCCGCATGACCCACTTGATGTGCACACCTACACTCCCTAAACCCCGTCTCCGTAGATCTGTTTGGGACGGACTTTCATAAAGTAAGATCCTCGTCCTATTAGGAGTAATAGCTCCAGGTTTCTGCTACCTTCTCATGTGAGAGCAAAGATAGATTTGAAAGACTTGGCCGTGAACTGAAACAGAAGTTAAAATATAAGTCCCTACAGAGCTAATAAAGTTTCAAGTGGTCTCTTTCCCTCATACCTTCCAATCATCAGAGGCTTTCTAATGTTTTATTCATAAGTGAACATTGCAAAACTGATAACACTTGAGCACTGCAGACCCCTTCCAAGGGAGGCCATTTTAACCAGCTCTTGTCTTCCATAGACGACAGGAGAAGAACTGATACGAGTGTAAGCAAGCAGCAGTACTGCGGCAAACTGACGCCCCCGCTGGCAGTCCTCACCAGTCTCTTTCCAAACATTGCCCCCCCCCCCAACAAAGCAGAGGAAAGATTCCACACACACCTGCGTTTGATGTGGGGATTGCTTCGCTCAAGGTCGGTTTACTGTTCTGAGAGTGTGTGTGCGCGCGTTCTGTGTGTGTGTGTGTGTGTGTGTGTGTGTGTGTGTGTGTGTGTGTAGGTGTGTGTTCGAGGGCTTCCTGTTTGTTCTGCCAGCCTGCCACCTGAGAATGTCTGAAGCATGCCCACCTCCATCTACCAGCTCCTGACTGGGGAATAGACCCTGGAGAGGCTCGCCTCCTGCCTGCCTTCCTGCCTGCCTGCCACACTGAAACAAAGTAATAATCACAGGGACACTATACTCATCAAAGGGGAATGGGATTGTGTGTGTTGTACTCTGGAGCGAGGACTCCTAGTATTATAGTTAACACAACAAGCATCAGAGAAGGGCTGATGGGAGAGGACATACCACTCAGGTACATAGTGTGTGTACCTTTGTATTAGCCTAGGGTGATTGTACACAGCCCACAGGAAAGAGAACAATAATAAACCCTTTCAATTACCAGTATTGCAGAACACACAATGGATACAGGACCTGGTTACACAGAGGTCAAAGGTTACCTGGAGCTAGAATTTATGGAAAGATCACCTAAAAGAGAAATCTCTTCACTGTGTGTCCCTTTGTAGACTGAATACAAATGTAAACGCAACATGCAACAATTTCATAATTGTTATAGTTCGTATGAGGAAATAAGTCAATTGAAATACATTAATTTGGCCCTAATCTATGGATTTCACCTGACTGGGATTACAGATCTGAATCTGTTGGTCACAGAAACCTTAAAACAATGGGTCTCACAATGGCCATTAGAATCTCGTCACAGTATCTCTGTGCATTCAAATTGCCATCGATAATATGCAAATAGTGTTTGTTGTCCGTAGCTTCTGCCTGCCCATACCATTTTCCCACCACCACCACCAACACATTAGCAAACCCCACGCCCACACAACGCCATACACCTGGTCAGCGGTTGGGAGGCCAGTTGGACGTACTGCTAAATTCTATAAAACAACGTTGGAGGCAGCTTATGGTAGAGAAATGAACATTAAATTCTCTGGCAACAGGTCTGGTGGACATTCCTGCAGTCAGCATGCCAATCGCAGGCTCCCTCAAAACTTGAGACATCTGTGGCATTTTGTTGTGTGACAAAACTGCACATTTTAGAGTGGCCTTTTATTGTCCCCAGCACAAGGTGCACCTGTGTAATGATCATGCTGTTTAATCAGCTTCTTGATATGCCTCACCTGTCAGGTGGGTGGATCAAATGTTCACTAACAGGGATGTAAACAAATTAGTGCACAGAATTTGAGAGAAATAAGCTTTTTGTTCATATGGAACATTTCTGGAATCTTTTATTTCATCTCATGAAACATGGGACCAACAATTTACATGTTGCGTTTATAATTTTGTTCAGTGTGGACGTATCCTTGTTTTCCTGTAGAGAAACTTGTCCCTGAAGTACTACCCAAAATAAATAACAGGGCTCTGTGAAGTCTCTTCACGCTGCAGCAAATGACCAGTTGACGTGAGGCTGACTCAGCAGGTGCTGCTCCACAGACGGTCTGAGACCCAGTAGTAGCACAAGCTGGCCACCAGGCTCTCTGCTTGCTTACCCCCGGGGGGCTCCGGCTCTCCCACACCCAAATTAAAAAAGGCCAGTCGATCCACATCAGCACTTTCTCCTTCTCTATCTCTCAGGTGCCTGCGGTTGTGTTGGGGCAGGTAGAAGGTAGTCGTGCCCATAGAAATGGAATTACTAGAATGGGGATCGACATTTAAGTCAATGTACTGTGCTAGGTAGTAATTCTATTTCTATGGTGGTGGTGGTGCCCAACCCATGTGGGCAGCCTGAGCCTTCGAGCAACAACAACTTTGCTGAACAAGGACCAATTCATCTCCTCTCTCTCTTTCAATCTCCTCTCTCCTCGGTGCTCCGCGGAGAATGAAAAGCAACCCACGGGCAAGAAGACTAGTAATTAAAAATCTAATAGTTCTCCACTCAGCTAAATGATTTGTGGTCTTGATGCCTCTTGGTTTTGTTTACATGTGTCAAAGTAATCCTCGGCCTGGATAGAAGGGGAGGCCAGATTTAACGGAGTTAGAAACCACAGATGGCCAGCGTCTCATTGATGACTTCTCCTTCTCATTAAGTGCTGGTTAGCGACAGTTCAGGAAGCTTTGGATGGTGCACCACGCCGAAAGGAAAAGGCAGTTTTGAGGACTTGTGCCTACTTGCTGTGGACGCCTACTGAGAAGGACCCGCATCACAGTCCACGGAGAGGGAAGTCAGCAAAATATACTACAAGTATGCAACGGCACTACTCAGAAACGGCACAGTACAGTTGAAGTCGGAAATTTACATACACTTCGGTTGAAGTCATTAAAACTTATTTTTCAACCACTCCACAGATTTCATGTTAACAAACTATAGTTTTGGCAAGTCGGTTAGGACATCTACTTGTGCATGACACAAGTAATTCTTCCAAAAATTGTTTACAAAATTATTTCACTTATAATTCACTATATCACAATTCCAGTGGGTCAGAAGTTTACATACATTAAGTTGACTGTGCCTTTAAACAGCTTGGAAAATTCCAGAAAATTATGTCATGGCTTTAGAAGCTTCTGATAGGCTAATTGACATCATTTGAGTCAATTGGAGGTGTACCTGTGGATGTATTTCAAGGCCTACTTTCAAACTCAGTGCCTCTTTGCTCGACATCATGGGAAAATCAAAAGAAATCAGCAAAGACCTCAGAAAAAAATGTAGACCTCCACAAGTCTGGTTCATACCACGTTCATCTGTACATACAATAGTATGCAAGTGTAAACACCATGGGACCATGCAGCCGTCATACTGCTCAGGAAGGAGATGCGTTCTGTCTCGTTCTGCTTTGCTGCAGGAGGGACTGGTGCACTTCACAAAATAGATCATGAGGAAGGAAAAGTATGTGGATATATTGAAGCAACATCTCAATACATCAGTCAGGAAGTTAAAGCTTGGTCGCAAATGGGTCTTCCAAATGGACAATGACCCCAAGCATACTTCCAAAGTTGTGGCAAAATGGCTTAAGGACAACAAAGTCAAGGTATTGGAGTGACCATCACAAAGCCCTGACCTCAATCCTATAGAAAATTTGTGGGCAGAACTGAAAAAGCTTGTGCGAGCAAGGAGGCCTACAAACCTGACTCAGTTACACCAGTTCTGTCAGGAGGAATGGGCCAAAATTCACCCAACTTATTGTGGGAAGCTTGTGGAAGGCTACCCGAAACATTTGACCCAAGTTAAACAATTTAAAGGCAACGCTACCAAATACTAATTGAGTGTATGTAAACTTCTGACCCACTTGGAATGTGATGAAAGAAATAAAAGCTGAAATAAATCATTCTCTCTACTATTATTCTGACATCTCACATTCTTAAAGTAATCCTAACTGACCTAAAACAGGGATTAAATGTCAGGAATTGTGGAAAACTGAGTTGGCTAAGTATTTGGCTAAGGTGTATGTAAACTTCCGACATCAACTGTATATTCAAAAAAAAACTTCCCCCAAGGTTTCCGGAAGAAGACAAAATTCCAGAGGGTGAAATGTGAAGCCTGTCCTCAAAATGGCCACCATATTTCACAGCGATAATGGTAAACAAGTAGTGGCCTGGTGTAATGACGGGAGTAATGAGGCCCTGCTAATAACATCAGCAGCCCAGTAGTCTGTCTAACAGGGGACCTGCTGACGCTACTGGGACCGGGACAGGGTTGGTGGAAAATCAAATGTAACCATGGAATCCCTGTTCATTCTCATCTATCACGCTAACACAATAGAACACGCTGAGGCTCACGCCACTGTGGTATTAGACATGTATTATAGCCCCCGTATTCATAACAATGCTCTCTGCCCTAGGCTGTATCTGAAGCTGAGAGGGAAGACGGGATACCCCAGTGAGACTAGTCGGTGGATGCTGTTGTTGAGATCCACTTGGGGTACTTATGGTGTGTGTGTGTGTGTGTGTGTGTGTGTGTGTGTAGAGGGGAAAGTAGCATTGATTTTCCATTTTGTATTAGTAAATTTATCCCTACAACGCGCTCCCTCTATCCTCAGCGGAGGACTAGATATCGATTGCTGTGTTATATCGCCGTAAGGAGGGGGCTGCGTTGCTAATCAAAATCTAAGTTCTGCTAGGAATAGTGTCGGTGTAATATTTAATTCTGGGCCATGCCAAACAAAACACTGGATTCAGTGGGAAATTTCGCAGCGTAAAAAAAAATCAGACTTTGCATTTTGTTCGGGTTAATTCGTCAGTGTCTGGAATGGCCGTTGTCCAAGTATTTCTCAAAGGCAAATATTGTACATTCTCCCAGATACCAGCTCATTCCATTCAAAGACAAACACATTCTAAATTCCACACTGTGGTTTGGGGCCTATAATCATTATTCTACCATTGTCACGAAACAGTTCCCTCATCAGTCATGTTCTATACACATCCTGTCCACAAGGACTATTATCTCATTAGAGTCCTGGAACCCCCCACAACACTCAGCAACTGATCCCAGAACAGATGTCGTACTACACCATCTTGGCTGTTCTGTTGCTTCTAGCTTCCATTTCTCTGGGTTTTAATGCTCAGTGTGTATGGAGAGGAACAGCAGCAGCCTTCTGGACTTGAACGGGGCTACAGCTATACATCTCCTTTCAGTTCAGTCAAGGGGTGTGTCCAAAATGGCACCCTATTCCCTATACCTACAGTGGGGAGAACAAGTATTTGATACACTGCCGATTTTGCAGGTTTTCCCACTTACAAAGCATGTAGAAGTCTAATTTTTATCATAGGTACTCTTCAACTGTGAGTGACGGAATCTAAAACAAAAATCCAGAAAATCACATTGTATGATTTTTAAGTAATTCATTTGCATTTTATTGCATGACATAAGTATTTGATACATCAGAAAAGCAGAACTTAATATTTGGTACAGAAACCTTTGTTTGCAATTACAGAGATCATACGTTTCCTGTAGTTCTATACCAGGTTTGCACACACTGCAGCAGGGATTTTGGCCCACTCCTCCATACAGATCTTTCAGGTTTCGGGGCTGTCGCTGGGCAATACGGACTTTCAGCTCTCTCCAAAGATTTTCTATTGGGATCAGGTCTGGAGACTGGCTAGGCCACTCCAGGACCTTGAGATGCTTCTTACGGAGCCACTCCTTAGTTGCCCTGGCTGTGTGTTTCGGGTCGTTGTCATGCTGGAAGACCCAGCCACGACCCATCTTCAATGCTCTTACTGAGGGAAGGAGGTTGTTGGCCAAGATCTCGCGATACATGGCCCCATCCATCCTCCCCTCAATACGGTGCAGTCGTCCTGTCCCCTTTGCAGAAAAGCATACCCAAAGAATGATGTTTCCACCTCCATGCTTCACGGTTGGGATGGTGTTCTTGGGGTTGTACTCATCCTTCTTCTTTCTCCAAACACGGCGAGTGGAGTTTAGACCAAAAAGCTCTATTTTTGTCTCATCAGACCACATGACCTTCTCCCATTCCTCCTCTGGATCATCCAGATGGTCATTGGCAAACTTCAGACGGGCCTGGACATGCGCTGGCTTGAGCAGGGGGACCTTGCGTGCGCTGCAGGATTTTAATCCATGACGGCGTAGTGTGTTACTAATGGTTTTCTTTGAGACTGTGGTCCCAGCTCTCTTCAGGTCATTGATCAGGTCCTGCCGTGTAGTTCTGGGCTGATCCCTCACCTTCCTCATGATCATTGATGCCCCACGAGGTGAGATCTTGCATGGTGCCCCAGACCGAGGGAGATTGACCGTCATCTTGAACTTCTTCCATTTTCTAATAATTGCGCCAACAGTTGTTGCCTTCTCACCAAGCTGCTTGCCTATTGTCCTGTAGCCCATCCCAGCCTTGTGCAGGTCTACAATTTTATCCCTGATGTCCTTACACAGCTCTCTGGCCTTGGCCATTGTGGAGAGGTTGGAGTCTGTTTGATTGAGTGTGTGGACAGGTGTCTTTTATACAGGTAAAGAGTTCAAACAGGTGCAGTTAATACAGGTAATGAGTGGAGAACAGGAGGGCTTCTTAAAGAAAAACTAACAGGTCTGTGAGAGCCGGAATTCTTACTGGTTGGTAGGTGATCAAATACTTATGCAAACTTAAAATGCAAATTAATTATTTAAAAACCATACAATGTGATTTTCTGGATTTTTGTTTTAGATTCTGTCTCTCACAGTTGAAGTGTACCTATGATAAAAATTACAGACCTCTACATGCTTTGTAAGTAGGAAAACCTGCAAAATCGGCAGTGTATCAAATACTTGTTCTCCCCACTGTATATGCAGACAAGGTAACTTCACGACATCAAGGGAAATTCATCCGTTTTAATGGGAATTGGAAGCAGAAGCCAAAGAGGGAGGGACAAAACCTCCAGCAAAGAAGAATGTAATTAAGGGTACTGACGCAATAGTGTCTAGTAGGAGCTAATGAAATATTACTGCTGTGGGTTTTACTACTGCAGGATGCTGTAGGACTGTTAGACGGCAACCTCCTCCCACTCACCTTGACGATATCCTCCTTTTCAACTCGCATAGTGAGTGGCTGGTGAAGGATGATCAGTTTGTCTGAAAGTGCAAGGACTAGGCTATAAGTAGTATGGCTGTAGTGGCACAGTGTCAGCGGGACAAATCGGTTTTATTTTCACTAATTACCAGCCACTGTTCTTCAAATCATACCGTCACTGCCACTTAAGACACGCTATATGCTACAAGTTAGAAAATTACACAACAAGTACATATTCTGATTCTAATGTCCAATAGTTCTATGAACGTTTGAACATCTTGGAGAAAGAACTGGCCTTAATGGCAATGAATTGTTATAATCTCCACCCGGCACAGCCAGAAGAGGACTGGCCACCCCTCAGAGCCTGGTTCCTCTCTAGGTTTCTTCCTAGGTTTTTGCCCTTCTAGGGAGTTTCTCCTAGCCACCGTGCTTATACATCTGCATTGCTTGCGGTTTGGGGTTTTAGGAAGGTTTTCTGTATAGAACTTTGTGACCTCAGCTGATGTAAAAAGGGCTTTATAAATACATTTGATTTGATCAGACAAGTTGACAAACTGTGATTATTACAGCAACTGAACAGAAAGCCCTTTCAAGAAACTGTACAGTTCCTGGTACAGCACGTCCTGTTCATTTTAAGAACTATCTTCTAAAAGTAAGCGGTGGGTTTAAGAGGGTCCAGATGGAAACCGGTGGGCTAGCCTACATGTTCACGAAAGAAACGGTTCCGGATAATGTTACAGTATGTTCAACAACAAACAGTTCTTCTTCTCTCTCCTTCACCTTCTCTCTCCTTCACCTTCTCCTTCTCCTCCTCCTCCTCCTCTCTCTCCTCCTCCTCCTCCTCCTCTCCCTCTCCTCCTCCTCCTCCTCCTCCTTCTTCTAGTCAAATGCCATCTTCAGAGTGTCTGAAAGCTCCCGGGCAGCCAGCGGTGGTGATGCCACTCCAGGGGACATTGGGCTGTTTGAAGAGCTGCCTTTACAGCCACATGGTACTCATTGATATTCCAACAGTTACTTTCCCTGCCTCAAATCGAGAACCTGTGTGTGGGGGGATAACGCTGTGTGTGGGGGGATAACGCTGTGTGTGGGGGGATAACGCTGTGTGTGGGGGGATAACGCTGTGTGTGTGTGTGGGGGGATAACGCTGTGTGTGGGGGGATAACGCTGTGTGTGGGGGGATAACGCTGTGTGTGGGGGGATAACGCAGTGTGTGGGGGGATAACGCAGTGTGTGGGGGGATAACGCTGTGTGTGTGTGTGGGGGGATAACGCTGTGTGTGTGTGTGGGGGGATAACGCTGTGTGTGTGTGGGGGGATAACGGTGTGTGTGTGTGTGTGTGTGGGGGGATAACGGTGTGTGTGTGTGTGTGTGTGTGGGGGGATAACGCTGTGTGTGTGTGTGTGTGTAGTGCGTGTGGATAACGCTGTGTGTGTGTGTGTGTAGTGCGTGTGGATAACGCTGTGTGTGTGTGTAGTGCGTGGGGATAACGGTGTGTGTGTGTGTGTGTGTAGTGCGTGGGGATAACGGTGTGTGTGTGTGTGTGTGTAGTGCGTGTGGATAACGGTGTGTGTGTGTGTGTGTAGTGCGTGTGGATAACGCTGTGTGTGTGTGTGTGTAGTGCGTGTGGATAACGGTGTGTGTGTGTGTGTAGTGCGTGTGGATAACGGTGTGTGTGTGTGTGTAGTGCGTGTGGATAACGGTGTGTGTGTGTGTGTAGTGCGTGTGGATAACGGTGTGTAGTGTGTGCCAACAGTGGGCTCAAGGGGTTGCGTCACAACGAGATAGAAAGCGGAGGCTCAGTCTGTGCCGTTTTTGTTCTACAGAGGACAGGTGCCAGCTCATCCTGAAGACATTGCTTCTGGGTGGAAGTGGAGGTAGCTATTGAGGTGAGAGCCGTATTGGAGTGGGATAGGGAGCATGCAGTTCCCCTGTAGAGGTTGGCCAACTGGGTCGTTGTGGTAAGATGGTAGAGCCGTGGGGGGGTAGTCATGGTAGTCTGAGACCAGACTACCATGGTATAATACATCACATATAACCAGTTCTGAGACCAGACTACCATGGTATAATACATCACATATAACCAGTTCTGAGACCAGACTACCATGGTATAATACATCACATATAACCAGTTCTGAGACCAGACTACCATGGTATAATACATCACATATAACCAGTTCTGGAGGTTGGAGCTTTGGTGGTTCTCCAGAGTTAAAAAAATCACTCAGACACAGCACAGCAGGTTTGGGTATACGCCCAGTCTGCAAACTGTTGTATTGAATTTGGCCAAAGTCTAAAAAGGACCGTGTGGATATCACCAGTCAGCACACAGAGGGAAGGTCTAGGCAACATCTCTCTCAGTAACGAGGCCTAGCGCCACTGTCCTGGTTTGAATAGAGGATAGTCTATAAATATAAACACTTGAATATCTCTTATAGCACATGTCCTCCATCCAATCAGTACACACACACACACACACACACACACACACACACACACACACACACACACACTGCAAACAATGACTGGATTGCGAAAGTAATGTATTTTTGAATGCTGGTCCGGACACTGTAGTGCTGTTTGATTCCAAAGTTAAACGCGCAAATGTAAAATAGCTTAATTCCCTCTGCCACTGACTGGACTAATTAACTGCTGTTTGTTTGTGTCTTATGGCACTGTGTGGAGGCTCAACTCAATTCCCAGACCTGCCCAAGAAGTGTACAGAACAACCCTATCTGCTACACACCAGACCTAATCATGAATGATGCCACGCCCTATTCATAAAGAAAAGTGAGTAGAGCTTCTAAAATGTAAAAGTGCACTATAAAAAGCCTTGCAGCTCTTAAAGTTCACATTCCCATTCAATTTGGCTGTCGTTGACTTTCATGTATTAGGTAGAAGCTTCTAAACAGAGAGGTTCCTGTTGCGCTGGTAACCAAGGCGTGTGTGTGTGTGTGTGTGTGTGTGTGTGTGTGTGTGTGTTACTACTACAACAACCTCTCTGTGTAGGGGTTCCCAGTGGAGGCAATGCCGCGTGACTCAGAGACGGGGTCCGTGACCCGGCAGTGGCCTCTTCCGTGACAAGAAGCAGCCTACCCGCGGTGAGTCAGGCTCCAGTGTGTGTGTGTGTGTGTGTGTGTGTCGAGGGCGAAGGAAACACAACAGAGACGTGGCTTTTCGACCCGCGCTGTTATGTAGAGTTGCCCGTTGCATAAACTTCATTGATGCCTCGCCAGGCTCCCCACTCAGCCCCCGCCATCCCACGCTGTGCCGAGCAGGGTGCCGCTGGGTTGGCAGTCGTGTGCTTGAACCCAGGGGGTCACCACAACCCCCACCCCCCTGCTGGGGGGCCAAGCCCTGGGGGCTGAATACACTGACACCTCTATCCTCTGGTCTTCGCATGTAGCTAATCGTGTTGGTGCACAAATGCAACTATCAGATGGCTTTCCTTGACTTCTTGACTGCCTGCCAGGTAGCCGAGTGGTTAGAGCTTTGGGCCCTAACCGAAAGGTTGAAGGATCGAATCCCCGAGCTGACGAGGTAAAAAAAAAAATCTGTCATTCTGAACAAGGCAGTTAACCCACTGTATAATAACACCATAGCATTATCACTACAATGGCCAGCTTGTCCATAGAGCTGAATCTATAGACCATTACCAGGGTACTACTGAGCACTGAATGCAGTGCATTTCAGTCTCGCTCTCCTTGGTAAACAGAGCTCAGAAACATGTAAGAGGGGCCAATAACGTTGTTAAGTCAATGGGAACACAGTTGGTGGTCCACTACACTCTCCATTGAACCATTATCGGTCTACTTTAACAAGTCGTTAAACAGGCCTTTCTCCACAAGAACACACATTTGCTTTATTGCCATTTACTATGAATGTAGCTAAAGACCATAAAGCACTATTTTCTTATGTAATAGTTCAACTGAGAAAATACATCCAATGCATTCAATTCAAACAGCCTGTTACACTATATATATATATATATATATATACACACACACACACACACACACACACATACACATACACATATATATATATATATATATATATATATACATATACACACACACACACACAATGGGGAGAACAAGTATTTGATACACTGCCGATTTTGCAGGTTTTCCCACTTACAAAGCATGTAGAAGTCTGTAATTTTTATCATAGGTACTCTTCAACTGTGAGTGACGGAATCTAAAACAAAAATCCAGAAAATCACATTGTATGATTTTTAAGTAATTCATTTGCATTTTATTGCATGACATAAGTATTTGATACATCAGAAAAGCAGAACTTAATATTTGGTACAGAAACCTGTGTTTGCAATTACAGAGATCATACGTTTCCTGTAGTTCTATACCAGGTTTGCACACACTGCAGCAGGGATTTTGGCCCACTCCTCCATCCAGATCCTTCAGGTTTCGGGGCTGTCGCTGGGCAATACGGACTTTCAGCTCTCTCCAAAGATTTTCTATTGGGTTCAGGTCTGGAGACTGGCTAGGCCACACCAGGACCTTGAGATGCTTCTTACGGAGCCACTCCTTAGTTGCCCTGGCTGTGTGTTTCGGGTCGTTGTCATGCTGGAAGACCCAGCCACGACCCATCTTCAATGCTCTTACTGAGGGAAGGAGGTTGTTGGCCAAGATCTCGCGATACATGGCCCCATCCATCCTCCCCTCAATACGGTGCAGTCGTCCTGTCCCCTTTGCAGAAAAGCATACCCAAAGAATGATGTTTCCACCTCCATGCTTCACGGTTGGGATGGTGTTCTTGGGGTTGTACTCATCCTTCTTTCTCCAAACACGGCGAGTGGAGTTTAGACCAAAAAGCTCTATTTTTGTCTCATCAGACCACATGACCTTCTCCCATTCCTCCTCTGGATCATCCAGATGGTCATTGGCAAACTTCAGACGGGCCTGGACATGCGCTGGCTTGAGCAGGGGGACCTTGCGTGCGCTGCAGGATTTTAATCCATGACGGCGTAGTGTGTTACTAATGGTTTTCTTTGAGACTGTGATCCCAGCTCTCTTCAGGTCATTGACCAGGTCCTGCCGTGTAGTTCTGGGCTGATCCCTCACCTTCCTCATGATCATTGATGCCCCACAAGGTGAGATATAGCATGGTGCCCCAGACCGAGGGAGATTGACCGTCATCTTGAACTTCTCCCGTTTTCTAATAATTGTGCCAACAGTTGTTGCCTTCTCACCAAGCTGCTTGCCTATTGTCCTGTAGCCCATCCCAGCCTTGTGCAGGTCTACAATTTTATCCCTGATGTCCTTACACAGCTCTCTGGTCTTGGCCATTGTGGAGAGGTTGGAGTCGGTTTGATTGAGTGTGTGGACAGGTGTCTTTTATACAGGTAACGAGTTCAAACAGGTGCAGTTAATACAGGTAATGAGTGGAGAACAGGAGGGCTTCTTAAAGAAAAATTAACAGGTCTGTGAGAGCCGGAATTCTTACTGGTTGGTAGGTGATCAAATACTTATGTCATGCAATAAAATGCAAATTAATTATTTAAAAATCATACAATGTGATTTTCTGGATATTTGTTTTAGATTCCGTCTCTCACAGTTGAAGTGTACCTATGATAAAAATTACAGACCTTTACATGCTTTGTAAGTAGGAAAACCTGCAAAATCGGCAGTGTATCAAATACTTGTTCTCCCCACTGTATATATATATATAGCCTATTCAATGGAATTTTCAAAACTTTCCTCTAAAAATGCACATTTGTCATCCACGTTGTATTTTTCCTGGTATTGAGAACCTGTAATTTATTACCAAAATCATATTCACCTGGAGATGTGCCTTCTGCATGAAATATAACAGCCATAGATAGAAATAGAGAGTGGAGATAGAGAGAGGGAGGGGGAGGGAGGGGGAGAGTGGAGATAGAGAGGGGGGAGAGAGGGGAGAGGGAGAGTGGAGATAGAGAGAGGGGAGAGAGGGGAGAGGGAGGGAGCGGAGAGAGAGAGAGGAGAGAGAGAGAGAGTCCCTCAACATCCTAATGTAAGACTGAGTGCTGCACGCACTTGTAGTTGTCATAACAACCTGCACATTCAATGGGGCTCTAAACCGTGTGTGTGTGTGTGTGTGTGTGTGTGTGTGTGTGTGTGTGTGTGTGTGTGTGTGTGTGTGTGTGCACTCTACATACATACAAATGTGTGTGTATGGGAGTTGGCCAGTTGGCAGAGAGCAGAACAAGGCACTGTCTCAAAGCACACAAAGTGGTTGCTGGAAAAGGTCCACACTACTACAGTCAGACAAAACCAAACGATGACCCGAGGGGTTCTCTTAAGGGTGTCACTGCCCTAATCCAATCAACTGCAGCCTAGCCTGGCACTGCCGGGCGGATTCCAACAGCATCTTGTTAAAAGCCACAGGTACAAAGCACCTCTAATGCGGTTCACTGGGAAATAGAACAGGGACAGGCAATTAAGCAGAGGGCTGAATGAGCCGTGGTGCTACAACCAACCGCAAGTCAGGCTGAGTAACAGAGGAGTAACATGAGGACGGGGTGGGGTGTCACTGGGCTGAACTCCTGCGTGCGTCTCCCTGAGTGAGAAGGTAGATAAGTAAGTATTGCCCCCTGGTGGTGATTAAACGCCAGTTCACCCTGTCACAGCAGATATATGACGAAAGTGCATAGAGGTTTGTTTGTATGTTTGACTGACGAATGATGCATAGATGAGTCCGAGGACAAAGAGCTTGGAGGGTTGTGTGGCTTACACATATAGAAAACACAGTGAACAAACATAAGATCTGCTTACCTGAGTTAGCAGGAATCAACAACGGCAGAGGGAGGAGGAACATGGAAAGAGAGAGAGAGAAGAGAGTTGTTAGACACTGGACACGTCATTAACAGCCATTATGAGGCAAAGCTCTCTTTGCATTGAAGCAATGTACACACTGCTATTCCGACAATGGTAGGTTTGCATCCATTGTCCTCTCCCAGATAGGCACAAAGCCATCCCATGTTAACGTTCAAGAAAGGAAACAGGTGGTGATTTCAGTGAATGAAAAGGTTTTCCCTCTATGAAATGTCTTTGAAGTAGACGACTACTAGTGATCGGATGAGAAAAATATAAGTTACATATTGGGATATTATTTATGACGGTTGTTTTGAAAATAGTTGGCTGTACCTGCTCCAAAACGCCAGTATTTTTCATTCATAGCTTGTTCTCCATCTTCTTTTTAAATAGGGAGCCAATTTGTTTTCAGCCCTTTTATTTCCCTGACTGATCAAAACACGTTTTACATGGTTCTCTCGTCTCTCTACAGCAGACACATGGTGAGCAATACAATTACAATAAAATGTAGTGTTGAATCGAAACACATATAGAATTGGCACCTAAGTATCGTGATAATATCGTATTGTGAGATCCCTGGCAATTCCCAGTCCTAATGACTACCAGACAAAAGCACAGTGTGTGACAAACGGCACAGTGATACGATATTCTTAGAATAAAAATACCATGCCAGATTACCACCAGACAATAGTGAATCAGATAGGAGATAAGAGCCTGAATAGTGGGACAATTCATCATGATACACGAGAGGTTAAACAACTCAAATAAGAACTATGAAATAGTGAACTATTGCTATTCTATAAGGATTGATGATGAGCAAACTTTCTCAACAGCCCCGACTCGGAATAACCAATAGACTCAGTAATAACACAAAGACTTGCACTGCGCCGTCTTAACACTGTTATTTTCGATATAATCTCTTTGCTTTAGATTGTCTGTCTAAATGATAAAGTATGGGGTTGGTTGGAAATCATCAGCGCAGATCCAAATAAACAAGAGGAGAGGGTGCTTTCCATACTAATGGACGAATTTGAATGCGAAGAGGAATGCAGAAATGTGCTTGTTTTTTGGGGTAAGGAGGGATGGAGAAGCACGCCACTTGAGTATGAAAATGTGAAGATGTGCTTAAAGCACTGTGATCAACAAACTGAAAGCAAAACAGAAGGTTCAGCATAAGCTATTCAGTTGGCGTGTGAAGGAATCAGGAAGTGTGAGAAATGAATGCAGTATTCTCTAGCTTTCCATCGCTGACTGAAATAAACTTGTCATATTTCACATTTGGGAAGACTTCTTCAGGTGACAGCCTTTCAAACAGACCAACAATGAATATTTCAATAGCAAATTAGCAGCAAATTAAGCCATCATTCACATTATTGTACTTCAGATAGATTTTTTTTTCTGAGTTTCTTTGCATCTCACCTGCCACAAACCACATTTTATTCCAAAGATTAGAGGGAACATTCAGTCTAGTGTTTGTTGGGAGGGAGAATTCTCACCAGGGGGATAGAGGCAGCTGGTTGGTGTACAGTATGGTCCACCAGGGGGATAGAGGCAGCTGGTTGGTGTACAGTATGGTCCACTAGGGGCTGACAGTGGGAACCTGGCCCGCACAGAGCCTGACTGACGTCTTGCCTGACTGACCGCAGTCATTGACTGACCGCAATGACTTTCCAAAAGGCAGATGCGGCCAAAGAGACAGCATCCGCCTCCTCTGATCTCTGTCCAAGGCGGGAGTAGCACAACCTCCTTGACCTTGGCACAGCCTAAGATGGCTAGAACCTTGGCACAGCCTAAGATGGCTAGAACCTTGGCACAGCCTAAGATGGCTAGAACCTTGGCACAGCCTAAGATGGCTAGAACCTTGGCACAGCCTAAGATGGCTAGAACCTTGGCACAGCCTAAGATGGCTAGAACCTTGGCACAGCCTAAGATGGCTAGAATGGCTGAAAAACTGACGGCTGAAAAAAATAGGAACAATTTAGCAAATGGATAGTAAGAGTATTCCTTCCTCAGAAAGGGTTTAGGGGAGGGTGGGCACTGGGCAGAAATGACTTACACATGACCTTGAAGAAGTACCTTGCTTTAAGTTAAAGGGGAAACTCATTGGGGACAGATACATTTGGGGTGGCAGGTACTGTTCCCCAGTAGGCCATCATTGTAAAGAATTAACTGACTTTAAAATAAATGTGTTAGTATAAGTATTAAGGAGTGCAAAAAGGGGAGTATTCGGGGTGGCGTTTCCAAAGGGAGACGATGGAGAGGGCTATGATGAACCAATCACCCATAGGGTCACGACAACTCAATTTCACTTCCGCCACATTCTTCAAGCTTTAGAGATCTAGGAAGACAAAGGCAATCTGTTCCAGAATGTTCCGACTTCCAAAGCTTCACAACCCAGAGCTGCACCACCAGTCATACATTTAGACTGAGCGGAGCGTGAGAGCGCAGCAATGTTGATCTGCTCCTGGGAGAAGAATGAAGGAGCAACAGTTACAGAAGTCTCCTCAGATCAACGAGATGGATTTTCTTTAGCTATGGGGACCCAAACAAAAAGTGATATTTAAAGTACTTCTTAATTAGCCCAAGTTGTAGCTACATATTTTGTTCCTGGCATTGCTCCCTCTTCATAACAAACTCCGCCCTAAGTATCGTCCACTGGCAATAGGTCCTTTGTTTCAGATCTACCCAGTGGAGGCAGAGGCATTTTCTCTAGCTATGAATGTTTCATATTGGTCAGCTGTGCAATGGTAAAAATCATTAATGTTTCAAAGCACTGTTCACACTTGGTCATCAATAACGGTCAAAACAATATGCTCTATGAATATTTACTTCTGAAGGAAACGTCTCCACAGAGGGTTTACTTGATGGCTGCTTTGAACCAGCAGCAATTAACATTCTGTGCAATAGTTTCTAGTGTAAACAAAGTCTCGTATCCAAGTCTTGAGTCTCAAAACACTAAGGGAACATCAAGTGAAAAATCACATGCACACTTTAATTGATCGATAATAGCATCATCGCCTTATCAAATTAGACAAACACTCATTATGGTTGAATGTTAAATCATTGCAAATCTACTTTCTGGAACAGTGCGGAACTAGCTATCAACTGGCAGGAATCAAACAGTATGCTTGCAAAGAGGTAGTCTGTCAGCCTTCCAATTAGAATTCTTCATGTAGAACTACTGCCATCAGAATTGAGACGCAGAGGAAGAGGATGGCTTCCTTCTTACGGCACTCAGAGAAGGTACTGCTGCATACTGCACTGTTAGAAAAACACCGCAACTAAAATGCCTTGATTTACCAAGCAGAGTTAACCTACAGCTGTTCTATACAAACTGTTCTACCCAGAGGCCTACTTTTCTGGCAGCTGTCATAAAATGTTTGTTTCAATGAAGTTTGCATATTATGCTAATTTGAAATGTCCCGCAGCCATCAAATGGGCTAAATTCTTTGTTCAGTAAGTTTGAGCTCTACTGACATTAGACAAGGCTAACGGAACGGTAACAGTAGGACATGTCAAAGCCTTAAGTCTTAATCCTCAACCACATTACACAGCAAAATAGCTTTTGGGTCGATATTAATCACTCCCAACATTTGGTCTGTAGTTTCTATGAATGCTAGTTCAAACTGCATTTGCGACAGGGACAGTCGGCTCTGCGAGCCAAGGAACGGACTCGCATTCAGAAAAAAAGTCAATCTCATCATGAGTTTAGAGACTGAATGATTCCATTAAGTTACGGCTAATGAAGAGACCACCCAGTCCACAGGAAAGGGAGGAGGAGGGAGCTGTTGGCCGGAGATAAGACAAGTCAAGAGAGAGAGACAGAGAGGATGATGGAAAGGGGGAATATAAAGGGAGAACGTTGGAGAGAGAGAGAGGTTGGAGAGAGAGAGAGAGAGAGAGAGGTTGGAGAGAGAGAGGTTGGAAAGAGAGAGAGAGAGAGAGAGAGAGAGAGAGAGAGAGAGAGAGGTTGGAGAGAGAGAGGTTGGAGAGAGAGAGAGGTTGGAGAGAGAGAGAGGTTGGAGAGAGAGAGAGGTTGGAGAGAGAGAGAGGTTGGAGAGAGAGAGGTTGGAGAGAGAGAGGTTGGAGAGAGAGAGGTTGGAGAGAGAGAGAGGTTGGAGAGAGAGAGAGGTTGGAGAGAGAGAGGTTGGAGAGAGAGAGGTTGGAGAGAGAGAGGTTGGAGAGAGAGAGGTTGGAGAGAGAGAGAGGTTGGAGAGAGAGAGAGGTTGGAGAGAGAGAGGTTGGAGAGAGAGAGAGGTTGGAGAGAGAGAGGTTGGAGAGAGAGAGAGGTTGGAGAGTCCATTAAGTTGTATATCCTATCCTCCTCCATTGTTCATTGGCTGGTTTGTTTTCCTCAGAGAATGCGCTTCCCTCTTCCAGTCGTCTCCTGACCTGACTTTTTAAAACACTTCGACAAGCGGCTGCTCAGAACTCCAGCTTCTTCCTCATCAATCTACTGGCCTGGCGGAGCCAGGATCTAAACTCTGGCTGGATGACAGGGTCAGAAAGTGATGAAGGGTCAGAAAGTGGATGTAAAGCTAAAGTGAACATGATGTTGAGGAACCTGACCTTGGACAAGGTCAATTATGTCAACTAGTCCTTGTGGTGGTTAGCTATAGGAGGGGTTTAAATGGCTGTCTTGATCTAGGCTAGTATTCCAACAGATGGAGTCAGTCATACACAACAACACCAATCCCTCAACCAACAGTTGCAGATGAATGTTGCACTGTGACACAAGACAATGACGGCCATCATGCCCATGTGTGGTCAGTCTTCCTGGTGCCAAGGACGGTCTGCTACAGTACGGCAGAGGAGAGCGGCTGGATGATGAGCATTGTTGTATCACTGCACACAAAGCCTGAGGGCTGAAGGAACTGACAGGCAGGACCCTATTAATAGCCGGCTGAGTCACCGGAGCTACATTAGTGAGTGGCTGGCGAGGTGCTTTTACATAGAAAACGCATCCATCTCCTCCCTGTGCCTGGGCGCCTTGATGTTATGTATAATTAAATACAGCGAAAGCCAAGAGGGGGCAGGGGGAAACTGTCCTTAATTGGACAGGGAGCATGAGTAACAAGCTTAGAGAGAAGACGTGCTGGAAGGAAGACCTGGTTGGTCGGGAAGGCAGGCAATGGTGGAGGTGGACAAAGTTCAGGCTGCTAAAGAGATGTGGGAGTTGGGCTGCGTCTGAAAGCGCACCCTATTCTCTGTATAGTGCACTACTTTTGAGCAGGGCCCTGGTCAAAAGTAGTGCACTATACAGGGAATAGGGTGCCATTTCGGACAAACCCTTGGTCTTCTGAACTGAAGGGATGCGATGTGCTGCTTGCCTTGACTGAGGGTGATGACGGAGGTCTCTCAGACGGGTAGGTGGACGGCACAGCGAGCCCGGGCAAGGGGAGACATTTATAAAATGGAGCCCGGTTTATAAATAGGGGGAAAGTTGAAGCCTGTCGTGCCACATGATACATGCCTCATAATCTAATGTGAGGAGAGACCTCGGGTTTCCAATGTCATCAAAACATGGTCAGCTAACTGTGTGTGTGTGTGTGTGTGTGTGTGTGTGTGTGTGTGTGTGTGTGTGTGTGTGTGGTGTTAGTCTGCTAACTACGGCAGCATAAAAATCCTCATGACAAGTTTCTGCCTGCCTTTCTGCGTCAATCCTTTCCTTTATATTTAAAACTTTTATTTAACTAGGCAAGTTATATAAGAACAAATTCTTATTTACAATGACGGCCTGCACCGGCCAAACTCGGACAACGCTGGGCCAATTAACATTGTACCCATTGGTTTCATGCTGCATGCTAAAGGTTAGCCTTAGTAGTGAGGCCTTCAGTTCTAGACAAGTCAGTAGAGGACATGTGGAGATCAATGGAAGTGCGAGAGGTATGTCTTTATTCAGAATGAGTACGCAGTACATCTGAGGAGTAGATAAACACAGTGCTCCTTAATGTGCTCCTTCACATCCAGGGATGCAGACTAACTAATACAGTGTGAGCGCACATACTCTTTCCAAGGACACTCATATAGCTGTATTTAAAGCAGAAACAAAGATAGATAGCAGAGTCTTTTCTCCTCTCTCCGTATTTTCTCCTCTCTCCGGCTGTAATGGTAACAAAGAGTCTCTCAGGGCTGCTTCATATGCATGTGAAAGACCAGGAGGAGAAAGGTAGGCTTCAAGGAGCCTCTTATTTTTCTAAAGCCTCAATGTGTGAAGATCATTAGAGGGCACTGTGTTGTGTTAGCGGAGCACTATTCAAACAAACCCAATAACAAGATTTCCCGGATTAGCTAAATAAAATATATTTTTCCTACAGTGTGTTTCTTTTGAACTAAAGTTAAATGGTGTCCATTTTCACACCGTAGCCTAAACATTGTTTAGACATCAAAGTATAGTAAAATAATGTATTAACGTGTATTAAGTGTATGGGATATCACAGAAATCATACTACTAGGCTTGATAGGGTCCTGCGTTCTCGCATTCCGTATGCCAGAGCCAAGATGGTGGAGTAGCTGGCACCAAACCTCTGGCTGTCCAGCTGTTAATCGTGGAGCCCTTAGCAGGCAAGCCCAGAGACACTAGGATGGCCGCCAGACACGACTAAGGTTTCAAGGGCAGGGTAAGGGTGAAGTCATAGGTTAAAGGTCAGCCTATGCTTTACTAATGACAGTCAGTCACGACTAGTTTGATGACACCGAACAGTAGCGGATTGGATGCGGGTCTTGAGTAAGGTTGAAGCCATTAAAAGTTAGACGAGTCCAGACCTTTCAGCATTAATAACTAGTTTGGTGCCACTGAATGGTGGCAGCTCATCTGATACTGGAGATCCTTTAGACAGAGTAGTCTAAGCAGCTCTGCTCTTGGCAAGGCATCATGACCAGAGCTGGGTACAGCCTGGCACCAGGGTCTGGTGACCGGCATGAAGAGGCGCTCTCTATAAAGAGCCTGACAAATGGGTGAACCGAACCCACTATAGCAGATATGACAGAATACCAGCCAACCCGAACTGACCACACTGTACAGGCCGTGCATTTGTTACTTGAACAACTCATCCAATCACACGCTCCCGTTTCGCCGCCCGGTGAATAGGCAAGCAACAAAGGCTCTCCACTCCTGGTGGTTACGTGTACAAACCGCCCGGAGGTATTGGTTTAGTCTTTCTTTTATTCTGTTCAATACACTGAAGTTTCAGGCTGTCTGCATCAACAACAGATGAAGCAATAACCCTCCTATTTGTTCTCTATATTCTGCAGGACTGCCGTCTCTCTCTCTGCTGTGCAAGGCTATCTTTATTATTACCAATGAGTCTGGCTGCACTCTACAGTGGGTTCACACACACACGAGAGAGAGAGATAGGTTGGAGAGCGAGAGGGAGAGACAGGTTGGAGAGCGAGAGGGAGAGATAGGTTGGAGGGAGAGAGAGGTTGGAGAGCGAGAGGGAGAGAGAGGTTGGAGAGCGAGAGGGAGAGAGAGGTTGGAGGGAGGGAGAGAGAGAGAGGGAGAGGTTGGAGAGAGAGGTTGGAGAGAGAGGTTGGAGAGAGAGGTTGAAGAGGTTGGAGAGAGAGGAGAGGAAGGGAGGGGTAGAGGCAACGTCGCCTGCCAGCTCATAGCGCACAGGATCCTGACCGCTATAAATGTCTTGCATCTAAGCCTAAGAAATGCCCATCACTTTCTCTCTCCCCCTCTCTTTATCCTTCTCTAGGTCTCTCTAGAGAAGCCATTCGGCCGTGAGCCTACTGAGCATGCCTTGGCCACACTGCACCACGTACAGTATACCACGGGCAAGACGAATGCATGCAGCCTTTAGAGAGAGAACTCATATTCACCTGCAGTGTCAAGACATGCTCGCAAGATAGTTTGCCGTGTCATCAATGACGGCCAGGCTAATTTATGTCAAAGTAATCAAAAACGAGTCAATGTTTTCCGGTACACTCTGATGAAAATTGCCTGATAAAGAACAGCGTTTGTTTGCCATGATTCGCTGTGGGTAAACAGAACACTATTATTGGTTGATTAGATAAGGGGAAATCAACCAGAATCAAGTCAAGAGGGAGGCGAAATGAAACAGATTCAATTAGACTGCTGCTACAAACCAGAAACACGAAAACAGACCCTCCTCCCTGGCTACCGAATCCTTGCCTCTATTTTCTCAGTGGGGGACAGAACAGCTTGGTTGGGCCGATCTTCTGGCTGGCTAGCTGGCTCTCTCCCTGCCCTGGAATTGGTCTGCCTAGAATAGCATGGGGCAGATGCCTTCCTCCCTTCCACCCCCACCCCCTTCAGTGTTATTTGGAGCCCAAGGGCAATGGAATCCCGGCACCTCTCCCAGGAGTGAGGGAGAAGAGCTCTGGTCCTCTCCTCGGGAGAGAGAGTGGGGGTTGAACGGGCCGGGCATCAGCTGTCCACATCACGAATCCAGGGACGAACGTGGCAGCCAGCCGCCCATATAGACATTACGAATATGGTCAAATACGCCAAGGTGCGGTAAAAGAGGCGGGCACAAGTGAGGCTAGCTAGCGAGACGGGTAACACCAGTGGAACGCCCCACGTGACCATGCCCCATAAATCCCTTTGACATGATCTGACATCATTTCGACCATCACTTCTTCCTTGGCTTTGAACTGAAGGGGAGGTCAGTAAGGCAAACATATTGTAGGTTTCTCTCAGCTGCTGGGTCATAACAGGGGAGAGGAACTGGTCTTATGTGAGCACTATTAATAGAGAGTAGAGGAGCAGCAGGACAGATGGTTGTGATGCGCAGCCAGAATGGTATAGGTATCCATCATACGGCAAAACTTAGTTGGTGATGGGGACTTACGGTTGTGTAGTGAGAGAAGACTGGATTGTCTACTGATAAGGGAAGAAAGGCTGTTGAAAACTGGAGGGCTATGAATAAAAACCTTAAAAGAGGAGAATCTGTAATAGAAAAATGAAAAGATGGACATTGAAGGATTAGACGTGGGTGAGAGTGCCATAAGGAGCTTTCAGATAGCACTTATCTCTAGTGACCTTGTCGGGAAAGGAGAGATTGCAGATACAACGGACCGACTGCCCAACGGCTGCCCCTGTCGCCAAGGGCATGTCTTACACCACGAGGCCCACTGAAGGGACACAACAGGCGGCCTGCCCCCTGTGAAAGCACCACCGCTCTGGGAGTCTATGTTTCAGCCTCTGCTCAAAGCGGTGTCCCTGCCCAGCAGGATACAGAGTAAAAACAAGCGTACATGTCTGTTAAATACTCTGTAACATGTTCTACTTGGCAGGGAATAGATGGCCGATTAGTTGGAGAGGGACCTTGGATTTCTAGTGTGTGGGGAGAGCATGAAATTGTGAATGCGGTCCTCAGTGGCAGAGTGCTTTTATAAGGTTATAATACTGAAGGATGACAATACTGACACAACAGAAACAAATGACTAAATAGGGTATTATTATTACTCAAAAAAGAAAGCCAGAGCTCAGCAAGCAAGTATTGGAGTGGTAATGTAGGGTGCTTTATTAATCCAGCATAACAAGTCTTGTCGTCTTGCAGTCTATTGCATCAGTCTGCAAATATTCCATCTTCAGAGCTTCTCCGGGCCCTCCATTTTAACTATATATCTACTGCAATGACACCTTGCTGTCAACTGCAATAACTTAAATAGGGCCGCTAATTCGATGCGGCGAGGAGCCTCGCTCGAGACCCCTAAAGATGATTGCTTCGGTGGGCCATGATGCAGAGTCAAGGGATTGCTAGTCCCATTTTGATCTGCAGCGCACCAAATGAATACACAGTGAAGCTCCTCAAATCCAAAACGTCTTATCTGGACCGACCGCCGCAGGCACCTTAATACATGGCTGGGGCCTACCGGCAAGAGGATGGTAAATGTGTTTACCAGAAAATGGATTAGAGAAATAATCCACTGCAGAGATTGGAGTCTTGGGAGGAGCGTGAGGGAGTTAAGGGAGTCAACTGGCAGGGCATTGATCTCAAAGGCCTGGTGTAGGCTTTTCTCAACAGCTGTGCGTTGGCATAAAGGGCGCAAACTTTGCTTGTGCTTTTTCCGCAAATAACTTGTTTGAAAGTATGATGATTGACACATAGTAGTGCTAAGCAGTTAGCACGCAAGGGCATATACAGTATACAAACAGCCCTCTGGTGAAGTTGAACTTAACGGCCTACATGCCAACTTTGGCCAAATTACTTAAATTATCAGAGTTACTTGAATTATCAAAAGCTAAAAGTAAAAATAGAACAGTCACAGGATTTTAATTCACAGATTAACAAAAGCTAACAGTTGTCTAATTAAAACCTAGTAAAAGTATTGAAACATGACCTCCAGCACCACTCAACAGCCAAGTGAAATAGTGCTTTGTGGGGGTTAAAATAGAGCCATCTCATTTCCCTTTTACCCAATCCTCTTGGAAATGGGGATGAATGGCGAAATGTTGTTTCTGAAATTTGACCGAAGACATGACAGCGAGGTTGCAATATGTGCCTCAGTAAGCATCCTAGGACGCACCTACCAAGAGTGTTACGTCACCCTACTTCACATACATAGATATAAGCTTACAAACATTTAAAAAAGGCCATATCTATATTAGCTACTTGGCTGATAAACTGCAAAACCCGCAACAGCTTTAAGAAATGCAAAGAATGGCATTATAATACTGACAAAATAGCAAAGTGTTTCCTTCCGTGGATTGAGAGATCTAGCTATTAGCCCATCCGCTTTGCACTTGATATCAGAGTCTCTATGGAAAGTTGTAGCCTATACTGACCGACAGCTCAAGCAGCAAATGGCCCTGGCTGATGGCAGGGGATCGGACACATAGCTGTAATGGGCAGGTCCAGATCATCTTACCCAAAATTGCGTGGCAGCGGGATGAGCCAGGAAACTAACACCAAGTCTCAAGTGCACTGCTGTGTAAGTATTATTCCCGATAACCATCTCTACTGCAACAGCTGGATGCCCGTTCCGGCCTGGGAAACAAGGTTTGAGAAACCATGTTGGCACAGTTTAATTGGAAACTCAAGCCAAGTCCCTATGCTATTTATATCAGGAGATTGAGAGAGTTGAAGGAGGATACATAGATCCTGGAGATTTCCTCAGACAAGGAGCGTATTTAAGCTTGAAGTGTCAACATTTCAGTAGACACAAAATTGCTGCGTTATTACAGAGGAAGCAAATGTTATGTAACGGAAAAGTAATGCTGAGCGATTGGCCGAGAGTTGTTTTGGGGGGGACGTCAGTTCAATTACTTGAACTCCATTTAGTAATTCACGACAGAAACGCTGGCCTGAAGGGGAGTTGTAGCTTTCATTAAGCAAATATTCAACCTAGTTCAGTGCAGAAACGTGGTAATTAACTACAATGGCCATAATCCATTGCACCTGTTCTTTCTGGCTTGGACAGAGACAGATACACTTTTTACGCATGCTACGTTAGGTTAGATACACAGACCGCATGAGAGAGGAATGTACACAAAACAACGACGAGAGGGATTGAAACCGTTCGTGAAAGTATGCATCTACTTTGAAGAACTAGCCAAATTATTGTGTCAGGCTAGCCTAGCTAAATAGGATGACTAAAGACAGTACAGTATGGGGAGCACCAAGATAACGTTAGATGGTCTGGCTGGCTGCTACTGCCTGAGCAGAGATGAGATGACATTAAGGAATAAAAAATTATTGAGTCATTAAATAAAATCTGAATAATATACACAATAATTTCCTATTGATGTCTACCCATTGTGGACCTGAGAGACAATGGAATATTTTCAACGTTTTGGCAATTGAATGTTAACTATTTTGGGCTTCAGAATTTCCATTAAAAAGCTCTAAAACATTTTAATCTCATTATTTCATAATGTATAAACATTTTTAGAATTGAAACTGAAAACTGTGATTATTTTTTATATATCGAACCTACCTCAAAAAACACCAATTGCTCAGTACTACGGAACATATGATGAAAATGTACTCAGTTAACTGAAGTTAATGAAACTATTTTTGTTAAAATTACTAAACTTTTTAGCAATTATCTCAGCAGCAACACTTTTGCATCAGAAATTACAGAAATGTCTTGTGAAAGCTCCTTGGACTGAGGAATGAGCTCTCTCGAAAGCGGAAGCTCCGGGGATTTAAGTTCTAACGTCCCATGGAGTCCAGAGAAATCCCAGCTATTCCACTCACTAGAGCCAGCTGCTGCCGTCACATTTGAGCCTGATGGAGTCTGCGTGGCGTACCAGCAAGAACAGCCCCGCAACTGGGCAAGGCATGGGCGACCTAGCTACGGTCTGGTTTGGTCTACTGAGCTTTTTCCAGAAGCCAGCCAGTGGCAAAGTTTAGGCTATTTTGCAGTTCGGGGCCTGAGACTCTCTCCTTGCAGTGGGTACCATTTTAACACAGAGACAAAGACGCAAAAACAAATAAGAAACTTGTTGTTGAACACAACCCACTAAAGAACAAAGGGGAAGCCTGTAAGGGCCTATTTTGTATTTTCGTACAAAGTTAATCATCTAGGGGAATGAGTGCAAATTGCTGATAGAACGACTGTATTCGGCAGTGTTTCAGAGAGAGAGAGAGTGATAGGTAGAAAGGGAAAGCAAAGATCCCTGATGTGGAGGAGTGGTTGGCATGCCGAGGGTGTTGCACTGCGTCTGGAAGGGAAACTGCATTTTTGCAACGGGAAGCCAGGGATTAAGCTCGACCGGCAACTGTGGCGTAATCCTAAATGCATTTTTATTTTTTACAAACCAATTACTATCCGTAGCCTGGGGGATGGCTTATTTAACTTTTTTCTTCCCGTGTTCGGTTCCCTGTGCCAGGGCTGTCCTGTTTCATGCTCCCCTGGAGGCCTAGGTCTGGTTGCTACATAAAGGTGTATTTCACCTAGCTCAAATGATGAAATCCTAATTAGCATCAAAGCTGAACTTCACTAGCAGTTGTTGAAAACAGGGCATAGAAGGAGAGGGAGGTAAGGAATGGAGAGAGGGAGGTAAGGAATGGAGGGAGGGAGGGAGGGAGGGAGGGAGGGAGGGAGGGAGGGAGGGAGGGGAAAGAGTGAAGGGAGCAAGAGAGTGAGAGAAGGCAGAAGGTACCCAGTGGGACACCTTATTTACTGTTATAACACCCTCAACACCATTTTATAACCCACAACACATCTGAAATATTACACGGTGCAAATGAACACTTGTTGGATGGAGGTCAAGCCATTCTGCATTCATGAAATCCTTGGGGAGAATCACCTCACAAACATAGCCTTTTAAAGGGCTAGTGTACCGGGTCCAAAACAACCACTGAGTTTAACAGGTTAAAGTGCTATAGCTATCATAAGCCTGGACAGTTGTTCATCCTGCTTTGTGATGTGTGCGTTGACTGTGAAACTAGTTGAGTCTCCTTTTTGTTACATGCGGTGTAACAGACGAATGATTATCAGGAGTGCCACTTGAATCCCATTGGACAGTGAGCGACACACTTACAAAAGAGAAACATCTCTTTAATTCTGACTCTGCGGCCTGGTGGATATTATCGTGCCTGGCCCCCTTAGATCCCTTTCAGCTCGGCTGTTGAACCTGCAGCGTAAACAGAACTAATGAAGGACAAATTACCATTATGATCCCTTTGTCTCTGAGCTGTTTTACCCAGTGGCTGGCTTTGATCTCAGAGAGAGGGGAGGGGGGAAAGAGAGAGCGCGAGGGGGGGAGAGAGAGAGCGCAAGGGGGGGGGGGGGGAGAGAGAGAGCGCGGGGGGGGGGAGAGAGCGCCATTCATCTAAGCGCCAAGGCATTTTTACTACGATGTAGCCAACACCCAAACATTGAGGTACCATTCCAATTTGACAAGAAAATACAAAATGCTGTTAGCTATAGTCAATTCAATTCCCCCAAGGGATGTAGTCTTTTAAAGGGTTCACATCCGTACAATGTCACAAAAGTGCAAATTTCCCATCTGGAGCTGCCAACATTTCCCACGTCACTGACAGAGGGTACAAAAGCTGTGGTAGATCTGATTCCTTACAGGGCAACAACTATAAAAAGGTAGAGAGGGCTGCAATTCAATTTGGCAGGATATCAGCTCAACATGGCAGTCAAAGCCTTGGTCAGCCTTTCACAAGTGCGCACCTTCTCCACTTGTTGCCGCAGTGCGCCACAACACTATATAAAAGCCTGTATGTGCAAGGATGCTGATACGAGCGTGGTGTAAGTGTCGCATAAACAGACTGGGCTCTCAAAACGCTAACCGATTTTGTGTCAGGATACGCTAAAGACGACAAAAACAGTCATTTTCCTACACACAGTTTTTTCTGAAACATTAACCGGCTTAATTTAGGTTGCTAGCATAAGGAGTAAAGCCGCAGGCCAGTTGTCGGGGTGTAATGTTCCATCGCGTCCGATATCATTGAACTGTCCTGGACATCACACCGCCCCCTTACTTTACCCCTTCCTATCTTGTAGCACCTCTCCAATTAATCTGATGATTGATGACATCACTGAAACATGTCAGCAATAAAGGCTACTGAAGGTAGCGGCCATCCAGAGCCTTTGTATTTTATGCACTCGTCCCTATAAAACGTTCAACTTAATGGTCCTTCAAACGTCGACAACCGATATTTCCTTTGGACTACAGACGCTGTCAATTGTTTATCCCTACGATCAATACATTTTGTCACCGTCTCCTAAATATAACCTATAAATAGAGAAATGCCATGCAGCCCTTTTTAAGGTCACATGTTGCAGTCCTGACCGGCGCATTGGGCGGGGCTGCCCGAGCACATGACTGCGTCAACAAGTGCATGTGTTGCGACCACGCAGTCTACCTATGACACACGGTAGCACAAAAGAGACACCGAATACTTTAATAAAAATAAATTGGTTGGTAAACATTTTGCTAGGCACATGATTAAGGATTGGGTAGTGTGCATTTGTTAGCATTACACAACAGGGTATAACAATGTAATTGTGATAAAACCCTTAGAAAAAGTCCTTGGGGAACAGGGTATTCTACCTGCAACTGACAAGCTATTGCGCTCATTCGCCAGTGTTGGCAATATGGTTTTCATATTATGAAACCCTTTGACAAGAATAAAAACCTGTCACTGCATTTACGGTCAAGGACAAGTTCCAACACGTACTATCGCTTTTATCTTTCCACCTTGATTCAATGAAACAAGACAACAGTACAAGTAAAAAATGGCTGTTTGTTAACTGATGTGGGAAGAGATGTATTAGGTGTGGGGGGGGGTATTCCTAACCAGATACATTGTGCATATCCACGTTGAGAAGGTTTGTGCGTCAGAGGTCAGAGCTATTTTCGAGACAGCCTCCGCTGTGCTTCACTTTGACAAAATACAACCTAGGGAAGAAACGAGTCTTGTTAAACATTTCAACAAAGAAAACTCACCAGAGCAGATACAAAAAGAAGACAGACAACATCTGGTATCTCTGGCGGACGGAGACAAACTGTCACCTTGATTAACTACAAAACACAACCCTGAGAAACTCTGACAACGTGTGATTTAACAGAAGTGCAAAGAAAAGCTGAGGAAACAGGGGAGAGACCTTGAAGCTAAAACGGAATCACAGTTGCACTAGTCCGCAGAGAGTTTGGCCTTCGTCAGTCCTGTCTCACAGACGAGCCAGCAGGGTGCGGATCGACCCCTTGACATTTTATGTGGGTGACAGGCGAGATTCTTGCTCATGTCTGTAAGCATCTGACCAACCCCAGCCCCCCTTAACACACCTTGGGCCCAAGCCCGGCAGCACTCACCCGTCTGCGACAGAAGGGCAGCCCCTGAGTGATGATGTTGATGCTGAAGATCCGGAGCACTTTCTGCGGGGGCAGTGGAGGCTCCTTAGCCACCTTGACCACCACCTTTGGGTCTGCCACTATGTCCAGGGCCTGGCTCTCTGGTGTTGCCAGGGGGGCCTTCTCTTTCCCAGAGGCCTTGGGCATCTTCTTTCGGGCTCCGGAAGATGCAAAAAGGGGTATGGGGCAATGCCTCAGCATTGCAAGTACAGGGGCTAGTAGGTCATATCCCAGAGGGGGAATCTGATGCGGGTCGGCTCAGGGAGCAGGTAGTCGCACAAAGTGGCCGGGGGGGAACTCGACTCCTCTTCTCTCTAGAGCTCTTGAAAACACTAATACAACCCTCACGATGCGCTGTTGATGCTGGTCTGTCCACTCCGAGCTCGCTCCCCAACTCATCGCCCCCTTTAAAATATCCCAGGGCGTGATGTCACCGCTGCAGTTCCTGCCAGGCGGAGCAGCTGTCTGCCATGCCTGAGGATAGGCCACGCCCCATGGAACTACGAGTCACTGCGGAATCTGGCTCCCTGACCCCCTGGGGAGGAATGTGTTCCACCGGTCGTCCAAAACTGTGGTTATGAGGAAGCTCAACGGGGTGACATGTGCAATCCCCCTAGACCAGACCCCCTCCTGTCCGGTCTGCTCCTCCCTGACTTACCACTGTAATTAGCTGCTATGACATGGTCACCAAAACTGTGGGGCATTTTTTTTTTTTTTAAAGGAACTCAGTCAGGCTTTCAACGTACTCTTGAAAGTTGCAATAGTAGAAAGCACTAGGTGAAATTTCGAAATTGGGTAGTGCATCATCGGTTTTCCTCTTGTCATGTCAGTCATTGCATACCTTGGAGAGCTATTTATAGCTTGTCACAAATGTCCAGATCAGCTAGCCCATGTCAGGACACTTTTTTGGGGGGACGGGATGTGTGAAAAAAGTTTGGAAACCGCTGTCCTAACAAAGCGAATAAACCATCAAGTTCCTCAGAATATTGTTTAAAATGTCCATCATGAGTGGGCATAATGTTGCAGTATTGCAGTGGGACATGACTCCTGTCATAAACAGTAACAGTTTATGCCAACTCATGACAAGCAGACCAATACTATTAGGACATAGCATATTTAGGCTAAGTGGTATGTACATCGAACAGAACGTGAAGAGATTATGTTCCTCACCCACAGAGTTACTTAGGCCTATGTCATGTTTATGAACGCCTGACGATGACGTTGACGACGTCAGATCTAAACCTAAAGTTAACTCTTCCGTGCTGCCGGCCAGGGAGTTATAGCATTGATTATGATGCTGAAGCGGATGAGGGATATTTAGGGCTGCCGTTCATACAGCAGACAGGTGTCGGAATGTGTGACATGGTCACTTCAACAAGGCTTTAGTTGACCTGCTAGTGTCAGGATGGACAGGCTTTAGGCCTACAATGGATGCTCTGATGAAGGCATAACTGCCGAAACGCGTTAGCCTGTCCGGCCGAAAATAAAAAGGTGAAATGTTCAAGAAAATTTTTGGCATGTCGCCAATGTTTCTCAAACTTGGGATTTCATTTGAAGGCCTTAATCTCCCTTAGAAGAGCAGGAGAAGTTATCCAACATTTTTAATTGCCTCCACTTCTTCCTTCTTCTGGGACGTTGTTGTCCACAGAATGTGCTGCTGCATGCCGACTAGGACATTTCTCAGTATAGTGTGTCAACCTATTTGGAACAGACTCCATTACCATAACCACATAGGTCACATCTCAGCACGTGGACCTTCCTCAAATTTGAATCAAAAGGCCGGAGAAAGAAGGCTTGAGAAAGAAATAATTGCTACGGGAAAATTCAACTACAGAAGAAGAAATGGGTCTGGATCAGTGCGGATTACACAAGTACACAGTTCACACAACTCGGCAGAACTTTTTTTCCTCTGACTGACAACAAAGAATACTGACTCCCCCCTAAGCTGCCCTTCCCTTATCAATAAAGATGTAATGAAAAACAAAGCCCTAGTTCTCTTGAACTGAGAGGCCTCTTAATTTTGTTTTGCTTCTGTATGTTCGCAGGCAACTCAATAATTCATAAGTACAAAATAACTCTCCTTTGTCTGAGTGTGTGATTCTAGTCTGAATGTGGAGCTAGCAGCATTAGTGCCTTTCCCACTGAGGTTTAGTGCACGCACATGGATACAAGCAAGGCAGGCCATTGGTGATAAAGGTGACCATGAGTTTTTGGCTAATCTCCGACTAACAAACTATGTGCCATGGACCCAGTGCTGAGGCTTATGTCTGCTAACATGATAGGCCCAAGGTAAATGGTAGGAATGCCAGCCATGTTGGGGGATTTAACCTTGGGTCCTGGGGAATGCAAACCCAAAGGCTTCGGTTTGAGGGAATCTTTTATCCTGAATACCATATAGTTTTATATAGCCTCCAATGGGATGATGACTTCCAAGACTTGAGGAGACTTAGATGTCAGGATTTGAAGATAGAAAGGGGGATGGGAGATCAACTGAGCGGTACTATAAAAGGTTAAAGGTTGTGGTGACAGTTAAAGTGGACGCCAATATGCTAACCCCGATGAGCTATATTAACCTATAGGATCTTAAAAGGGTCTGTTCTGCTTAATGAGTATATGGTAGGTTTACCTGCATGGTGGTAACTCATCCTCAGTAAACAAAGCAATTGACTTGCTCAAGCATTTTGGTCAAAAGCAAAGAACACACACACACACCTCACCACTCAGTGATCACACACACACACAGATCACAAACACACCTCACCACTCAGTGATCACACACACACACACACACACCTTGTCAGCAGAGCTCTTCTAGAGAACACTTTCATCCTGTAGTCTATTCTGCGACCGTTTCCCTTCGGGGTCCCTGAGGTTGCATTGTGTGAGTAGGAAGCTCAGAGACGCTTATGTGTCAAAGGTCAAGCCTTTTTGGACCTGAAGTTACTCCGCACACTTACAAATCCCTCACAGCGTCTCAGAGTGATGATGAGGTTGAGTGGACACATTTAAAACCAACTGTTTCTGACCATGACAGCCAATGCTGCTAGGACTAGGACCTATATCACTGAAAATAAAACTCCAAGAAGAAGTCTAAATATGGCAAAAATAATTTAGGGAAAGTATTAGAGGATATTAACCTATGGCTTAAACATGTAATCCGCAGTAAGGGGAAACCGCGCCACTGGCCACCGTTTTTGTTGCCGAGCTGAGAAGCGTCACGCAGCATGGAACATTGCAGTACATGTTAAGCAATGATTTTCAGGGAGGAAAAAACTGGTTTGTTGTTGTGATACCCCAAATGGACATGGCTGTTTCACCATTAAGGATTCCAGCTTTAATGAAGTGGTCAATGCATCAGGCTAACGTGTGTTTTGTAGGACATAAGACAACGCACGGTTGCAAATCCTTTAAAGTATGAAACAAATATATCAGATTATTCAGAAACAGGAAGCTGTTTACACGTAACCGTATCAACACATTCCCTTATTCACACATCTGGAAGGTTCTGACAGCCAAACGCATACATATCAGACACGGCATAACAAGGCTCTTGGTAAGGGTATCAATCTGGCCTTGGCTTGTATGGTGACTAGGCATGATGGATCGCAGGGAAGGCTTAGCTCAAACCGGACCACACAGACCGCTTCCTCGCTGTTTACATTATAACACTTGTAGTCACACCTCCCTTGCAACAGTGAGTGATTAGCCGTACCAAATATGTACAAGACAGGCTAGAACACAAAGTTGACGAATGAGTAATCACACACACAGTTGATGAATGAGTGGCCCAAACCAGCGACAGTCTGCCACTGTGTACATGTGTGGGTTGAGGTTCCTTCCTGTTTACATTAGCATCTCCGCTGGGCATAAACACCAGCCGACAGCCAGTGCTTACGGTCGCAGAGGCCAGAAGCTATTACCCTATAACAATAGCATTGAAGATGAAAGCTATAGGCAAACGTTAAAAGGACTTTCACATGGATCGAATGCCAAAGTAAAGAGAAATAACTTTCTGCACACTATCTGAACAAGAGTTTGGCCTAGAGAAAATAGCATCCATATAGGATTAAGTATAACACTTCTGGATGGTGTTTGATTAGTTCCTAAGAAAAACAGTTGAAGTTTAAATATACACTGTCAGGACATAGGATTGTGTTCAGATCTGCAGAGGCATAGGCCTATTTCCATATGCTAATTGCTACACATCACATTGCTTCAAAATCTGAAAACATCCATGAGGTAAGTCAAAAAGCCAACAGCTATTTAACAGAATGAAGACAAGTGGCAGTACTCCCTGGCCTGGGAGCAGCAACGTGTCAATTCTGTCAAGAGCGGTTGAAACCAGCCTCCAGTCTTTTCAATAGGAATCCAGACCTTCTCACCCACACGCAGTACACACACACACACGCAGTACACACACACACACACACACACACACACACACACACACACACACACACAAAAGCGTAACAGAAAGCTCATTTGAGAGAAGAATAACTAGCTGAAGATCATAAAAGATTAATAGCAAGCAGCTATTAATCTTTAATGGCTAGGGCTGCTTTTGTGAGAAAGTCCTTAAAACACATTTCTCCAAGGACAAACAAATGAAAAATTGTCTAGGCCTGGGCATACAGGTATATATAATATTTATTCTGAGGGCATCAGGTAGGTCTTTTGATCTTTGAATGATGTGTTACCACACACCCATATAGTTAAGACCAAACCAGACCAATGTTCTTATCTTTATGATAGGCTGGACACTTAAGTTTCTCTCCAATGTTCTCATCATTTGCACTTGTTTTGGTTCACCTAATTCTAATTGTAGACATTTTATGTGATGGTAAAGGTAGGGGTGTCCTCCATAAGGAAAATGCATTTTGTTTAATAATTTTTATTTATTTTGATTTGTTAAATTGGGTAACCTTCATCTGTCAATAGTGTTGAAGTGAAGATTACATATCATATCACAATTGTCAATCTATCTATCATGTATCTATCAATTGATATATATATAGATATACAGTCATGTGAAAAAGTAAGTACACTCCCTGGAAAGTTTTTTTTTTTTTACATATTTGGATGTGTGTACTAAAAATGCGGTGCCCAATGCCCTATGCTCAACAATGCGGGCGCCCCAAAATAAGGGCGCTCTGTGGCTTTGCCGTTGGGGCCTAATAATTGCCCCAATGCTCACTCTCAACGTAAAAAAGGCCTAGGGCCAGACAGTTGTCACCAGAGAGCCATTCCAACCTAATTCCGGGTGGCGAGTGTTTCAAAGCTGTGGCGCTCATCAGCCAAGCTGGGTGGCGAGCAACAGAGGCTCTGCTGCTACAGGGGTGAGGTTGCTACAGGGGTGAGGCTGCTACAGGGGTGAGGCTGCTACAGGGGAAATTCCAAAGTCAGTGTGTAGAGAGATGTAAATGGGTGAGGGAGGTAGGGACGAGAGGATGTTTTGGCAATGTTTTAACTGAGCCAAATATTTATCAGTGTTACTCAGTGATACCAACTGTTTGGCTCCACTCTGCTTCTCAAGCTGGAGTGTGCCTACGAGCTGCCACAACTACAGAGGATTGAGGTACGGCCCAGAGTAGGTGGTGGGTGTGTTGTGTGTTTTCTGCCAATTTAATGAGTACCTTAGCATTCACCACACAGTGTTTGAGATGAGGTTGTTTAAAAGGTGAAATTGAGTTCATGCTTCCTCTTTAATGAAGAGGTTGTCAGTGAAATAAACACATCTACTGTAGGCCTATACAAGACAGTAGAATTTATCCCTGCTCTCATCAAGTCCTCAGCCGTTGGGTCAATAACCTTCATCGTAACCACAAAGCCGCCTCTCCCAGTCCCTCCATCCCCCTGCATTGTGCACCAGCGTGGCTCTGTGTCTCAAAGGCTCTGACACTACCCCAGAGGAGCAGACAGGGTGGGCTGAATGAGGCTGTCCAGTGACAGTGGGTAGCAGATGGGAAATAGCTGATTAGTGTGTGAAGACTGGGCTGCTGCTCTGGCAACACAGCTGCTCTGGCGACACAGACGCAGCAGACAGTCTGAGCCTTTGGGGCCACAACCAGAGCACTGCCTCCCTCTGGTGGACATTGTTGGAACTGCACCAGGATTCTGAGCAGTTATCTGTGCTGTGTTTTATTCAGGCTACATTTAAATCAAAGTTTATTTGTTGCGTACACAGATTAGCAGATGTTAAAGCAGGTGCTGTAAAATGCTTATGTTTTTTTGCCTGAGCTGCCAGTGTAATACAAGCTTAGTTCCTCAGTCACTCTTTCCTTGAGACACCCTCTAAAGGAGAGTCTTGTGGGGTTTGGATAGAATAGACTGGCAATAGGGGGGGGATCATGACTCGCATAGCAACAGTTACCAGGACCAGGATTTTTATTAGAACATCCAACCAGCGTGACCCCACAGCCATCAGCAGCCAGGGTCATTGTAATAGAGACCTGGTACCATAGACAATCATCCCTCACTCCCACACCACAATAGGGGTCCAGATACAGGGGTGTGCATCACACAATCTATGCCCAATGATTAAATTCTGGTCAATAACATGCGGAAATTCAACCCCCGTTATAATTGGACCTTGTAGCTAGCTCACAATGCCATCTGATGATGGGTTGAGTTAACATGAGGTGCCATCTCCATGCGTCCAGGCCGGCCAGGTTTCCATGAAAACTAGCCTAAGATGGTGTCGGCGAGGGCTGAGGCGCAGCGGTGGCAGCAGGAGCGTTGGACGGGAGTTGAGCTGCATTTGCCTTGGCGTGGGCGGTTGGGTGCCCGCAACCTTTTGTGTCTCAGCTCTGCCGGGACTCTCCCGTCTCTGACGGGCAGCCGACGTGTGGGAACGGCTGGCTGGCTGGCTCTTAGAGTTAATTACAAATAACAGGTGGGATGGAGGAAGAGGGAGGAGAAAGTGGAGGCACCTCCAGTTTATAGAGCTGTTCAGGGGTACACTTACTCATTTCCTGTACACCCATATGCGTATTTACCCATATGATTAAAGCAGCCCAGCCCTGTTCTACAGTCACAACCGATCTCCACAGAGCATAACATGGAGGCCACTGAGTCTCCTGTAATGAGGTGGTCCAAAGAGACATGACAGGGGAGGGAGGGAGAGAGGGAGAGGAAAAGGCCTAGTTTTGTTCAGACTTCATAAGTCTCCTAGTTTTACAAAATCACACCGGCAAAGCACAGATAGATAGGTGTAGAGTAGAGAATACTGTGGAACTAGTCAATATCACTACTGCTACACTACCAACACAAGCTGAAGAACCGTTCACTAGTCAATATCACTCCAGCACAATGCCACTGTCAACGTATGTGAAAAGCGGCACATTTCTTAGTTTTGTAGAAAAAAAATATTAAGTTAAAAAGTTCTAAAAAAAAATATTAAGTTAAAAAGTTCTACCCGATGACATCAAAAGTAAAAAAAAACTGTTATAAAATAAAAATCTTTTTTTTTTTACTTTTGATGTCATCGGGTAGAACTTTTTAACTTAATATTTTTATTTTATTTTATTTATATATAAAAAATAAAAAATAAAGTGATTTTCATATCCTCCCATGGGCTAGAAACAGTTTTAAGATTAACAGTTTTATACTTTTAATCCTACCTTGTGACAGAGAAGCATTTTTTAGGACCCTTATATCTTTAACCACATATCATAGAAACACACTGTTTTCACATATGTAGACACTGGTTTGGTGCAGGCGCTAATGAATAGGAGGTTGAATTGCTCTTTAAGGATGTAATGTTCTGAGAGAACCTGAACAACCCTGTGGAGGCTGTCAGCCCTGTTACCTGGCAACCTGTTGGGGAGAACTAGGACCGATAAAAGGGAGGAAGGGATGGAGGGATGGATGATGGAGGATGAGCTGATGCAACTCTGACAAAACGATGCCATCTATCTAGGGCTAGCACTTTTAGCTGGGTATCAAGGCCTCTGCAGCCTGAGGCGAAACCCACACACACAGTAGGCCACAAGGTACCATCTTGTTGCTCTCCATAGCATAGGACTGATGGACGAGTCAGCATTGACATTCTCCTCAGGCCTGACTAGATCTGGCCTGCTATGTTAGACCAAACCAACAGGAAAATCATTAGTATTTAGCCTAACAAGGTTCCAGTTCTCCCCAAAAACATAATTTACAGGCAGAAATAAAACCATAAATGAGTAAATAAATCAATTTGATGTCTAGGGCATTGCATACAGAACAACAGAGTTTAAAATGGAGTGAGCGTTTAGCTTCCATGAGGCATAGACTATTCATTAACTCTCCAGAGTATTCTAAGTTATGGGCGAACTCTAAAGACCGACAACCAGTTTTCACACCAAGTAAATGCTACATTATGCTAGTTGTCTACTAGTAAGCTAAATAATATTGTCTGGATTTAAAATCTTCCAACTCCAAAGTATAACAGTTGAACAGCCCCCACCATTTAAATCACTTTAGAGCGATTTCTAAATCAATGAGACACACAAATTGAATTTTCTAAAAAGTTTCAAGGTTAAGGTAAAAACTTCAAACTTCTAATGAATTAGACCCATTGAGCTTTTTAAAGAGGGAAAAAGGGAGGCCAAAAACGAATCCAAGTTTTTTTCTCTGATCCTCAAACTATTCCTAGCAGGCTTGGATCAACAAGCTGGCATTCCTGAGACAGCTGGGACGGTTCCCTGCTGGGTGTGTGTGGATGCTTTTGAGTAGGCTATATTACCGATTGACACGCGTGTAGGCTATTTTGTGTAATTGACACGCATGTGTAGGCTATTTTGTGTGATTATGCAGTGCGTTGGTTGACAAGAGTTACAAATCCAACAATTCCAGTCAGTGAGACTGACATGGACGATGTCACGATAGCACAGACACAAAACTAGTTTGTGGTCTTGTGCTATTAGAAGCCTGGTTTTCTTGAATGCTCAATAATGAGTCAAGGGACTGCAGAGAATGCAGTGGCTCAAAGAGCACTGGTGCTACGCAGAGCTCCAACCAGGCTACGCAGAGAGCTCCAACCAGGCTACGCAGAGAGCTCCAACCAGGCTACGCAGAGAGCTCCAACCAGGCTACGCAGAGAGCTCCAACCAGGCTACGCAGAGAGCTCCAACCAGGCTACGCAGAGAGCTCCAACCAGGCTACGCAGAGAGCTCCAACCAGGCTACGCAGAGCAACAACATGGCAGCAAAACAACAACCTTGGCTGCGTAGCCATGAAGCCAGCAGGGGTCCGGTTCAGGAGAACAGCAGTGCATGGTCTCCGGTAGAAGGGCCTAGTTAATTAGGTTGGTATCAAATATTCAAACCCCATGTCTGTGATGTGCCTGCTCTGGGCGGCACAGTACAACCACCAGATGGGACAGAGGGAGGGGGGACAACGTTGCTGGTCTCAGCCCAGGCTGGCCTCCCCACACCTGGGGAGCAGACAGGAATGTGACCCAGCACTCCTCCAGAGAACCAGGGCGCAACTATAGAGAAAAGCTTTGGGGAGCGATTCCCTGTCAGATATTCCGATTGATTGAAGCCACCAGACTTGATTGTTATGATCAAAGCAAGTGGGTTTTATTCTGAATTATGGTTAAGAGAATGTTTGAAGTTTTGAGTAGGTTTCTACAGGAAGTCCAAACGGTAGCCTAGCAACGCAGTAAACATAGATTGAGTAAAAAGTCTCAAAGTCTCAATGTTACGAAAAGTATCAATTCTCTTCGCAATAACTTTTAATTATCAGGGTTTTTAAGCTACTTAAACGATCAAATCCATCCGGACTCTTAATTCTTCTGCTAATGAGAATGCTGCTTATCAGAACTGTTCTTTTTCATCGTGGCAGAACTAACAAAAAAAACTTCGGAGTAATCCATGAGGAAACAGAAAGAGACGGGTGGATTTTTGAAGTGTCTGCACGGCAGGTAGCATAAGTACACGCCGCAGAACAGGTGTTAGTCACAGTGTGGTGGAGCAGCAGGGTAACACTGACAGCGTGGCGTCCTCTTCTGCACTCACATAGTTCCTCCATTGATTTACAGGGGAAATCGCTCTCCTCTGTCGCACCGGAGACTCACGGAGAGAATGGCATAGCAGGGGCCAAGGGCGCACGACCGGATTTCTGCCGCGCTGAAAGGCAACACTGAACTGTTGTATCGTGGGTGAACATGGCTGCCGGTGTTATTGAATGTACGACCAGAACCAGAAAAGTGCCGTAAGGCAACAATTAATTGTTACAGCCTGTTATGTTTCAGTTTAGCGTATCAGGCGTGGGCAACGGCATGGCTGTGTTATTGGCCTTGATCCAAAAGGCCTTTAACCCCACTGAGCCAGGGTTAATGACTCAATGGTTAATTCATACAGCAGTGCTGTCAGTGACACAGCCATGTACTCCTGCTTCCCATTTGGTCGCGCTCTTGTCCTTATCTGGGTTCTGCAGCTCAGACCATGCTGCCATGGACATCTGCCCTGCTCTGCTCTGTGGACTAACTGTTAGAACAAAGACTGTTCTGTTCAGCGACAACACCAAGAGAAGGCTATCCATCTGAGCTGGCAGTGTTGATCATGTCAGGGTTGTGCTTTAATTCAAAGAGGACAAACTTGCTTTGAGATTCACCAGATAGAGCACCACATCAAGAGACACTTGGGAAGCTGTTTCATGATCAAACTCCAATTCACTTTATTCCCAAACAGTCATATGGAATTCCTTCAGTTGAATTTTTAAGAGTTTTGTTTTTTCAACTGACAAGCTGAATTCAGGTTGGCTATTTACGAGGAAGAAAGGGAGGATAAACTTCTGTTGACAAACTGCTTTTAACAAAAATCCCCTGAACAATAAGCAGATAAACAAACGAGATAAATATATTTAGAATAAGTAACATAGTCTTTAAAAACAACGTTCATTAGTCTGTAATTAAGAAGACAGCGTCATGTAAACAAACATTGCTAGACTTAGTAGGATGATGGTATCCTATGGGTATTCTTTCTTACGCAATCTGTTAATTATTGAAATTGTTTACCCGCTTCAATTTTAATAGGATTCTGTGGGATGATGAAGAATGAAGTGAAAGTGTGGAAGCTTAGTGGAGAACTAGCCTCCCATTAAGCCTCTCATTAGGTCTAGCAAGTAAATAACAGGCTTCAGGGTTCGAGAGGATAATCCGTACAACAATGTACCTTTTTTTTTTTCCTTTATTTAACCAGGTAGGCCAGTTGAGAACAAGTTCTCATTTACAACTGCGACCTGGCCAAGACAAAGCAAAGCAGTGCGACAAAAACAACACAGAGTTACACATGGGAATAAACGAACGTACAGACAATAACACAATAGAAAAATATATGTACAGAGTGTGCAAGTGTAGTGCAAATGTAGTAAGGTTAGGAAGGTAGGACAATAAATAGGCCATAGATTACAAACACTGGAGTGATAGATGTGCAGATGAATTATGTGCAAATAGAGATACTGGAGTGCAAATGAGCAAAAATAATAATATGGGGATGAGGTAGTAAGGTGGGCTATTTACAGAAGGGCTGTGTACAGGTGCAGTGATCGGTAAGCTGCTCTGACAGCTGATGCTTAAAGTTATTGAGGGAGATGGTAGTCTCCAGCTTCAGTGATTTTAGCAATTCGTTCCAGTCATTGGCAGCAGAGAACTGGAAGGAATGGCGGCCAAAGGAGGTGTTGGCTTTGGGGATGACCAGTGAAATATACCTGCTGGAGCGCATGCTACGGGTGGGTGTTGCTACGGTGACCAGGGAGCTGAGATAAGGAGGGGATTTATCTAGCAAAGACTTATAGATGATCTGGAGCCAGTGGGTTTGTCAACGAATATGTAGTGAGGGCCAGCCAACGAGAGCGTACAGGTCGCAGTGGTGGGTAGTATATGGGGCTTTGGTGACAAAACGGACGGCACTGATAGACTACATCCAATTTGCTGAGTAGAGTGTTGGAGGCTATTTTGTAAATGACATCGCCGAAGTCAAGGATCAGTAGGATGGTCAGTTTTACAAAGGGCATGTTTGGCAGCATGAGTGAAGGAGGCTTTGTTGCGAAATAGGAAGCCGATTCTAGATTTCATTTTGGATTGGAGATGCTTAATGTGAGTCTGGCAGGAGAGTTTACCGTCTAACCAGACACCTAGGTATTTGTAGGTGTCCATATAAGTCAGACCAATCGAGAGTAGTGATGCTAGTAGGTGCGGGCAGCATCGATTGAAAAGCATGCATTTAGTTTTACTAGCATTTAAGAGCAGTTGGAGGCCACGGAAGGAGTGTTGTATGGCATTGAAGCTTGTTTGAAGGTTAGTTAACACAGTGTCCAAAGAGGGGCCAGATGTATACAGAATGGTGTCGTCTGCGTAGAGATGGATCAGAGAGTCACCAGCAGCGAGAGCGACATCGTTGATAGAGTTGGCCCAAGAATTGAACCCTGTGGCGCCCCCATAGAGACTGCCAGAGGACCGGACAACAGGCCCTCCGATTTGACACACGCACCGCACACTTCAACAAGTATAAGTATTAGTACATTGTTATATTGAGTCTATAATGAAAATCACTACTTAATTTGATGAAGATGATGATGATCTATTCACATAATACACCACGTGGGTTGCACTACATCGAGGTCATACGTTATAGTACTGGCATGTGATCCCATCATCATGCTCTTACAAACTGAGTGACAGTACTTAAACATGTCCATGACCTGTCCATAACAGGGGTACTGTACCTAGTACCTGCCCTACTTGCATGAACTCAGTGTCCAGATTCCATCTGGGCTGACCACCGGCTGTCAGACAGGCGTATAAAAAGGCCTGCCTAGCCTCAGCTCAACCACCGTCCACGAGGCAGGCATACGGCAGCCAGAAGGGCCTTGGCCTTGACTGCCCCAGGGGCATTGTCTGGAGAGGATCCAGGTCCAAAATGGGACTGAACAATGCAGCTTGTGGCATGTGTGGCAACACACACACACACACACACACACACACACAGACAGTAGCGGTCTGTGTGATGTCTATGTGTGTGTCCGTACATAGGCCTACACACCTCATCCACATAGAAATGCAGACATCTGCAAGCCAGGCAGCTACAGTAGACAGACCCAGCCTGGCCCCCTCTACAGACCCAGCCTGGCCCCCTCTACAGACTCAGCCTGGCCCCCTCTACAGACCCAGCCTGGCCCCCTCTACAGACTCAGCCTGGCCCCCTCTACAGACCCAGCCTGGCCCCCTCTACAGACCCAGCCTGGCCCCCTCTACAGACCCAGCCTGGCCCCCTCTACAGACCCAGCCTGGCCCCCTCTACAGACCCAGCCTGGCCCCCTCTACAGACCCAGCCTGGCCCCCTCTACAGACCCAGCCTGGCCCCCTCTACAGACCCAGCCTGGCCCCCTCTACAGACCCAGCCTGGCCCCCTCTACAGACCCAGCCTGGCCCCCTCTACAGACCCAGCCTGGCCCCCTCTACAGACCCAGCCTGGCCCCCTCTACAGACCCAGCCTGGCCCCCTCTACAGACCCAGCCTGGCCCCCTCTACAGACCCAGCCTGGCCCCCTCTACAGACCCAGCCTGGCCCCCTCTACAGACCCAGCCTGGCCCCCTCTACAGACCCAGCCTGGCACCTACCTCTCTATGCTAGAACACAGAGATGTGTCATTGAGATTATCAACAGTGGCTTCCATTTGTTTAAAAGGCCAGTAGCACACCCCTCCTATTGTACCCTGGATTAGGGCAATTAAAAGGGTACACACACGTCGGCAGGCAGACAGTCACAAGGTGGCTCAGTCAACATGGAGGCCTAATCTCCCGTTATGTCTAATCCACCACCCCAGATGGTTTATGGGGGATTCATTGTTTGTCTGGGCTAATGGGAAATCCCAAAGGAGGGAAGTGCATATGCATATTCCACATGATCTGGGGTTGAAACTACAAAGGTTTAGAAAACAACAAAATACCAAGGAGGGTAGATTGATGATATCATAAAATATCTACCTCAGTCTGAGTGATGCTAGTTTAGTTTAAGACTATTGCAATAAACCTTGACCTTATATGGGTCACACATTAGACAAACTGCAGGACAGTGGCCATATCTAAACCCTACACATCCAATACAGCATTCAAGAATCATCACGTCGTAATACTGTTTGATGGCCTCGAATTGCTTGGGATAGAAAGGTTGTAGAGAATACGATAGAAGTTGATCAGAGCGCTAAAGCAGGTTAGTTACAGGTTTAGTGTGTCTGTCTCTCTGTGTCCGTCTCTCTCTGTGTCCGTCTCTCTCTGTGTCCGTCTCTCTCTGTGTCCGTCTCTCTCTGTGTCCGTCTCTCTCTGTGTCCGTCTCTCTCTGTGTCCGTCTCTCTCTGTGTCCGTCTCTCTCTGTGTCCGTCTCTCTCTGTGTCCGTCTCTCTCTGTGTCCGTCTCTCTCTGTCCGTCTCTCTGTGTCCGTCTCTCTGTGTTAATCAGCAGAGGAACTTGGCAGGCAGTCAGGTTAAAGTGGTGTAGAGGAAGGGGAGGAAGAGAGAGGGTCTAATTCTGGAGCCTCTCCTAACCCAGGCCCTGTAGTTCAGAGAGCCACAAGCCACCATCTGTCCCCTTCTCAATATATGACAGGCAGAACAGCTTACTGACACATTCCTCCACACAGGCAGCAGCCTACTCAGACTTTAACACAGGGATGTTTCTACATACCAGCCCCATGTTGGTTCCAGCACTTCCATTCTCTCACACCTCTAACAGTGTTTACTAGGCCTATATCACACGTACACCCATCCCATCGTGATTCAAAACACTCGTATTCCAATAGCAAAGCCCATAAAGCCTAAAGATGCACTGCAATCAAGGCTGTTTCTACATTCAGGACTTGGACCTCTCACAGTTGGTTAACTCTGCTCAGTCACATAGGCCATTGGCCATCACACCACAATTGGAAACACTGGCTATATTAGTATAGCATATGACATAGCATAGCCCATTTAGTCAACACACCGCAAACACGCACACAGGCTTATTTAAAAGCACTTCTCCTATCTGTTGAATAAAGGATATTTAACCATGTTCAGTTCCTCCCCATCACAGACAGACAGTCTCCAGCTGTGAAAATGCATCTCAGACACCCTCCTACTCTAAAAGGCAATACAAAAAAGACTGAATACACTCTGCAGGGGGGACTTGATCACTAGAGACACTAAGAGATATTGCCAGTCTAAAATAACCATCCGCTGACTGTCAACTACCCGACTGGTTGTCGTGAATTCTAAACAAGAGCTCTCGGTCAACGAACTCCAACAGCCTATTTTTCTATATTAAATATTTAATTTCTCTAGCTGTTTGCCTTCCGGAGATTTAAATCCTGATTGCAAATTCCCAATAATAACAGAGCACTCTCATTATCCCACAAAGCCATTCTTCAGGATCTGCATGCCTGAGACATATCAATAAACAGTGAGCCAGGGAAAGACTACACACCACTATAAAAACACTGGTGATAATAACTAGCTTTAGACTGAGATCGGCCTTAGACTGAATACATATTGGGACTAAGAATCTAAGTTGAATACATTATTAACTCTTTCTTGGTACTATAAACCAGCGATTCAACTGGTGGAAGGTTTAGAATGGGTCAACTAACTGGGTCAACTAGTCTGAACTAACTAGGTGTTAAGTGGTCCTGCGTGGCTCAGTTGGTAGAGCATGGCGCTTGCAACACCAGAGGTTGTGGGTTCGATTCCCACGGGGGACCAGTACGAAAATGTATTCATTCACTTAAGTCGTTCTGGATAAGAGCGTCTGCTAAATGACATTCATCAAGAATATGGGCACAATTTTAATATTGACAATGAAATAGGTGGGAATATTTTTTCCCTTGTCATGTAACGGCTACATTTACTATCAATATAGCATTCAAAACAGTTTTCCAGATTGTATTTTGGTGATTCTTTTTTTGCGATGCTACTATTGGGTCGCGACTGACACAACCTTGTGCAATTTGGGTTCCGAGGCAAAACCAGTTGAGAACCACTGCTATAAACTGATGTCTATGATTAGATATAGGACTATGCCTGCGGGGGCAGAACTCATCTAGATAACCAGGGCATCGTATAGAAGTAGCCCAAGTGGTCTTTGAATTGTCGACGCCGTTCTGCTCAAAACAACGTCCATTATTACAGCGTAGGCTCTTGTAAAGTAACTGATGGCTGGTGTTGCTGGCCTTTCGGCGCTAATGTGGTGAGAACGAGAGAGGGACATGACCTTGGGGTCGTACTGTGACTGAGACAGAGGTCAATAGGTCATGGCCGGTCGTGGGTCCGTGGGAATTCTAGGAATTCCCGTTTAGTCTCCTTGCGTCACTCACCCGTGAAGATATCTCTTTTCTTTCAAAACAATAACTAGGGACGAGGGAGGGAGGGAGCATGTGGTGGGACTTCAAACCCTGAGCTGAGCTAAGCTCAGCCCTGACCAGAGCTTCTGGGCTGGCCACTACGTGGGAGTTCAGAGCAGATGTGCGGTTCTCCAGATATATTTCTCACCACCTCCCTCTTCATAAAAGACAGACTGTCTAAAATATGTTACGAGTTTATGCGTTCTAAGAAAGTAATGCAGAAGAATGAGAAAATCACAAAAATACTCCCTAAGAGCTGAAACTCTGAATCAATGTCAATCACAGAGGAATCTGCATCACCACCTGGAGGTTGTCTTTCCTCAAGGTCTGACACCGGTTGAACTAGTGGTCGAACGAGTGTCTTCTCGCAAAGTCAGCACAGGCAACAACACCAGACAGTCCGACACACAACAAGCAAATTGAAAACGCTTGACACTCTTGCGGAGATAATTGCATGAGAAGAGAATCATAGCCTACCAAGACATCGACATCAATGACATCTCTATACAAATACTTCAAACAGACAGCGGGTCACTCCGTTAACGACCATTACATCACTGATATTGAAATGAATAGACTGTACCCGTCAGCTGTCCTGCGAGGCTGCAACTCCTAGCCTATTAAGACGTCAGTGTCAGCTGGAGTGCAACACCCTCCACACACAATCAAAACTGACAGTCAGGTCAAAGTATTTCAGGACAATGCTAGTCGTCTACAAGTCAAGTTTTCTCCTCGAGGAAAACCAACCTAGAGAAAGCACAGAGAAACACACACAACAGTAGCAACTCCGCACATGCTCACCAGTAGCAGCGCCACCTTCTTCATGGTGCGATTCCCCATTGTAGGAGCAAGGCAACGGGTCAGGCTGGACTGGAGGACAAGGAACAGTCGGTCCTTGAGCTTTTCAGTAATGGTGAGACAGACAGGCCACTTCTGTTGTTCTCTTCTCTTTTCAGTAACAGTGAGACAGACAGGCCACTTCTGTTGTTCTCTTCTCTTTTCAGTAACAGTGAGACAGACAGGCCACTTCTCTGTTGTTGACAAGTGCTACTGTCACAACTCCCCTGCTTGTGGCGCGCTCGGATGAGAATGGAATCGCATTTACTGCTACAGTAGCTCTCCCTCTATCTCTGTCTCTCTTTCTCTCTCTCTCTCTCTAAGGTGTTTGACTGCTACAGCTCGATCATGCTCACTCTTACAGTAGAGAAGGGGGAGGTCGTATGGCAAAAAAAAAAACTGTGGCAAATTTCATGCCGGCCAGTCGGCGGCCGTCCAACACGCGTGAAAGGTGAACAGAGCCACATGGCTCAGCACAAAAAGACACATTCCAAGGACGCACCACACAGCCCAGCCTAAATTATGCTCTATCTAATGTAGAACAAACATGCCTCTCTTGACATGTAGAATAAGGAATCATGTCAGCTCTATTCATGAGATTAATTTCCATCTGCACCGTTCCAGAACATTTGCCTACGGAACATGGCCCAGGGCTGCCTTGGGGAGGTACAGCGAGTTTCAAACCAAGCTCCAGCCCTAACTGAAGGCCTGTCCTGTAAATCGGTAGCCCCAATGTCATACGACACAAGCCCTGGGATAAACTTGGCACCTGACGCTTGCCTGAGGACTAAACAGGGGTGGGGGTAGATGACACACATTCGTCCTTCTCTGGAGTGATAAATCTAGTCCAATAAAATGGTCTGCTGCCTGGTCTCCACGTCTTCCAGGGGACGCTCTGCCCTTGGAACTGAGGGCTACCTCGGGTTTGTCATTTACTGTCGTTCCTTATTTCTGTGGACTAATTAAAGAGTGATTCTGAGGGTGGCGAAATAGTATTCCCTTCACGGGATGGCTGAGTGATGTGAGAAGAGCAGCAGGGAATGGATGACATCTCAGTCCAACACAGCACCGTGTCAACCGTGTTGCCAAGACAGACAGCCAGATGCGGTTAGACGAGGACACACTAGAGTAGGTGGGCGGCCAAGCACTGAGTGAATGCTCTAGCTAAGAGACCACCATCTTCAGCTTATCACTTTCAATGTTTACTGTGGAACAGGTTCATTTCAAACACTTAGCTCTGTTGCCGTAAGGAATAATAAATCGAATGGTCAAAGTCAGTCTCTCTCATCTGTTTGAGCTGTACTTGAAGTAGTATAGGCCTGCTTAAAGGGATACTTAGGGCCTCATTGCCCAAATCCCAATCTACTTCTCCAGATAATGCTAGTAATGACTGGAAGTCTATGGGTAACGCTAGTTAGCATTGGCTCGCAAAACTACCTCGAACTTCCCTCATACTGGACAGAGACAAATGACAAACGGGTTTATCTGACTCTGGGGAAATAGACAAAGGGCCTCGTTGCCAAAATCCTGACGTGTCCCTTTAAGAAACAGTCAACTCAACTGTTTCTGCTGTATCAGTCTTTCAAACAATATTTCTGAGTGTGTCAACCTCAGTTAATTGACAACCGAGAACCTGATATCCAACTAGAGTTGAATTGAAGCTCAGCTGACGTAAACAGTGGTGCTCAACAACTACTTTAAGAAGCATCGTCCGGGAATACTTCTAGACACTCAATCTTCACTTATGGATTCTGAAAATAGAAGCTAATGCTTCTTGAAGTCAGCACCTTTCCTGCTTCTACCAAGAAGGAATGTCACAGACACGGGTCAGACCTGCAACCCAAGAAGGGTTGCCAGCTACTGTTATATGTCAATCCGCACGTAACATTCTCCCTGTGCGACCTATGCATTGTAGATTATAGAAATAGAACTTGTAGTAATCCCATGTATATCTTGTAGAGCGTACCGTACGAGGCCTAGAGCCTGCTGGTTTTCTGTTCTACCTGAATTAATTGCAACCACCTGATGTCCCAGGTCTAAATCAGTCTTTGATTACAGGCCTTTAAAATGGGCATTTTCAACAGTCGAGAAATTAACTCCATAGATGTAAAACGTAACTGTAATTTAGTAACTTATTTTGAACACAAGAGGGAGCCATTGGTTTAAAAATACATCTCCGCTGAGGAAGACTAGAGTTGTGGATCACATGCTTTGAAACAGAGATTGGCTGCTTGCCTTCGCCTTCTCAGGGATGTTGAAAAGCACGGAGTATAACTTACTTTGACCTTATTTACACCTTATGGGAGCATAGAACCGTACATGTTTCTATGTACATTCAGACCATCACATCGGGACACACTGAACATAAAAACTGACCACAGGTTAGTGATGTCACAATACCAGAATTTGACATGGATACCGCGATCATAATAATCATAATACTAGATACCACCATGACACTTGATACCATCACGACACCAAGGGGGGTAAAAGGAGGCATATTAGCCAAAGTCACAGAATGCCACTTGATCAGATCTTTAGAGTTCAATATTTTTTTTATGTATGCATTCATACATTCAATTTGACTTTGTTTTTACCAATCTAACCACATAACAGAAAGGTAATCATTTATTTGAATGGTAAATCTCAATTGATAAACTGGGGACATCGAGATGTAGCATAGGCCTATTCACAATAGAGGTGAATGCACATTCAATAGGAGTGTGTGCGGTCATTGAGTTATTGTTTTGGCTGTTTTATGGGGCTACAGATTAAAAACTGTTCCCCTTCCACCTTATTTCAGTGTCCTGGTCAAAAACATTTGCATAGAAGAAGAAAATTTGTATTTATTCATGTGTGCGCTGTCTCTTTAAGACCCATGGCTGTGGCTCCAGCTAAAAAAAACAATCATGACTGGAAGAGACATGAGGCAGGGGAGATTACATGAATTCATACATTTTTTGATGACAATCAGCTTTGAAATCAGCAATATTGTGTGTTGTGGTTTGCATATTATCACAAACAAGGTACTAGGGTAGTGAATTGATGTAAGCTTCAGCTGTAAGCTAGCAAGGAAAGTTAGCTTACAAAGCTGGAAGCTACCAGTATCTTCTTGTTCTAGCCAGTAATGGACATTGTTGCCATTTTGTATTGTGGATCGGACCCTTTTTTCAATTTTCGCCTGTAGCTCAGGACCTGATGCAAGGATATGCATATTCTTGATACCATTTGAAAGAAAACACTTTGAAGTTTGTGGAAATGTGAAATTAATATATGGGAATAACATATTAGATCTGGTAAAAGATAATACAAAGGGGGAGAAAAAAAATATATATTATTTTTTTTGTCACATCTTTGAAATGCAAGAGAAAGGCCATAATATTACTTAGCCATTTAGATTTTGGCCACTAAACAGCAGCATTGCATGTGCAAAGTTTTAGACTGATTTTAGAATGCAGTGGTTCCTCAGGACGGGCTAGAGCTAGCAATGAGTAAGTGGAGCAGGCACGGTGCTCTCACCCGATAAGGAGACATCGGCTGCGCCGATACAGACTTGATCCTCTCTCAATTAGTAGATGGTGTGAGACATTTGACAGAAGTACCGAAAGTAACAAAAATACTAGTATCAAACCGTTTTTGAAGGTTCTAGTATCTAGTAAGTTTGGGTATACCGTACAACACTCACACTGGTGAGGTCTTACCTTCTTCTTGATGGGTGAGCTTTGGTGTTGGCAACCCGAGGACTGGTCCATGTTGTTGTTGGGGCCAGACGCATTGTTCCTGAGGGAGGGTGAGTGGAGGCCGTCCTCCCCCTCCTCTTCCTCCTCTTCCTCCTCCATACCGCTCTCCTCCGAATGCTCAAAGTCATCACTGTCCTGGTCCATCTCCTCCTCGTCCTCTCTCACCGTTCTCTCCCCTCCCCCCGTCCTTTCCTCCTCCTCCTCTCCCTGCTGGCTGCCACTGTTGTTGTTCTCCTCCTCCTCCTCTTCCTCGCCGCCCTCCCGACGTCGCCGTTGCTCCGCCTCCCACATCCACCGGGCACCCTTAGTCTCTCCCCCGTTCACCTCGTTGGGGACTCCTCCTCCATCCTCCTCTCCATCTCCCTGGGGTCCATTTTCCCTGGCTCCAGACTCTCTGGAGGTCCATGGCTCTTCCTCTCCTTCCCCCTCTGCCGAGGCCTCAGGCTGGACTCTGGACTGCTGCTTCCTCTGGTGTTCTTGGTCCTCCACCACCCGGTTCATGTTATCCTCCTCGTCGGCCTCCTCTCCAGGCTGCTGGCCCTGGGGCGTCCGGGCCGAGGAGGAGGCGTTACCTCGCTGGGCCCCCGGGCCCCCCGGCCCACCTCGCCGGCCCCCCAGGCCCCGCCTGCTGCCCCCCGACAGCAGATCCTGGTTCATTTCCAAAAGCCAGCTTGCTACCTCCTGGACCTTCACTAAGCTGTCTGAGGAGGAGAATGGCTTGGCATTCTGTAGGAGAGAGAGATACGAAGAGAGAGAGGGGGGAGAGAAAAGAGAGGAGAGAGGAAAGAGAGAAGGGGGGAGAAAGAGGGGGAGAAAAGAGAGAGAGGGGGAGAAAAGAGGAGAGAGAAACGAGAAGATAGTTATCCATCTCATATACACACACACAAATTTGCAATGCTGACACTCACCGAAAGAAAGTGGAAATAACCCCTTAATCTTTTATTCATAACGGTAGAAATAAAACAATGGACATTAGCATTTGTGCTGGGAGATGCACGAAGCAGTCTCGTTCTATAGAGGAAGGCTTTGGATCACACAGCATGGGCCTTGGAACTTCTACAGTAACTAACTACCAAGCCTCAGCGTGACACACACACACACACACACTGACCGCTACTGAGATTCTAGTCTCTGACACAGCCAATGAACACAGCCCGTCTGTCATGATATGAAAGCAGCAACATTCCTGGCTCCATATGGAAGAATCCAGTCCAGCTACCGTTCTTAACCATTGGGGTAGTTTGGAATTGGACGGCGGCTGTGGAACATTGTTCAGAATCAGAATGAAAGTCCAGCTCTGTTATGTTGAGTTGTTTATCATCTGAGGCTACTGGTCTACTGACAGTGAATCTGGTGGTTCCCAGAAACTTTAGACTAGTCAAAACAAATCAAAACATACTTTGCTGAGGAATTTAACTATTTTGTCTTGGTAAACATACCGTAGGCTTTTGTTTCAGACAAGTTGTTCATACTGTTCGAAGCCTGCCGTTAGTCAGAAAATTATAGAAGTTAATCACATAAGCATGATATGCTGTAGCCTGTTTCCAGATCTGTTTGTGCCGTCTTGCCAAGCCTATTGACAGCACAAACAGATCTGGGACCAGGTAAGAATGTAAGCCTACATTGGAAAAAAAGGCCATGTTCGCTAATTAGATGACAGACTAAACCAGAAACTGAAGAAGCCAAGTTACCCAACATGACACCGCCTTCACTCTGAAGCCAAAGAGTCAGAAAGCTCATTATGTACGGCCTGTTTAAATTCATAACATCCCGCCAGGGTCCCTACACAGACTGCAGTAATTTAAGTTGCTAAATGAATATGCAGTTAGTCCATTAGCCGTGACGGATAGAATGGAGCTGGTGACTGATTGGAAAGACAAGTGAGGGACTGAGTGAGGTAGCAGGGAGGAGTGCAGGCTAGAGGAGAAGGAGTGAGGTAGCAGGGAGGAGAAGGAGTGAGGTAGCAGGGAGGAGTGCAGGCTAGAGGAGAAGGAGTGAGGTAGCAGGGAGGAGAATGAGTGAGGTAGCAGGGAGGAGAATGAGTGAGGTAGCAGGGAGGAGAAGGAGTGAGGTAGCAGGGAGGAGTGCAGGCCAGGGGAACAGTGGAAAAGCTCCATCCCAGTCAGGTTGTTTCGTTAGCCTCTTGGGTGATCATAATGTAGGTCTATGTGACAACAGACTAGAACAGGACACATTCACCTTACCCAGGTATGCAAACAAAGTTAAAACTGAATGAGTTCATCTAAATACATGGTTCTGAGTTCACGGTCAGTGTCATCACGCTTATAGAGGTTACAGAGACAGAGACAGACAGACACACCAAACCTGCCCATCACCTTGTGGTAAATAGCCTAGCATAGCCTACATGCCATCCCCTCCTTTTAAAGTCTGCCACATTCTGTCTCCAATTCCCCAGGAGATGTGACAGTTTGAGAGACTGGACCGCCTCCAGTGACACCAAATTAACTTGTTTAGAACAGGAAGTGAGTGCGAGTGTTACTCCGTTAGAACAGGAATAGACACCAGCCTGCCTGTGAATTCCATTCAGAGGACAAGTCAATCTGACAATGACTTCAATGACTGTCGTTAGTATGACAGCTCTCTTGATAAACTGGCATGTCATGGACACTACACCAAAGCAATGAATCAGCCACTGAAAGAAGAGCCGGGAGAACAGGAATGTGTAGCCTAAACATGACATGACAGGCTTTATAAAGGGTGTCAAGAACATGTGAGAGCATAGATCGTTTTTAAACATAATCTATCATCAGAAACATAATTGATGTTCATTCTGAGAAGAGATTTGATTGAAGAACCAGCAGAGGGAGTACTTGTTCAGAGTCCTGCTGAAATCCCATTAAAATGAACCAGAGAAGACTTCCAACACCATAGGTCAGCGTTTCCCAAACTGGGGTGCACATTTTGGTTTTTGCCCTAACACTACACAGCTGATTCAAATTAAAGCTTGGTTATTAGTTGGTTATTTGAATCAGCTGAGTAGTGCTAGGGCAGAAACCAAAACTTGTACCCCTTGGGGTCCTGAGGACAGAGTTCGGGACAATTCATCATAACCTGGAGAAAACTTAATCACCAGAGATCATTCATCCACTATGATCACGGTGACTAAGAAGCTGATGATGATGATACTGGACCAGTAAACTGGTCCATAGACAGATAGTAGCCTATGCTTCATTAAGACAACCTGTATGGCTGCTAATGAGATCATGTAAAGGTCAAAGGTGACGGTGAGCAGCACAGGTGTTACAAGCATAGAAATGGAATTACATGTCATTCTAGTATTTCTATGGTTATAAGGGCAGTGTTAAGACAAGAGGGAATAAAGCATGTCAGTGTTAAATCAGACAATGGAAGCAGTGTGAGGGCAATACAAATGATATGAGCCAGCAACAACCCTGGGTGAGCAGACACACAGTTAGAGCTGTGGTGTATAATGACAGGATGTCATTAGGTTTTGTGTAACAATGTAAACAAGAATAAAATGGCACCACTTAGGACAAGAGGGCTAGACTCTCTCCATAGTCAATAATGTGGCATAGAGCTGGCCCATCTGTGGTAGCGGGGCCCATTCAAACTTGTTGCTTTACTGTTATGGTTAGACCTATTCCTTACTGAGCAGGTGCCTCTAGTCTAGCCTATACAACGCAAGTACCTTTCAGAAGCAGTTATATATATATATTTTTTTTTTTACATAATTATCCAGCTGCACATGTACTACTACAGCAATGAATTGGAAGTACGGACCCACAAAGGCCCAACAGCTGAGTAGTGGCGTGGCCTACCTGGAAGCACCTGCTCTAGCTAGCTCATTTCCTAACCAAATACACACAACTATTTACTTCTGTTCATTTTGGGTTTGTTTTAAGATAGAGGCAGCTTCTCGTTAGATGACTGGATGACTTTAACCTTGGACAATTAGCGGGGTTCCTCCAGCAACGTTTAATCAACCTCCAATTAACGTGAGAGAATGTTGTACGACCGCCATACCGACCTAGTGCTTTGCTCGTTAGCATAACCACTCTGATTAATGTCGTCTCCAACAGGAGGGGAAATAGGTTACCCTGCTAATTAGACCACCCAATCAAGCGAGAGAGAGAGCCCAGACAAAGGGAACGCGGAGGTTAGGGTCAGAGACACTTGCTGGAGCAATATTGTGGCTAAGTGTCTGCTATTACTTTAAATAAAAACAGAGGCTGTCTCTCCCCTCTCTCCCCCACCCTCTCCCTGCTCTGTGTGTAATTGAGGATGGATAAAGAGTTTGTCATTTCATGTTTGGCTCTGATCTGTGGGGGGCTCTGATCTGTGGGGGGCTCTGATCTGTGGGGGGCTCTGATCTGTGGGGGCCCCAAAGCCTAAAGTTCCAGTACAGCAGAGGGAATATCCAGGGCAGCACAGATCCAGGGGTGAATGGAGGGATGGAAGGATACAGCAAGGCAGGGCAGCACAGCTGGGGGACTGATGGAGGAAGCTATTAAAAACGCTGCTTTGGGGAGGTGGAGTCAATGCATCTGTTGGGAACCGTGAGAAAGACATGGAAAACGTCCCAAATGGCACCCTATTCCCTATATAGTGCACTACTTTTGACCAGGGCCCATATGGTTCCAGTCAAAATAGTGCACTTTCTACGGGATAGGGTCCATTTGGGACGCAACTATAACGTGCATAACCTTTCCTGGAAGGACGCTTGATTGGTAGATGTCCCTTGTCTTTATAGGAGTAGTTGGCAGACAATGATGTTGCTGTCCCAACATGCCTCGCACTGAGGTTATTTCCGTGTGACTGAACAGATGTGCTTAGACCTTTTAAGACTGTTCGTGCTATTGAGAATATTACTAACTCAAATACTGTTCTCTCCCCGTCTCTCTGGCACCCAACCTTCCTGCTTCCCTCCCTCGCTCTCACACAGTTCTCAAATGGAACATGACTAAGCCACTCTCTCAGGCCAGTGACATACTGTATCTGTAAATATGTACTGAATGGGTCCCGGCCCCAAATACCCAGTCACCCCTTTACCTCCTCAATGCCCCCCAGGGCAGCAGGGCTTCCCAGTACACTAGGGCTTGGGAAATGACCTTAATCTAGGCAGGGTTCCTCCATGCTTCCTTCATTCATTCCGTCATCCACTCTTCACTGGGAAGATGGTCTAATCTTTAACCCCTTACAGTGGTGGGCATTGGCCTATATGGATAGGGCAAAACTGAAATGTTTTACAGAAGAAATTTGGAAAGTGTATCCATAACCATGGTAGTAATTAAAAATGAACAGTTTGGTGATTATAGAAAAATGTGACTAAATGTGACTAAAGCAGTTCACCTGACAACACTGAATATAAACATTACACTGTTGATGTTATGTGCATTTTACATGTACTGTACTTTTCCGCATTTGTTAATAACGAAATGTGAAAACACTCTGGATACATTCAGTAACATAAGACTATTCCTGGACAATGTGGGGAAGGTGCAGCATAAGACAAAAAAACCTGGGTTTGAGTGAGAGGTCTATCTGGGTGCACAGTTGACTCAAAGAAGGAGTCTTCAACTAGAAGGTACTTTCTGATCTCTCCTAGCTGTGAGGAGCTAGAGCAAGCAGACTGGTAGTTGTTTTGTTTGGAACAGACCTGCTTCCCCGCCATCACACAATTACTGCTGTTTACGCAATCCAAAAACCTTTACATTATAAATCCCAATCAGGGTCAGGCAGGCATCTGAAAGCTTGTTCTATTAAACAACATGACTAGCTAAATTATAAAATCTGATCCTACAGTGTTAGGCTTTCCCTAAGCAATTCAGAGAAGCAGATGGTCATTTTGGTGCGCAAAGAATAGAGTCATTTGTATCAGATGTGTGGACCGTTGCACATTTTCTTCACAATACAACATAGGGCTCATTCTGTTCAGAACAGCCCAGGGTATAGCTCCAAGTAATCTTGTAACTGTACATCAAACATAGTGACTGTAAACATTGACACTGTACATGACATGACATTTTATGATTTGGAAAAGTAAATGCACATTTGGACAGGTGTTTGGCTTGCTTGTATGACATCAAAGCGGTTTTTATTATAATCTTCGTAAAATACATAGTCCTCGTAATTTACAGTGTTTCCTTCACTCAGACAACAAAACATTTGCAGAAGTTGCCCAATTAGCGGGAGGGATGGGGTGGGGGAGGCAACTTCTTCTCAGGCGAGGTGCTTAAGTTCAGAACATCTGCCAGTTAAAACCCATACAGAGCTGTAAAGCGCCGAGCCAGAGCTCTGACGTTAAGTATAGCATGCTACTGTACAGCCACCACATTCCAAATTAGGCGCTTACTAATCAGTGTCCAAATCCGCCATTTTCAACCTGTATACAGGTAGGAGTGTAAAGTGCTACATGCTACTATGTGAATATGGACTTCTCATGACTGTATGTAAAGTGCATGTAGTGTGACCATGCAGTGTGACTACTTTAGCACCCCAATCTGAGTTAGTATGCAGCCCTGCACTGGTGCCTGTTCAAAACACAGTTAGTGTTATTACTCTGTCGATGAGAGAGCACAGCCACTGATTTGGAGGCATCAGGACCTGGCACCACTTCAAGAGTTTAAGTGGAAGAGGGAGGAAGCGAGAGAGGAAACGAGGGAGGGAGAGAGACTCATCTCCCAAGCCAGCCTCCCGGCTTGCACTAAAAAGTGTGACTGTGGGTGTGTAGCGTTTCTGTAGGGGTGTTTTCTTATGTACACAACTACATTGGAAACAACATTATCATACCTATCCAGCATGAAAAATAACAGACTTTCTCATTAGCAAGTTAAGGTCCAGCCACTGCATCAGAGGACTCAACTTTCATTTCTCTGTAGTCGTCACAAAAAGGTTATCGGACAGTAGTCAGGCTCTCTCTATAATACTAAGCTAGCATTGCTAGCGGTGTCTGTTCTCTGATGTCAGGGTCTTTGACGGTGGGGGGTAGGGGATTGGGGGAACTGGGTGTCAGGGGAGCCTGGATATCTCTCTGGTGGCGTGGGCAGCTGTCACTAGGCATCTCTCTGGGGATCAGCGATGTGACCAGGGAGCTGTCTGCCAGTCTCCTCACATCACTGACCAAACACACACCCCCACACCTAGGTCTCACTGAACTGTGCCAATTAGGCCTACTAGAAGAAAAGACTAACAAAAAAAAAGAAAGAATAGCAGACTTAAATTCTGTTCAGTTTTCAGAAATGCCTGTAGCAAATGCTTGATAGAAGAAAAAAGAATCAGGAGAAAGCAGTAGATGGTCATTTCTCCAAGTGGTGTGTCCAATCCAATTGGGGCGGCAGGTACCAGTTAACCCATGGTTGCTAGGCAGTCATTGTAAATAAGAATTTGTTCTTAACTGACTTGCCTAGTTACATAAAGGTTAAATAAAGATTAAATAAAGGTTAAATATAATATAATAATCAAGCGCATCAGATTTCCGGCAGACAGATAGATAGCTTAGCTAAAGAGGATGAGGCCTTGAAGGTCCATTCAGCCTGGTCAGCAGTTCTGGACTGACGAGTGCCATGGGGGCGGAATGGGATGTCCGTTTGGATCGCCATGGTGACAAAATGATGGACATGCAGTCACAAACACCTACCAGAACTTGGACGCAGCTGTTGGTTCCCACGGAAACCGCGGTGTGCTCAAGGCTGAGGGTGACAGTGTTGTCACGTAAATGGTTTATTTATCAGGCAGGAGAAGAGCAGCTTAGCAGCAGAGCTAAGGGCGCTGTTACAGAGAGGTGGACTGTGGGTATGTAACACAGCCAATATCATCAGTCTTAGTTAGCTCATTGTTAATGCTCCTAAAAGGTGCTCACCATTAGAAGCGATAACAGCTTGCAGAAACCTTGCAATTATGTGCTTTGCATTTTTACCTTTCATTAGTCGTGGACGTGAGGATTTCTTATTGTTCGCATGTACCTGATACATATGACCGAAACCGAAAATTATTTAAACCTGAAACCAGTTCTTACAAGTCTACTGGCAAACTGTGACGAGCAATACACACCAAAGCCATGTTAGATTCAGATGGCCACATTGATATTCCGGTCGAGCGATACTTGTTTGCCAGACTGAAAAGAGGGCAATGCCAGAAAGACAGGCGGAATAGCACGTCTCATACAGTTTCCCCAAACACTAATCATTCCGTAATGGGTGACTGCACAATATCTACTTTCAAATTCAGCACAGGATGGGACAGAAATCTCCCCATGTTAACATGTTCTCAGACTGTTGTTGGAACAAAGAGAGAGAGAGAAACAGAGAGAGAGAAAGAGAGAGAGAAAGAGAGAGAGAGGGAGCCTCCATGTGAACAGATAGAGGGGTGCAGTGCGTGTCATTTCCAAGCTTATTAATGTGGCCGATGCTCCTCTGGCAGGCCATTTGTCTCTGAGGAGATTGTAGAGCTTCTAAACTACTCCCTCCAAACAGCGCACGCCCACCGCCCAGTACCCTGCCCTGAACTTAGTCACTGGCTTTCACCACCAACCAAGTGAAGAGAGAGCTGGATAGACTACATCAGTGGAAAGCGGCGGGACCTGACGACATCAGCCCAAGGGTGCTTAGGGTCTGTGCTGACCAACAGTGTGGAATACTCCAGCGCCGCTTCAACCTTAGCCTGAGCATGGAAAGGGTCCCTGTGCTGTGGAAAACATTCTGCCTGGTCCCAGTGCCCAGGAAGGCGCACCCCACTGTCCTGAATGACTTCAGACCTGTAGTGCTAACATCCCACATCATGAAGACCCTGGAAAGGTTAGTCCTCGCTCACCTCAGACCCCTGGTGTGTACATCACTGGACCCCCTGCAGTTTGCATATCAGCGCAACATCGGGGTGGATGATGCAATCATCTACCTTCTGCGAGGGCCTACTCTCACCTGGACAACACAGGTTGCACTGTGAGGGTTATGTTTTTTTACTTCTCCAGTGCCTTCAACACCATTCAGCCCCTGCTACTGGGTGAGAAGATGAGGAGGATGAAAGTGGAAGCACCCTTAGTCTCCTGGGTTACGGACTACCTGACCGGTAGGCCACAATTTGTATGGCTACAGAGCTGTATGTCAGAACGGGCAGTGACCAACACAGGGGCGGTCCTGTCCCCCTGTTCCCCTTCCTGTTCACCCTCTACACCTCCGACTTCAGATATAACTCTGAAACATGCCACCTGCAGAAGTTCTCGGAAGACTCCGCAATTGTAGGGTGCATCAGGAGTGGGCAGGAGGAGGAGTACAGGAGCACAATCCATGACTTTGTGGTGTGGTGTGAGAAGAACCACCTTCAGCTCAACATCAGCAAAACAAAGGAGATGGTGGTGGACTTCAGGAGAACCCAGGCCCAACCTACTGCAGTCCCTATACAGGGGATGGATGTGGAAATGGTTGGGTCATACAAGTTCCTGGGAGTCCATATGGACAACAGGCTGGAATGGGCTGGTAACACCGGGGCCCTGTACAATAAGGGCCAGAGCCGACTCTACTTCCTGAGGAGGCTCAGGTCCATCAACGTGTGCAGTAAACTACTGCATTCCTTCTACCAGTCTGTGGTCTTTTTTGCAGTGGTGAGCTGGGGCGCTAACATAAAGGCCGGTGATGCTTCTCGGGTAAATAAGCTGATAAGGAAGGCTAGCTCTGTTCTGGGGATTAACCTTGACACTCTAGAGGTGGCGGCAGAGAGAGAAGGATTCTGGCCAAACTGCTGGCCATCATGGACAACATCACCCACCCTCTGCATGATGCAGAGGAGCACCTTCACTGATCCCACCATGATGTGCCAGAGAGCACTACAGGATGTCCTTCCTGCCGGCGGCTATTAGACTATTTAATGCCTCACGGGGGTGCCATGCCGTCGGCAACATAGACCTGGAACTGTTAGTTTAACAATTAGGCATCCATCCATCTGTGAATAACTCTGGTTTGTAATCACTCATTCACTCAGGACTTATTCATTCAGCACTCATTCATTCAGGACTGTATATACATATTAATGTACAGTTGTTATATCATGTCACGTGCAATATTGTAAGTAATTCTTGGACTGAACTTACGTAGTCATTCACTCAGGACTGCATATTAGTATCCTGTCAGTAGTATCTTTTGCACCTGCGATAACGTCTGCAAAAGGTGTACGCAACCAATAAAATGTGATTTGTTCCAAAAGGAACAGCACAGACAAAAAGGAAAACAATCCATTCCCGTGGTTACCAGTAAGCTGCTTCCATCTAAAAAATAAATATTTCCAAGCAACCATCTCTCCAGCTCACCTCTAGTGTATGAGCCACTGGATGGATGGATGGATGGATGGATGGATGGATGGATGGATGGATGGATGGATGGATGGATGGATGGATGGATGGATGGATGGATGGATGGATGGATGGATGGATGGATGGATGATAACGACAAAAAATTACAGATCATTCTTTGTAGGTTTTATTTGGGTAACATTCACAAGATTTGGGACACACACCGAGGTCCCCTTGCTTTAGCCCACTGACAAAAAAGACACCAGCCAGGTACATTTCTCTAGCCACACAGTCGTAGGTTACACACACAAAAGAAAATGTATGCGCTTTGTGTTGTGCAGCTGCATGCGCCAGCTGGCATTGACAAAGTGATGAGTGGAAATACGGCCGGCCATTTTGTGTCCGTATCCCTGAAACTCCATTGCTTTATGACCTCGAGGAAAGCAACTGGGTTGGCTGAGCGGCTCAGTGTGTGGTTGCCTTGCCCACCAAGTCTCAAGTGCTGCGAGGGGGGGACTGGAGCATTAGCCTCATCTCAGATTGCAGCGCTCCCCCTGGGACCTGTAGTTCAGAGCTGTGAGCTCAGCAGTGGAAGGCTATGAATAGCTGAACCCAGCATGTCTCCTATGAGGGAATCGCCAAGGTTCTGTAATTAGGTTCGTAAACATCACATGAAATAGGTTCTGTTATTGTTTTCTGAAAACAATCGCGGTGGGACACACGCACATGACAAGAGCGTATATCCGCGAGAGACAGTGACGTATTGAATCACACCTGAAGGATAAAGGTCATTGTTTATGGTTCATTTAGCAAACCCCAAAAAACAAAAGGATACTTCCCCTTCACAGTGAGCCAGTATAAACTGTATATTAGTAGGCTTGACTGGTTTAAATAGGACTCTACAAAGCGCGGACCACCAGTGAGACACTTCCACTAGCTAGCACTATAGCGAGTGTTTTTACTCTAGCTTGAGGTCAGAGGATGAGAGCAGAACTTAGCCCTAGGAAGTGGGTGAAGCAGGTGTGAGCTTGGTTTTCCTGTGGCAAAGAGTGACTCAGAGCCCCCAGGGGGTACCGTATAGAGAGTCTCACCTCATACAGGAAACAGGTAGGATGATGAGGTCACTAGGACCAAAACAACATTCACTTCCTGGCAGACTTCCTCTTCGGACTGTCTGCAACCTGCCCATAGGTGGTAGTGGGTAAGAAAGCAGCATTTATTTCCTTATTAAATAACAGATATGGTAGAATGCTTCAGTTGCTGACAGAAAAAGCCCAGCCACTAGCCGTTTTCTTAACAACTCCTAATCAAGGTAATTGGTGGAGGTGTATATAAAAAGTGTAGAAGTAATGATATTTCTATGGCGGCAACTAAGTTACCTCCGTCAGCAGATAACTCCTGAGGAGTAATTTCAGCAACATCACAAATTCCATTACCATGTGCTTTAATGTGATTTAAAAAACAGGGAATACGCGGCGGCAAAACAAATGTTTGTCATTTGTAATATCCCATAGGCACACTGCAGTTTGTCTTAATTCACAACTTTACTGGATAAACACAAAAACACAAGCTTGACTAGCTTTCTATTAAGCCTACAGATGGTTCAAGTTTTAAAACTACAGTTATGGGGTTTTAGATTTCAGAAGATGGCTACTGTAACAAGCAATACTGTCATGCTGGCATTAAGCAAAATGAAAGCTGTGTTGAATTTAGTACGGCAAGGGTTTATAAAAAGACTCAGATGGCATAGGACGATAAAATACTTGGAAAAAGTTAACCAAGCATTTAAAAAACAGAAGCCCTTATATCAAAATGTTGTGCACTTCGGAGTATCTTGCAAGATGACCAAGTGAAAGCATAACGAGAACACCATTAGAGAATAATCGTTATGCCTGGGGTTTTAATGCTCTTTCTATCAGACCACAATTGCATGGGAACTTTCACAGTCTCTGTTTAATGGACAATGAGTGAGAAGCAATATGGGGCTGTAACGAGCTGGTGTCGTTCTAAAATATGCTTTGATTACACTCTAAAAACGAGCCAGCCATCGGACTCTTTATCGACTGACCAGAAGCTTTTTCCCATCCACAGGAATAATATAAATGGGTTTGAATGTTTATAGTTTAAGGCTCTGTCTTGTTAGTTAGCCTAGCGCAAAGAACTCTGGCAGCTGGGACCAAGACAGCACCCAGTGTAGCACCCTGATAACAGGGGTTGTTGGGCTTCTGTGGCGTGGCGTGCCAAGCCTGGAGCTCCAGAGACAAAGACACAGCTGTGGGCGGCACACCCAGGCACCAGGCACCACTTCAGCTTCTTCAGCCCAGGCACAGTGCCCTCATCTGGGGGCACTTCAGACCGGCAGAATGCCCCTATGGTGGACTGCTGGGCTGCTTCAGGCTGGGCCAAGTTCTCCACGGGCCGTGAGGGGTGGCCAACGGGTAAGCGTTTTAACTTGTGAAGGCCCTATTTGGCACAGCAGGCCGTTGGTCAGGCTGCCAGCTAACATCTGAACAGTGGGCCTGCTTGGCCACTCCCCTCGGCAACCTCCCTCTTGTGTTTAGCACATACTTATTAGGTTCTCTATCCAACCGGCTGGCAGCATGCTGAATGATTATTAGCCCAGTGAAGGGGTCAGTGACTAAATGGCTCAATCTAGAAAAACAGCCACAGACTGACATCAACCACGCTTGGAAGAGCTGCACTCATCACTATCTGCTCTTTATGGAGGATCGTTAGAAACTATTTTCAAACTGATCATTTTGAAAAGGCCCAATACAGCTGTTTTTATCTCGATGTAAAATAATTTCTGGGTAACAATTAAGTAACTTACTGTGATTGTTTTCAATTAAAATAGTCAAAAAGAAACCAAAATAAATAGCTTCTTAGCAAAAGATCGATTTCACAAAAAAAAAATGTTGCTAGGACTCTCTGGGAGGGGTCTGAGTAGGGAGGGGAAAACTGAAAACTAGCGGTTATTGGCAGAGAGGTTTGGAACTCTTTCGTATTGGTCTATTAACTAATTTACCGCCTGATGATGTTACCAGGCAGGCCAAAACTCCATCCCACCAAAGCAGGCCGAAATTTCATGCAGTCTTTTCAAACAGCTTTTACACTAAATGGGCGTTATCATTTTCACAGTATTATTCCAACCACATAGTGAGGAAAAATAGAAAAACACCGGAAAAATCACATTCTTGACTGCACTGCCTTGAAGACAAGCCCAGGTATGCTATCAACGGGACTTCGGAGAAATACGATCTATTCAACCACAGACATTAATCACACATTGGCTACAATCCTCACTACCTGCTCTTTATGGAGCCTCGGACATACGGTTGGTATTCTGAAGCTTTATCAGTAAATTAAGACAACCCGAGATTCCCTATGAAACATTCATAAAACACCAGTCATTTTCTCTCCTGCGGAGCATGTCAAATAAGTAGTTTGAGGGTGTTTGATCCTGCCGCAATCAGCCTTTATTTAGCAAAACAAGAAGTTACATTCTCACTTGCTGTGCTCAGAAGACGGCAGGCTCGAGACAACACCGCAGCCTACATACTGACCCTGAGTTTAGACAACAGGGGAAACGGAGGCATTGAAAGACCCTGCTGCGGTTGCAAGGACTTCCTCTACAGACTCATGCTAATAGGCTAATACCTAAAGTGAAGTATGAAAAGACAAAAGCAGAGTTGCTGAGAGAGTCCATCTATTAAAGGGTGATGGAGGCTACGGTGTTGTGACCAATGAGACACGCCAATGATGAGAGAATTAGAGAGCACATCCCCTTTAAAATGGCGGCAATAAATCTAACTGATGTGATCTTAACAGAGCAGAAGGAGAGGAGTGGAACAACATGCAGCTATTTAATATGAACTCACTCCATAAAAAGAAAGACTACCAGCATCAGATAGCTAGAGATGATGTCATCTTATTACCTAAATGATACAAACGTACACTACCATTCAAAGGTTTTTGGTCACTTAGAAATGTCCTTGTTTTTGAAAGAAAAGCTAATTTTTTGTCCATTAAAATAACATCAAATTGATCAGAAATAGTGTAGACATTGTTAATGTTGTAAATGACTATTGTAGCTGGAAACAGCAGATTTTTTTATGGAATATCTACATAGGAGTACAGAGGCCCATTATCAGCAACTATCACTCCTGTGTTCCAATGGCACGTTGTGTTAGCTAATCCAAGTTTATCATTTTAAAAGGCTAATTGATCATTAGAAAACCCTTTTGCAATTATGTTAGCACAGCTGAAAACTGTTGGCATTCTTTAGACTAGTTGAGTATCTGGAGCATCAGCATTTGTGGGTTCGATTACAGGCTCAAAATGTCCAGAAACAAAGAACTTTCTTCTGAAACTCGTCAGTCTATTCTTGTTCTGAGAAATGAAGGCTATTCCATGCAAGAAATTGCCAAGAAACTGAAGATCTCGTACAACGCTGTGTACTACTCTCTTCACAGAACAGCGCAAACTGGCTCTAACCAGAATAGAAAGGAGTGTTCCCTCTCATACCAACAAATTGACAACTAGAATGCCAAAGGTCTGCAAGGCTGTAATTGCTGCAAATTGAGGATTCTTTGACGAAAGCAAAGTTTGAAGGACACAATTATTTAAATTAAAACTCATTATTTATAACCTTATCAGCGTCTTGACTATATTTCCTATTCATTTTGCAACTCATTTCATGTATGTTTTCATGGAAAACAAGGACATTTCTAAGTGACCCCAAACTTTTGAACGGTAGTGTACATTGATAAAAGCCTAACCTCCCGATGCTCCACTGCATTGGTGACAGGTTTTTAAGAACTGACTCGGTGAAGGGGGAAAAAAACCGTGTCAGACAGCTAAATGCCAGACTCGGGTTGAACAAAACCTGTTCCATGCTGAGAGATTAACTGTATTGTGTGACATGCCAACCACCTAAACAGTGGTAATAAAGGGCTGTTAATATTTATAATTATGAATTTCAGCCCAGCGGCCACAGCCCTTATATACAGGCCTTCTTTAGAACCAGTAATCCTATAAATACAGAGCTTAATATTCACTGGGACCTCCTGGGTCTACATTTCATTGCAGAGGCTATTAATCGATCTCGCTATTTAAAGCTGGTGCCCCTTAGTGCCTCAAAAGGAGAAAACTGAAACCATTCAGGCCTGTAAGGAAGGGGGAATGTTTTCTCCTTGAATTTGACACTGAAACACTTAACTCTGTAACCTAGGGATTAAGAGTAAGGAGATGTTCCCTCTCATACCGTTTGTTTGTTTAACAATGCAGAGAGGTTTTGAAGAGAACTCTCACTCATTCAATAGTTGGCACGCGGGCAACAGATGAAAACCAACCAAACAATTTATTTTCCTTTGCGGTATTTTATCATTTTCCATCAGGACATAAATCTTGCCAAAGGCAAACAGGACCAATCACGTACAAAGTGAAAATGGCCATCTGCCAAACCCAGCCATTGCCACTCCCTATCAAAACGGGAAGATGCCACTCAGTCAACACCGGTAAACTGTCAAAACAATACCGGTAACAAGCGGGGAACTATGAAAAGAGGAGCCTACAGCCATAGGGTAAGTGGGTCAGTGCCCTAACAACTTCTTCAGGGTTACCCTCCCCTCCTCTCCCCTCCTCCCCCTTTTACTCTCCCTTCTTCTACAGTCGTGAAGTTGGCTCCACTACTAGAAAAGCTTTTTCTCCAACTGAGGTGGAGCAGCAATCAATCACTGAGTTTTAAAACAACCAGGACGTCTAAAGGCATCCATTTAGAAAACTGACCAGTTTCAAAGCAAGCCCTACGGTTGGCAAGGCAACAAAGCTAGACAGCCATTAAATCACCTGGTTCCATTACAAAATCAATTACTGCAGTGCACTTCCCATAGTTCGCATGGAGCCCGATAATGGGAGAAATAATCTTGGATAAACAAAAGCAAGGTCAGTCATACAGAATCGATATACATACAGAATCGATATGATTCTCAGTCAGTCCTGAAATACTAGTAGTAATAGCTTAGTATTTTCTATAGTACTAGTACAGAGTACTAGTAGCCTACTAGCCTATACAAAGTCCAAGCACTTCATTAAGTAAGCAATCTACATCTTTACACAGATAAGTCGTAAACAACAGTAAGAGGGAGAGATCCAGTTAAATCCATTGAAGCGCCCTGTCTATGCCACGGACGTGGGTGGCAATGTGGGCAGGCATGGCGTTAGGCATCGTTACCTTGGGCGGCGGTGGGCAGCCAGTGGCCAGGCACTGCAGCTGCTCGGAGGTACGGCTGCAGGATAGGAGGTCTGAGCAACAGGCTGTGCGGCCCAGCCTCTTCATCAGAGAGGAGATGAAGCTGCAGCCACAGCCACACATCGACTTGCTCATTAGCGGCCTCTCTGCTCCAGAGGAAGAGAAGACGACAACAAGGAAAGAACGAGGGAAGAGAGGGGGAGGGAGAGCTAAAGGCTAATGCTGTCCTGTCGGGTGGGTCCTTCTTTAGTTCTTTTCAGTTGCCAAACAAGGCATTTGTTTAGTTCCCAGATCAAATAAATGCCTTATCCTGAGTCACTCAACAATGTCCTCCAGAGACAACCGATGCTTCCGGGTTCTCATCTGTGTGTCAATCCACAGGCTGCAGTTGTAACGTCACTTCTCCAGTCAGTTATACTTGGTGGGAAGGCCGGAGACTGCTCACCTCGCTACAGTCCGGGGAGGCTCGAGTCTGCTGCTACAATACGGATGCTCCAGTCCGTTCCCCTTGTGACGCCCTCCTCCTTCCACTCTCTTCCTCTTTTCTGCTCTCTTCGCAGCATTCAGACACGCCTCTTCTCCGAGGCTCCTCCCCCTGCCCAGCTCCCTCTGGACCAGGATGCTGCTGGGGATTCTGCCTCTGCTGCTACTGCCGTCTCCTACTCGCTCTCTTCGTTCCTCCTCCCCCCGGATGATGCTGCTTAAGTGATGTGGATGTTGTCCCTGTCAACGCCGGACTGCCACCGCTGTACCTCCCTCCCCCCTACTCCCCCTCTAGCAGCTCTGGCAATAAGCCGCTCAGAGCTGATCCTCCGAGTCGCCAATCAAAGTATGTTGCCCTTTTATGACATGGGCGCTACCGGGAGCCCGTCAATCAACCCAGTGCTGCGTGGATAGAATGGAGTGGCTCTGCTCGTTCCCTCCACACGGATTGACAGCTGGATACAAAGGAGGGGGTTAAAAGGGAGCTAGCATCTAAGTAGCGGCGTGGCAGAGCAGCAGACAACGTTTTTATCCTAATTATATGCCACTCCGGTCCACAAGGTCTTTTGATGCCCTGCGTGTCACAGAAAAGTAAATCAGAGGAAAGCAAGAGAGATACAGACAATCAATGTAAAATTCACCACGATATTCCACACAATATTAGTGAGCAAAAATATAAACGCAACATGTAAAGTGTTAAAAGATCCTAGAAATGTTCCATACGCACATAAAGCTTATTTCTCTCCAATAACGTGTACAAATTAGTTAACATCCCTGTTACTAAGCATTTCGCCTTTGCCAAGATAATCCATCGACCTGACAGGTGTGGCATGTCAAGAAGCTGATTAAACATCATGATCATTACACAGGTGCACCTTGTGCTGGGGACAAAACTGTACTCTAAAAAGTGCTGTTTTGTCACAGAACACAATGCCACAGATGTCTCAAGTTTTGAGGAAGCGTGCAATTGGCATGCTGACTGCAGGAATGTCCACAAGAGCTGTTGCCAGAGAGTTGAATGTTACATTTCTCTGCCATAATCCGCCTTCAACTTCGTTTTAGAGAATTTGGTAGTAGATCCAACCAGCCTTACAACCGCAGACCACGTGTAACCACGCCAACCCAGGACCTCCCCATGCGGCTTCTTCACCAGCTGGATCACCTAAAACGAGCCATCCGGAGAGCTGATGAAACTGTGGGTTTGCACAACCAAAGAATTTCTGATGTCAACATTGTGAACAGAGTGCCACATGATGGCGGTGTGGTTATGGCATAAGCTACAGACAACGAACACAATGGCATTTTATCAATGGCAATTTACCATACCGTGACGAGATCCTCAGCCAATTGTCATGTCATTCATCAGCCGCCATGACCTCGTGTTTCAGCATGATAATACACGGATGTTCAGGATCGACGCGTACGACAGCGTTCCATTTCCCAATAATATCCAGCAGGTATCTGTGACCAACAAATGCATATTTGTATTCCCAGTCATGTGAAATCCATAGATTAGGGCCTAATTAATTTATTTCAATTGACTGATTTCCTTAAATGAACTGTAACTCAGTAAAACCTTTGAAATTGTTGCATGTTGTGTTCATATTCTTGTTCATTGTAAGAGATGTTCTCTCTGCTGTGGTGAAGGTTAGACAAGCAATTTGGAAGTGTATGCAGGGGAGAATAAAACCACCAGTGCTTACGTTTAAAGCTCAAGCACCGTGAGAAAACGCAGATTAAATCAAATGGAGAGAGCGACAGAAGCCTAGGTAGAATGGACTGAGGTGAATGATTTGCCCGTTGTCTCCTACTCTGTGGGGGCGCTCGGTTTAGGCTCCATCTCCAGGGATAATCAGGTTAAAACGCCTGAGATAAGGTGAGTGAGCAGTCTTGTGGAAGGAGAGAGGGAGTGTAGCATGTATGCAAAAAGCATATCTGAGACAATTTCCAGCAGCATCTCCCCTCCCTCTCTCCTTCCACAAGACTGCTCTCTCACCGTGTCTCAGGCGTTTAACCCGATTAGCCTTGGAGATAAAGCCTAAACCGAGCGCCCCCACAGAGTAGGAGACGACGACGGGCAAATCATTCACCTCATCAGTGAATCGTAATCAGAGTTGATGAAGCCAGGAGGCCTTGAGAGGAGAGGGATAGGTTGGGGAGGGGGAGAGTGAGAGGGAGGCCATGAGGGTGGAGATGAGTCGTGGCAGGATGAGGGAAGGAGAATAGGGAATGAAGGAAGGAGAATAGACCTTGTGCTCAAGGAACCGTGCCAGCTCGATATAAATAGCCCTGGAATAATCAGATAAAATCACCTTGAAGAGTACAATCACCCCCACCAATATGCAGACAGAAGACTAGACCCATCTGTAATGGAGGAACTGAGTGTTTCAGTACCATACAAAACACAGAGAGATAACATTTAAACGGTGTTGTATGAAATAGGACGGGTTGATAAATATCCCAGTGAAATATCCCAAAAGATAGGAAGGCTACGTTACCGTGCTGAGCAGTAAGCCTCTACCTTGTCAGAACTGTTATCACCACAAATAACAGAAGCCAAGTAAGAGATGTGGATCCACAGACCACAACAGTCCCTCTCCAGCCGAGGCTGGTCCTGCCTGTTCAGTGGAGTGATAACAGGGGACTCTACCTGGAAATCAACAGCAGTTAGCCTCTCTCCAGGTGAGAACTACGAAAAGGACAGTGGGACAACTTTCCATCGCCACAAACGAGGGGCGGGGGAGAGCGAGAGAGAGAGAGCGGTGTAGAGGTCCAGAGCTGTCCTCCGCGCCCAGTCACCGGTACGGCGTGATGCAGGTGTCAGGTCCCACGTTAACCGAAAGCGACACCTCACCACTGTGATTCATGGGCCCCTCACCGCCCAGAGTCTTCCCAGAAGGGCTTGTTGCTAACCTCACTGGAACAAACACACCGAATCAAAAAGCCACTGGAGCCCATGCTGGCAGCCAAGGAACGGTACTGCTTCTATCACAACTGTCCCAAAGACTACTGCCTGGAACAGTGTGCCAAGAGACATCTTGAAATGAAAATAGGCTGTTCAATCAAAATGATCCAAAATGAGAAAAACAGTAAGATCAAAACCAACAGTAAGATTCAAACAAACATGGCATACAGTATGTAAACATCAAAAACATTCACTGAGAAACATATTTAGTTTGAGTGGAGAGAACAAAGTTATTTTCCTCAACTTTCCTCAAGTGAAGCAAACATTTAATATCTCTCTGCAGAGCGACTGAAAATCACAATGACAGGGGGAACAAAAAGCCACTTAGGAAACTTAAAAAGTTGGCAACAACGATACAGGCCCTTTCTCCCTCTCCCTCGGTTAACTCTGCAAGGCTGATGCGGGCTACAGGACGGAAAAGACATAATAACATTTTAGCATTTTGGTTTTTATCCTCTCCAGCGAGAACGAGAGAGAGAGGGCGAGCGAACGTTCAGTTCATTATTTATAAAAAATATAGCTTTTCACTGTGTCAGCTCCCGGCTTCGATATTGATCCCTGGAGCGGAGAGACTCGCCGCACCACAGTACCGGTGGAGGATTCAGAGGGAGGAGAGGAAGAGGTAGACTGAAGGGGATGACAGGAAGAGGGGAAGAAAATGAAAATAACTGAGAAGGATAAATGGATTTGCTTTGCTTACAGTTGGACTGAGTGAAGGAAAGCACATTAGGCTGTACTTTAAAAGGATATAGTTTATATTTCTACAGCCAGGCTATGGAGGCAAGCCTTTTAGAGCAGTCTAGGATCATTTAGCATAAAGATAAAAACTTGCGAGGCGGAAGAGGCAGCCACACAGTTCTTATAAACGGTCATATCTCCGACTCCAACTGTTCGTCAGAATTAGCCACGTCTTTTGAGAGCACACTTCAAGAAATACTTAAAATACACACACGGTGAAAAGGTGGCAGCTTCAGAAAATTAGACCATTGTTTTGACCGGAGGCTAGTTTCCACAACATCCATTGTTTGTGGCGAGGAGCAAGGGCTGACGGAGTTATCAGTCTCCGGCAATCGGGAATGTGCGGCTAGCCTCCAACAGCCAACACCATACAATTACAGCTCCATTGTGTTGAGCCAGACCTGGCTACAAAAGCCTTCTCTTTCTGCAGATGGTGTACAGAGTGGGCTGAGCCTGGAGTTGGAAAGCCTATGTTCAGGTGATAAGGTTTCCATTCACTGCATGTGATGTTTCTTCAACCCTGAAAGTGAAACTGAGAGGAGATGACAAGTGTGTCAGGTCTAAAATGCAGAAAGCAAAGGGTAGGTTTGAAAGAAAAATGAATAGAACTGAATAGAGGTGTAAAATAAAAGAGAAGCCGAAAACGGGGCTCATGGTGAAAGCCAGTAATGCTCTACACACCACATTAAAGTTGTTGTTAAATTCAAGACTTTAGGATCTGTACCGGCAAGATCAACTATTGACAGGCTGACTTAATTTACAAATAAAAACAAACAAAGCAAGAATGTCACTTTGACATTTCACAACAAACTACAAGTGGAAAAGGACAAGATGGCACTTCTCATCTCCATCACTTGCCATAGGTTTAGCACCTAGTGTCACCTCAGTCGGTCTCTGAGCTTACGAGTCAGTTCGTCATATAAGACGTGAGGCTTGGAAGTACAGAACTGCTGAGCCAAGCTCAACGAGACGTGGGCATCTCAACACGCCCTTTACAGTGAGGCAGTGCTACTTTTATACACGTCAGATTCAATCACCTCACAAACCATGTTAGCTGACACTCAATATGATGAAGCAACACCGGACTGTCTGGCTCCTCCCACTCTGGAGACGATTGACTCCAAAACACCACAAGGTGACACTGTTAGGCTACTTCTACCTTTCTACCACAATCTGTGTGTCTTTTCCAGTCCTCTGAAACTCAACCGTTAAGAGGAGTCATAAGGAGATCGAACTGTGTCAGAGGTTACCCATGACATAATAATGCCTGATCCTTCGGTCCACTAATGGACAGTTCAAGATTTAAGTCTGGCCTGAAAGGCCTGGCAACCTGGCACACAGACTAACCCTGCCAGGGTGGAGGGTGGAGCGATGGAGGTTGGTGCTGCCAAGTACAGAATGAGAGGCAGTCATTCCTCCATATGGAGCCTGGAGCAGCATGGGTTCATTTGCTATAGTCTACTACTGAGGCCAAGGCAGCAACACAGCGGGCAACCAACCCACTCTACTGCAACAAGCACCAATATTTTCTCACAGACACACACACGCTCAAAGTATCAAACAACTTTAGATTGGAAACATGTTGTTTTGGAACAATATTTCAGCCCTACCGCATGCTGGTTCTATTTTGGGTTCAAACTAGGCTAAATCTTCCACCAGCACCTGTGAGTTTTTTTTATTTTATTGAACCTTTATTTAACTAGGCATGTCGGTAAAGAACAAATTCTTATTTACAATGACGGCATACCCCGGCCAAACCCGGACGAAACCGGGCTAATTGTGCTCCCAATCACGGAAGGATTGTGATACAACCTGGAATCGAACCAGGGTCTGTAGTGACGCCTCTAGCACGGAGAGGCAGTGCCTTAGACCGCTGCGCCACTCTGGAGCCCGAGTGTACTGATGTGTGTGTATAATATGTTCGACTAAGATGCAGAGTAGATGCCACATCATAACATGACTAACCTATTAAAAATCTCCAACCCTGTTCCTGGAGAGCGACCGTCCTGTAGGTTTTAGCTCTAACCCTAATCCAGTACAACTGGGGTTGGATTGAACACCTAGAGAAAGGTAGCTCTTCAGGAAAAGGGTTGGAGAACCTTGACCCAGGGAGTACATAGAGTCCTTACAAAGCATCAGAATTGTTCACTGAATATTTCTAAACGCTTTTGGACACTTGTGTGAGTGCAATTCCCCTACGGAGTAGTACACCTAGGGCGTCTGTAGAGTCTTCAGATCACAGTGCAGCTGCAGTAGCCTGGAGGCTGTCTGATGCTGGGTATTATCTTCCTGTGTGATCAGACTTGTTCAGTCCCTGGAGAGGGGTATTGTGGGTGACTAGTACACAGCTGTGGGAACAGGTGTGTCTGCAGCAGGGAGGAGGTGGGACTGGCATCGCTCATGACGGCTGCGCTGTAGTATGGCAGGACTACACCTTCATGCGTGTTGTACTGAAACAGGGTTTATTAGGAACGACACCTTATGTAACAACTAACAGGAGAAGACCTAGCGCTAAGTCTGAAACAAGGATATTGAGAAACCTGTGTGTTTCTTTCCGTAGTAGTGAGGTAAAAGAAAAACACATCACCAAATTATCAAGCTAAACTGTATTACAATGTCGGAGAATTAGGCTTAAGCATTCAGTGGTTAAATACAAGGAGCATGACAAGAACCTCAGACATATTTTTCAGTTTTATTTGATTTATTACATTTAGACAGGGACAATGTACAACCAAAAGTCTCAGAGCACTAAAAAGTTGCACCAGATTTAGCTAAGCGCTAATTTACATCTGTACTCCCCGACTAAGTGATGGCAATGATGTTCCACTGCCAATATTATGCTATGGGGAAATGTATTCCCTGCCAACATTTTGCCTACAGCAACTTTCTTTGCCACTGGTCTTACTCTGCTAAGTAAATTAAGGAGCCCAGACAGAAAGCTGGCATTCATCAAGGACGTCTTAAGTCTATTGTTTGTTTCTGATGGGAGAAAACATCTGTTAGACATGATCCACTCCCAAGTATTAATTGCAATGCGGTTGTAAAGACGTCCAGTAAATCTACAGTCTTTCTTGATGTAGGCCCTAGGCCTAGCCACCGACCAGACCGACAAACATAGGGCTAGGGTGGGGTGAGCTTAGCCTGGCATCGGAACTGAAGTGAAGTGAAACATATCGAATTCAGTTAGGACACCAGGATAGGGGTGAGCTGCATTGAGCCATGGCAATTCCCTGATTGGTCTAGAGACTTTAAAAAGGAGAAAACCCAGAGAGCATTAAAAACTCCACAAACCCCTGGCAGCAAAATCCATATCCACTCGTGTCGCTCGGCCTGATCTGATGATGCAGCGTTTGTCCAGCGTTTATATAGAATTTGTCCAGTGTTTTTATAGCGTTTATATAGCGTTTGTCCAGCGTTTATATAGCGTTTGTCTAACATTTTCCCCCTATTCTAGAAGTGGGTTGCGGGCAGTGGATCTGGGGAATAAGCATTGATTCCAACCTTTCCATTTACAAAGTAGTGACTTGTTAGCGGATTATTAAAATTATCTAATTACCATCGTGGTTCTATATGAAGCAAGAGCTGGGTCCTTCATTAAAATGTCTGCCTTTTTCCTCAATTCCTCTTCCCAACTAATGAATGGGGACAAAAGTGTGTTTAGGAGAAAGGACAAGAAGCAGCTTCAAAGAACACACTTACCGGTAGGCAAATCTGACTACAATTGTACAGAGAGACCCAATAGGAGTGAATGATGGTTCCCCCCACTCCATCTGACCAGGCTTGCAGTGAGCATTTCCTCTGACTAGACTGTCCTCTAGTGGGGAAAGAAGGTACAACACCTTCCCCTCCGACTACAGCATGAGAAACCGGTGCTACTTCCTCTACTCAACAGAAAGGTGTCCGATTTAGGCCCACTGACTGCATGACGTCCTTAGCAACAATAAACCAGAACGCCTCACAGGCCGAATAACCCACAGGCATACAGGTGGATATCCTCCTCTATTTTCAACAAGGAGGAATGTCACATTTAGGCCAAATCCACTGACTGCATGCATGACGCCCTGAACAACAACAATGTTCTGGGTGGACAGGGTGGGCCCTCCAAGAGTGAACGAGGCCTGTGAAGCCACAGCTTCCTGCCACCCCAGGAACGGAACAGTGCAGGGTGGGGGATCCTGTTTTCATCAACAGCTTCCGAAGCATGAATGACTGGGTTGAAGCGTATGACAGTGACCGCCTTTTTCTCCAACGAGAAAATGTACACACAGCTCCACCTACAAAACAGCTCTACCCTACTACACACCTCTCACAGTAACAGCAAAGAACATGCCACAGGCCAATTGTGTGTGAGTTCTTCCACACATTCCCCACAATAGAGAAGCACCATTTAAAAGCAGGAACAAAAACAGCCAGCAGGTTGTACTCAGGTGCTATTTAAACACATTACCCTCACATGGTATTGTAGTCTGGGTCCCTTGGATGAAAGACTGTATAACCTAAGATGTGGGCCTATGGGAAACTGTATGGCATCTACAGTCTGGTGGGCCAGAGCACCAAGAGAAGACACGGTGCTCTCACAACATTTTATAGTATTCCTTAGAGTCTAGTCTACATTCTCTCCCCACTGCATGGATCCACTCACGATACATTTCTCCAACTTTAAAAAAAGCGCTGCAGATTCAATACCCACCGAGCAGCTCTTTAATTACATCCAAATCTAAGCTGACAGCGTGACGCGACCAGTCCAAGTTGTTTAAAGCCTCGGGACTCTAAGAGAGTGTCTATACGCAGCTAGTTTTACTATCCTACCCTGTTGGCAATTGCTTAAAGCCGTATGGTGCATCCGAAATGGCCCTATGGGCCCAGATGAAATGTATTGCACTATATCTATCTATCTATCTATTTATATCTATATCTATAGATATATATAAATATATATATAAGCAGGTATTTTTACTGTCCTCTGCTGTCCTTTGTCATCAATTATGCGCTGGCCATTTTCCTCCCCTGGCTACTGGGCTGGCAAAAGGAAAGGGCCTTTAAATTATTTACATAGGATGTGTGTGGGTTATGGGCGCTGGGGGGACTGATTATGGAGTGACACCAAGGATGACTGACTGAATACCAGAACTCTTCTGGTGCTCTGTTGTGCAAAGAGACTTGCTTTCACCTCAGCATATGACAAAGCCAAGGTCTACTGGTCTTCTCCCTGTGTTCCAGCTGTACTTCTGAAGAAACGCTCACCTCTTCCACTGCTCATATGTTCCGGGAGTCACACCTCTTCTAACCACACACACACCTGTGCCTGCATGAAATTCCAACTACAACCTGTCTCTTCAGGTGAATGAAGACACCTTGCTAATTCTTAAAAAAAAACAGAAAACAATCATCTAATCTTGTTTCAGAGGAAGGAACCACCCTGTACCTTGAGGAGAAGATGAAAGCGACAGCGCCTGTTGTGATGGGCACAGCAGTTCCTGGGGATAGCACCTAATTACTATATCAAACATGGGGAGGTAACCAAGCTGGTGCTCTTCCCCCTCTTACTGTCTACAGCCTGCAATTAAGTTACTTCCTTCAGGAGAGAGAGAGAGGCACCAACAGCCCTGCTGCCAGGACTCTATCACACACACACACACACACACAGGATTTATCATTGAAATAAGCAAGTGATGACTGATAGCTGAAAGGACATTAATTCAATATAGCCTACACTGTCCTACAATTGATGGTAAGGTGAAAAAGCCTTACAAGCAAACCTCACTGGCCACGTGGATGTTTGAAAGACAACTAAAAACTAACCAAGTTTCGTTGGAGTAGAGAAACACACCATTTTGTATGACGCGGCTAAAAAGAGATCTATATGCAACCTAATGTTCCTCTCCCAGGACAACATAACCAGCAACAGCTAGCTAGCTAGCTAAATGTCCATGAATGTTTAATGCATTTCAACCTGCCCCCAAATTAATGAAGTTAGTATTGATATTCAAACCTGTGTGTCATGATCGCATCTGGTGTGGATGGACAAAATCAACTACGCGTGGCCAGTGTAGTCAGCATGTTATTCAAACAACCCAATTCGCACCCTAACATGTCATACTACTTTAAGTAGGTAAGTATACACCTCTCATTCGCCTCACCTGCTTCGACTCAGTTCCTCACCAGAGAGCCCAGACATATATCAGCCTGAGCTTGCGTTGAAGTAACATCCAGGTAGCATCCTGAGGAAACTGCATTGGAAGAATGAAGACTGAGCTCCCTCCAGATTCCAATCCAAACCTGCCCATTATTAACACCCCCAGGTATAACGTCACCTCAGTCAGAGAGCAGCAGAATTGGAGTTTGAGATGGAAGGCAATATAGCCTTAAGAGGTGACTGACTGGCTGAGATGAGCAGTCAGGGCCATCCCTTTAAATATTCACCAGTGGGCAGAGAGAGCTCTCTGTACGAGGCGCTCTGTACGAGGCGCTCTGTACGAGGCGCTCTGTACGAGGCGCTCTGTACGAGGCGCTCTGTACGAGGCGCTCTGTACGAGGCTCTCTGTACGAGGCTCTCTGTACGAGGCTCTCTGTACGAGGCTCTCTGTACGAGGCTCTCTGTATGCTATCCAAGCACTTCACCTTTAATTCACAAAACGTGCCAGCGGTGAATTATTCAGGGTCTAGGCTGGCTGCACTGTCGTCTAGGAGGAGGGGTTCCCCACAGCACACACACATTTGGTAGGGGAGAGGAAGATATGAGAATACACATCGGGAAACAAAGATGTTACTTCATATTCATTCATGTAATTTGCCGACTTATTATCAAAACAATTGTGCATGCAGATGTACATGAAAAGCATTGCTTCTATGTGCCTTTGCCCCAACAGTGGAACACACACACACACACACTCTCCAGCACTATTCCTCATTAGTGATCATCTCCTCCTCCCCCGGAGGTTCCCTCGTTCCTTCTCTACCTATTCGCCCACAGATGAGCCCGAGCAACACCGACAGTGATGCTTCAAAGTTAATAAACCTCCTGTTTCTTCATAGGCAGTTCTATAAAAACTCCCCTGACGCAGAAGTGTGAAAGTGAGGCTTCCTGACTCCCTGAGAACAATGAGAAGGGCTGGGAGGGTATATCTCTCACTCTCTCCACTTCCCTGTTCATCCTCTCTCTAACCCTCTCTCTTGCTCTCTCACTCTCCCTCCCCCCTGCTCCCTCCAACCCCCCCGCTCCCTCCCTCCCTCCAACCCTCCCTCCTGCTGCTTCTAACTAGTAGATAGCATTTTTAATTCGACTAGAGACTAAGCATAACAGAACCAGTCCTCAGTAACCCTAATAATCATGAAGCGCTCACAGCAGAAAGCCCAATGAAGTCGGGTAAAATGGCCACACAGTGGAATGACGGTCATGAATACTAAGACACTGAAAAGACAGAGGATGGAGGGATAAATCACAGCCTAAAAAGGGGGAAAGCTAAATTGAGCATTAAGCCTCCACCGAGAAGTCAATGAAGGAGAAAGAAAGGAGTCCAATTAGCGAGCTATTAAATATCCGTCTGGTTTCCTGTCACCTCAACCCAAAGGAAACACACACACGCCCCTACGGCACCCCCCTTACCCATACCCATGGGAGCGTAAGAGAAACCGTTAAGATTCTCCTTTTGACAGCCCCACACAGTGCACACACTTAACATATGTACTGTGCATAAAGGTATGCAGCTGATGATCATGGAAAAACCCACCACACCCTCCCCCTCCCCCTCCCCAGGGAGTAGAAGTGAAGCGGCTACTCACGATTCTCTCGGTCAGGCCACACTGGGGGTTCGCTGTCCTCTCCTCTCCAGGCCTGGCCCCTCTGTTAGGTCTGTCAGTGGGGGGGCAGAGCAGAGAATAAGGGATGTCAGCCTCGTCATCATATCCCAGACCACCATTACAGATACAGCACACATCCACTCTAACAGTCTCCCACAGACGGGCCCAGTTAGCCCCAACATAGACTCATGCAGGGCGATACCACAAAGGAAACAAATGCACAAAGACGCCTGAAGACAGAGACGCAGTCACACACTAGGGACTTACATAGAGATACAGACAGAGACGCAGTCACACACTAGGGACTTACATAGAGATACAGACAGAGACGCAGTCACACACTAGGGACTTACATAGAGATACAGACAGAGACGCAGTCACACACTGGGGACTTACATAGAGATACAGACAGAGCGCAACGCAAAGAAACATAGCGTTGTATGTAGCAGGAAACAGGAAGCACACCTGTTGTGCTCACACACCTACCTGCTAACTGTGAAAAACAAGGGCAATATAGGATCTACAACATATAGGTGAACATTCCCGCGTGAAAGTGAGGCATTACAACTCGACTGCATAACATCACTACACCCTAATAAAAATCACTGCTTTACTTCTAAAGTAGCTGTACAAAGTAACAGGGATGCGTCGGAAATGTCACCCTATTCCCCATCAAGGAAGACACCCAGGATGTTTATTGATCCTTCTGACACGGTAGGTGTGGGGCATTCCTTCCTGGAACCAGCTACCGTATAGAAATAACAGGTAGACAGGAAGTCAAAATCCCAGACAGGAACAGACAGGCTGAATACAGACTATACCTGTGTGTCACAACGCAACAGTGCGTCACCACTGCACCTGTGAGGCAGATTGATTTACCCGCTGATAGTAGTGGCTCATCTAACATTCAGTAATCAGCCATTCATTCACAAGGGGCAGCTGCACACTTAGGCTAGGTAACATTGTGCAGAAATAAAGCACTGGAGAGCAGCATTCGGCTATACAGCGAACAGGCCATTCCTTGTCTTATCTGCAGTCTATTTTTGCCCAGCAGCCGGATTTGGTAAGTCTGGGATGTGCATGTACTTTTCATACTGTATTTGGTTGCCATGGCAAAACCTGAAACCAGAAATGGCAGACGGTTGTTGGGCATAAAAACCCTTTTTTGCTACGGAAACATTGACGACAAACTCAACAAGGCAACTCTCGGAGAACAACTCTCTCTCCGTAGCGTGTTTAGACGAGCGGCTGGCTGTTAACCGTCGGAAGCAGACTGACTGTTGCTGTTGGAGAGCCACTTTGATGCCCCCCCTCAGGTCCTCTCAGAGCCCTTCTAACCCCCTTGGCGCCCCTAACCCAATCCATATGGTAAAGTGTTCAACTTTCCTCCCAGTTGAAAGAGAAGACCGGAACGCTAGCTGGGTCGGGCTACTCTTAATTTGGTTCTCTGGTGAAGTTAGTTTCTTGATGGACCAATTTGGAGAGCTATTCCAAGGCCTGGCGGGGGGTTGAGAGAGACAGTTTGATATGGGAAGCGGTCGAAGCTCAAGTCGGGCAAAAGTCAACGTGTAACTTGAGTAACCACTGGGGATCTATTGGCAAGGCAGACCAGTTGTACGAGGCACAGTTATCGGCTTCCAACTCCAGTCGGTTTCTACCTCTGAGCAGCTGCCAGTGCCTAGAAAAAAAAGAACCCCTAGATATGACAGGATATCCCATCCCAACAGCACTAGGAACTTGGGCAGTGCCAAAGGAACGAGCCAGGGCTTGCTATTGGCTAACTCGTTGTTAACACCAGACAGAGCTGGACATGAACAGAGTCCTGGGAAAGACATTGAGAATAGCAGAGACAGACTATACAGCTGTTGAACAGTGCATTACCATAAGTGAGTGTACGTGCGTGTTTGAGACAGTGGATCACAGTGGCTGCATTTAGACAGGCAGTCCAATTCCGATCTTTTTCCCACTAAATGGTCTACTGACCAATCACATCAAGAAAGCAGTAGCTTTATGACTCTCAGGAGCATATGGAATTGTACTAGAAGAGAGAGGGAAGTCAAAGTTGGGTTGTAGCTCCATTATGTAATGTGGTAGCACAGCAGCTGGGAGATGTTTACAGACTCTGGTGAGAGGTTCCGGACAGGGTGAGAGAAGGAGAAAGAGACAGAAGGGGAGAGAGAGGAGAGAACCAGACCATCATTCAACACAGCTGTGGAACAGAAACTCTGTTCATCTCATTGCTATGTTGAGCCGAGAGGCCAAATAAACTTGCGTTGCTGAGAGTAAGAGCATGAACAAATCCATCTTACTTCACAGGTTTCCTCAACTTTGACCTTTCCCAGCATTCCTTTCCTGTTTTCAGATGACCGTTTGCAGTCATCTGGTAGTCAAACCGGGGACAATTACAGAGCTATTTCCATTTCAAAACAAAAGCAAGAATATACCCGGACAACAGTCTACAATAAAACATATTGCAAACCAACATCCATCCAAAGAAAACATTGAATATCATCAGGGTCAAATATGTATTGTTGGACATGAAGAAAAAAAACACATTACAAGATCTGAGAACAGAACAAGTTAATCTACAGCCTTCCGTTGACGTCAGCTGTCCGCCAGGCCAGACGTTAATATTTATATTACAAAAGAGTGTTGTCGGGGGTGACTGCTGTTCACTGTCAGTCTGGTCTGACTCCAATCATGCTGTTAAAGTGAGCACTAATAAAAGAGAGCTGTCGGAAAACGCTGAACAATAGGTAAAAGGGCACAATGGTTGTTGCAGGACCATCGGACAAGTCGGTCCTCATTCTTCAATGACAACATGTGGTCTTATAGACAGCCACAGGCATCTCAAAATACAAATCACAAAAGTATATTGAGTTGGTCTGTTCTATTGAATCCCTATTGATTTGTCTTCTCATTAAAAAAATCTGTTGTTGAATGAAGTCTTCTCAGCAGGAGGGAAAGCATGCTGTGTTGAGTCGCTGGGTAATTTCAGAATCTGATTGTAAGCAGAACGCAGCATGATTCAAATCAAAGTCACTTTGATTCAGAATGGCAACAACAAGTACGTACGTACATACATACACTCATTCAGAGTGACCCACTTACAGAGAGTCAGTGGAATCGAAGAGGAGACGCAGACTTCCACATCGACCGGGGAGGGTTTTCGTGAGTGCAAGCTAACAGTACTGTGTGTTGCAGGCAGTAGACCTTGCCTTGTTATGGTCGCAGTTGGCCAGAGAGAAGCACTAGGACAAAGTGCACTGCGTGAAAGGTTGCACGTTCCCAAATAGAGAAATGTTCACTCTCCCTTTCCTTCTGGCTCTTCTCAACAGGCCTGTAACACATGCTGACAAGCTTGGCGTTCCATAAACCAACAGGCTGACAACAATATCAGGTGGATAACAGGGAGCACTTTCTAGGAACAGCTCAGAGAGATTCCCAGAGACCTCTGTGTGTGTGTGTGCCAACACAGTACAGAGGTGATGGACTCCTGCCACGCAAGTCCAGGTCAGCTGTAGTCTGTAGAATAGAAATACCGCCAAGAAAAGAAATGTGTCCACACAACAGCAGAGTTGCAATGTGTTCTAGAATCTTGGTCCATTGTTAAGACGTTCTGTTAAACCCTGGGTGAAATGCATTAGGGTTTAGAATGACATAACCAGAGAAGAAAAACATTCTCTTACCCAAGACGTTTTTTTAAATGGATGTAGACCTACCTACCTACCTACCTACCTACCTACCTACCTACCTACCTACCTACCTACCTACCTACAAATAAATAATTGGCCAAGCGATGTAGGCCGCCATTGTAAGTAAGAATTTGTAGTTAAAGGTTAAAGAATAATAATAAATATATAATTTTTCTTTAACCTGTAATTAACTACAAATTCTTATTTACAAATGGCGGCCTACATCGTCCAAACCCAGACAACGCTGGGCCAATTGTGCGCCGCCCTATGGAACTCCAAATCCGGTGCCGGTTGTGATACATGCGCAGGACTACTCCAGGAAGTGACGTTGCAGACTAACTCAGTGCTGCCACCTCTGAGTAAATAAAGTTGAATGCTGACCGGAGTACTGCAGGCTGCCATTATCAACTAAATTATACGTATAACTTGTATGTGCAATTTTGAAATAAAATCGGTTAAAGGACATACATTTGGTGTATTAGAAGCAATTATTGGTACCATGATTGCCTTAAAAAAAACTACGTATTTAAACATGTGGGATCCTGTTTTCTGCTACCAATGCCTGCAGTACCACGGTCAGCCTTCAAATTTTGTCGCTTCAATGAGAGGGGGCTGTTGTTCTCTCCTGGCTGGCACAATTACCGTATAACCATCGGTTATGGATGAAGACAGTCATGAAAATTAAATAATCATTGTGTGTAGAATGAACAGCTGATTGAAGACTGGACAGCCGGGCATTAGTGTGTCAATTTGACTAGTAAACTCGCAATAATTTTCATGGTAATGTAGAATGTTGATTCATATGATGTTAACTGATGTGGCTCATGCAATGGAATGTCTTTTATGTAATGACAGTTGAGTTTAATCAACAAATCACAGTACATATTGATGGGCACACTTCCTGCTTTGCTCCTCGCAATGGCTGCCAGTCCAAACCACCCATTATGCCATCATTAACTTGAACGGGGACACCCGTTCCGTCCATTCTATTTCTATGGCAGCACATGCGGTCAGGAGCGGAGGAGAGGAGAAAATGTGCGTCCACATCAAACATTTTTAATAAATTGCGGTTATTACAGTTACTGCGGTCATTTGACTGGCCAATTACAGTCATTCAAAATGTCGTGACAGTCACAGCGCTATCCAAGACCCAGGTAGCCCCTGATTACGATGCCTTAACCTTGTTGAGTGACCTTGGCCAGCACAACAAACATGTCTTATAGCTGGACTGGACAGAAGGTAGTAGAAGGGATTAACCAAGAAATAAAAACAAAATCAGAAAATACATAAACAATAGCTTCTTAGCGAAGACTGATTTCTCAAGCAAGAATTTAGCTAGGACTGTCTGGGAGTGGTCTGAGCGGGCAAGGGGAAACTGAAAACTAGCTGTTATTGGCAGAGAGGTTTGGAACTCTTTCTTATTGGTCTATTAACTAATTCACCACCTGGTGATGTCACCAGGCAGGCCAACTCCATCCCACCAAAACAGGCTGAAATTTCAGGCAGTCCTTTCAAACAGCTCCTAAACTAAAAAGGGCATTAACATTATTTTGACAGTACCATTGCAACCTCTGTGTTAACAAATATATCTATAAATAAACACAGGAAAAATCACATTACACTTTAATGTTCTTTGTTTCCTTGTTTGCGTTATTAACAGGTGGTTTGTGACAGGCTTTCTTTAAAACCACGTGATGGGATCAGCCAATCAGTTTCCCAAGCCCTATTAACTGCCAGATTGTTCTCAGTGGAGGAAGGAGGAAGAGGAAAAAAGTTAAGACATGTGACCCAGAATAATGAGAACACATGATCAACCACACAACGAGGCTAACTGAGGGTAAATCCAAAGAAAATAAGCTACTGGGACCTACAGAAATCTGTATGCTGATGCAAGGCACGTAACCTACATCAGAAGACACACAATCAAATCCCCGGGGGCTACGGCCCTTCTCTGAGGGAATAAAGGAACATCCATCGCCATACATGGGTTGAAGAAGCCATAGCAACAAACAAACATGCTCTCCTTACAAGGACCATGCTAGAGTTTCTCCACTGCCACCCACACGATGAGGGAAGTGATTGCCTCAGCAGGGCCATGAGAGTCAACACGCTTCAAATCGACAGCGGCAGGTCTCGAGCGGCAAACCGGCGGCTCTACGCTCCTCCACAGACACAAGACTAAAGAAGAAGAACTGAACATGACATCATGCACACTAACAGGTCTACGCAATGTGAACAAAACTCCTACTTCAGAAAAATGCTGCAAGGTTGCCAAGACAGATTTACTATAATGTCTGTAATGCAGACAACGTCTGCGACGTTGTCTTGCATCATTTCCAGATGTTCTGGACTGAACCAAGCCAGGGACTGTATTCAAAAAGCGTCTCAGAGTACGAGTGCTGCTGGTCTAGGGCCTAGGTTTTGACTAATGAATAAAACTGAAGGACTTGATCCTAGATCAGATGCTTTGTGAATACGGGCCCAGCACATGCCCTTGCTGCTGCTGCTGCTACATAAATTAGTTTGTTAATGTATGGTAACTTGACTCTGAGGTCTGTGTTTACGAAACAAGTGAAGGCCCCAATGCGTGCCTTGGGACAAGGAAGGATCTCCAATTACAAACCAAACTATTCCTACATGTCGATCAACAGTAAACCACCTTGACCTTCGGGGGAAACCAGACATTGCAAACAATGTATGCATGTACAGGATGGCGTTAGGTTTGGTTTGAGGGAGTGTATTTTTGAAAACACCCATCATTGTATGTTTTAATTAACTGACTTATTTGACCCCGGTATGGAGGACTATATCTTTTGAGCTCCGACTCTTATACCGTAACAGTCTAGGCTTAGCTGCATAAGATCACTTGTATTGTCCTCATAACAGAGAGTTCCAGTAAGGGCGAGATCTTTGGGAGGCCTGGTATTTCTACAGGCAGGGCAGACGTGTTCACAGCTTTAGGCTATGTACTGAAAACACACAGCAAGAAAAGGTAAAGGGTAGGTAGGTAAGAGCCTAATCTCAGAATAATAAACACAAGGTCTTGTCAGGTCACACCCAACATGACATAGCTGCGTACACTAGACCTGGGTTCAAATACTATTTGAAATCATTTAAAATACTGTACCCGTGCTTGACTGAGCTTGCCTGTTCCAAAATGAACCAATAGAAAAGTCTCAAAAGTGCAAACCAAACCCACCTGGCACTCCAGCAAACACTCAGGGTATTTGAAAGATGTCAAATATGATTTGAAACCAGGTCTAACTGCGAGAGGTGACGCATTCCGTCGACGTCTGTTGTCGTGTTACTCAGGCTTGGCAGTCAAGACATAGCAGAAGTCAAGATAATATTCCCTGACTCAAAACCACAGTCTGGAACCTCGGAGTGCCAAGCCAAGGGGGTAAGGAGTTATAAAAGCCTTAATGCAAGGGCATTAAAACCCATGTATGTATTGTGTGTGTAAAGCCCATTAGCCAACAGTGAACAGAAAGGCCATCTGTGACTTAACAGTTTAAAAACAATGGGGTTATTAGTATGGGCAATATACATAATAGTTCAACAGGAACCTCAGTTGTTAATTGCCTCTTTCAGCTGTATTTTCATAGGGCCAACACACTATGCTTTAGCTGTATACAGCACTCAGTTGGGCAGCAGTGTCAAATGGAAAAAAAGAGCTGCTTCAAGAGAGCCTCTCCTAGTGAATGGACATCGTAACTAGTCCTACTACAGCTAGCCTAGCCCAGCTGCAAACATCAGGCAGTAAGGAGTAAGCAAGGAGGAGAGACGGTCCTCATATTACTGCAGGAATGCAGAGGGAATTATTCCTCCTCCTCTTCCTCATTCTGCAGATTTTCACGCTGAGCCGTGGGTGAAATCCGACGATCCCCGTGATGACACCTTTCCTCCAGAGGCGAGGGCCACAGCAGCGGAGATTTCCAACAGCGAAACACGGATCACATTTCATCCACACAGGGTCATAATAATGAACGCCGCGACAGGCTGCCAAAAGCTTCAGTTACGGAGGAGAAGACTGGCGGGAAAAAGAAGTACTAAAGAGAACGAGTGTGAAAGAACGGGATAATACATGTTGAAGAGAGGAACAGAAGAGCAGCGACCACACTAAAGGCATTCCAACACAACACGCCTTGCTACTATCCATTTCAATACGGGTTTGTTACTGTTCTTCAGGCACCGCCTACTGCGGTTGGGGCCTTTGGCAATGATAGGTGAAAATATCATATTTCCTTCCCAGTTAAACAGTAACAGATTTTACTATGGAATATGTCTGGTGTATATCTTGAGGCAAGGCCCGACACTCATATCTGAAGGAAACTTGGTACGGACTACGGTCTGTCAAAGAACTAGAACATTTTAAAAAGTAAAACGTCACCTTGCTAAGTGATACAGCAGGCGTTAAGGATCGACTGAACTTCCTGATTCGGCCTCGTTTTTTCAAGATTGCTCATTAAGAAAAGCTAGGGATTCATGTTACAAAACAGGCCGCGGCCAGGACACAAGATGCTCGTAAAATTTGTTTCGGAATAATGACACGTTTCTCCAAAGAAGTGGCAGACTAGCGATTTTTTATTTTTTATTTTGCCTTTATTTCCACAGTGAGTCATTCTTGACCAAGGTCTCTTTCACAGATGAACCCTGCATTCACATCAATATGCGACCACTATCAAACACATGAGCAAGTGGCCACTCCATAAAGGGCTAGTAGTTCAACATAACATTGTTGAGTGTTGTCTTACGTAAATAAGTCAGAGGCGCTGTGTAAATGGGCAGGTCTGTCTCACTGTCTGGAGGTTCTGGCAAATGATTGGATGGAGCGTGTGCAGCTTCTCTCGTGTCAGTGGGCACAGGGCATGATCGTAATCCAAACTCAACACTCAGTAAGTAGTGACAAACTCACAAAACTCAGTTTTGGACGAACTAACAAAACTTTATGACCAAAATTATCCTAATTTTACCTTGTAGTAAATTCCGACACCGGAATAAATGTTTGACTATTATCGATGCCCCAGAGGCCGTTTAAAACCAAAGAAGTTGTGTATTGCCTTCAGTTGCTCTTTAACCCAGAGTTAGATATAACGGCATCATCATGAATAATAGCCCAACGCATCTCAAAGCTCTCTAGCATCTATAATAAACTAGCATATACGACACACCAGCGTACTTAAATATCACAGGCCTGTGTGACATGATATTTGCTGTAAAGACTGATCTCTTTTCAATTCTTACAAAGAGGAGCAGAGACAATGGACCTATTCAAGGGCTAACATTAGAAAGAGGAACCATATGCCTGGCTATGTTTTTCTAAGGGCCATTCCCCCCCAAGGCAGAAAGAAATGGACAGCGGCAGGAGCTTTGAAACAAACCCATTATGTGTCAGGAGAACTTAAGAGGCAGGGTTGAGAGTATCTGGATAGATTGGTAGTGTAAGGGGATAATGTAGAGGGGGGTAAAGGAATGTAGAAAGGGGCAGCAGGTAGACTAGTGGTTAGAGCGTTGGGCCAGTAACCGAAAGGTCGCTGGTTCGAATACCCGAGTCGACAGGGTGAAAAACTTCTCGATGTATCCTTGAGCAAGGCACTTAACCCTAATTTTCTCCAGGGGCTGACCCTGTAGGTAGGCCATCATTGTAAATAAGAATTTGTTCTTAACTGACTTAAATAAAGGTTAAATAAAATAAAGAAGGGTAGGATTGGGAGAGGCAAGAGTCATAGCGGGAGAAAAGGTTAGCGAGAGAAGCAAGAGCTTAAACACTTGAAACTGAAAGGATAAACAATGATGATTGATTAGGATTAGCTGTATAGGAAGGATGACTTTTTCCCCACTGCGCCGGGTTTAGCTACCTATTTTTTTTTTTACCACCACATCACTGATTACGACGATGATTAAGACAGGCCGCTCTTCATATGAAGTAGCCTCCCTAACTAAACAACATACAACTGATCTCTCGTTGCCCTACGCCTCTGCTTGAGGACCACAGCAACAGTCAAGCCTCTTCAGGGAGCAGCAGGGCCCTGGCCTGACTCTCTCTATATATCTCCCCCTCTCTGGAGTTCACCGCCAGACAGATGGGGCTACCCTACCCAGCTCAAAAAGGCATGTTTTCATTAGGCCAGACAATGAATAAACAGACCCGGGCGGAAACACCCACTGACAACCATTCCATTCCTCCCTGCCATCTCTTAACCTCTCTATCCATCTCCCTCCATCACTCCCTCCTTCGGTTCATAAACACTCAGCAACACTGAAACCTAAATCGACTGTTTCACACAACTGCCGGTCTCTGGCACATTCACCCACCCACCCCAACTGAGAGCTCAGCCGTACAGAAGACTGCCCCTCAACGCCGTACAGAAGACTGCCCCTCAACGCCGTACAGAAGACTGCCCCTCAACGCCGTACAGAAGACTGCCCCTCAACGCCGTACAGAAGACTGCCCCTCAACGCCGTACAGAAGACTGCCCCTCAACGCCGTACAGAAGACTGCCCCTCAACGCCCACTCACTCTTTCACGTGACTGCAAGACAAGTAAAGAAGTGCAGACTAGACCAGTTAGTGATCCACTGATAACGAGGCAAAGGAAGGAAATATCAAATCAATTTTGGCTGAGTGACAACAGTCAGAGCTGGAGACCGCTAACAGGCTACTACTTAAGCAGCTAAATAAATAAGAAAATCAAATAGCCTAACGCAGCATGCCTTTTAAAAAGTTCTGTAGCCACAGTTTCTTTCCACAGAACGTTGAAGTAGCAAGTGAGCCTAAGAGGCATAGCATGTGGATGGGTCCCATAGCATGTGGATGGGTCCCATAGCATGTGGATGGGTCCCATAGCATGTGGATGGGTCCCATAGCATGTGGATGGGTCCCATAGCATGTGGATGGGTCCCATAGCATGTGGATGGGTCCCATAGCATGTGGATGGGTCCCATAGCATGTGGATGGGTCCCATAGCATGTGTCTAGTCTTAAACCTATCAACAGCTATTAAAAAGTCATTCTGGATACGAAGAGAAACAGAAGATTACATTTCCACAGGCAACAGGAATCTCAGTGGCTGAAATCCCACACTGTTCCAGCTGAATTTAAAGCACCACGAAAAAGTACAGACAACAACGTCTGTCTCAAAAGGTGATGGAGAGTTGGAGGTGGACCAATTGAGACAAAAAAGTTCCCTCTCTCTTAAAGAACAAAGCAAACCTACAATCCTATCCATTCCGCTGTAGAATAGGATCAAGAGGCCCACTCTCCGGATGGTAGCCCATGCTACTGGGGAGCCTGTGTAGTACTCCCGTGTAGCTCAGATGATAGAGTATGGCGTTTGCAACGCCAGGGTTGTGGGTTTGATTCCCACGGTGGACTAGTACGAGAAAAAAAAAAGGTATGACCATGTATGCGCTACAACTAAACTGTAAATCGCTCTGGATAAGAGTGTCTGCTAAATGACTACAATGTAAATGTAAGGTAGCTCAAACTAAGCTTCAGTCACTTTTACATGTACTGCTGCTAGACTATTAAAATATTACTTTAATATAGGCCTAGCCAAAGCAACACTAAGAATTTAAGAACTACCTCAGAGCTCTAGCAACAGACATAGGCCACTACAACGCTCAAATTCATCCGTTAAATATCTGAAGCTCAGAATCAGACCGGATGGTAAAAATGGCGTGTTGTTATCGTCTCTTTGAAATGCAGAGACGGGTATGAGCTCCAGATGTTGTAGGTCAGGAATGTCTGAGTCGCTAAATCAAATTCATATTGCTGTTGGAACGTTTTACCACGCTTTTCTGGGGGGGTTGGCAGTGTTAAGACACAAACGGGTTGATAAAAGGCATTCACGAGTCATGTTGTTGAGGCATTTGCCATGATCTTCTAGAATCTAGGTCACGTGTCAAACTCATTCCACGGAGGGCCGAGTGTCTGCGAGTTTTCCCGACTCCCTTGTACTTGACTGATGCAGACACTAGGCCATCCACGGAATGAGCTCGACAACCTCAATATGCGATATGTGATCTAACATGGTATCATTCATGTTTAAAAACCAGCTGTAGAGCAGTGACAACCCCTTCTCAAATACTTCAGGCAGCATTTATAAGCCACAGACCACATCCTGGTATTAGTTGTTTCAGTGGCAGTGCACAGTGCAGTGGAGGGAGCTGCCTCGTAATTACAGAGTGGCAGCTGCTAGAGGCTTAGATGGGATTGAACCCAACATCGGACACACCATCCTCTCCCTGTAATGATCTGGGCTAGTACCTACCACACAGATGTACTTTTGCCCGTGGCGAGCAATCAAGCTGGCTGAGCCCAAGGCCTCCGCCGGCTTCACATTACACAGAGGGTGACAGTAACTGTACAACTGAGTCGAAAAGAGCGGAGCCACATCAAGCTGTACTGAGCTGGCCTGGTTACACATCCACTATACTGTGAGAAGTGTACATCTCTCTCCGTCTCTGGAACTTTTCCTCCTATGGTCCGGCTCTAAAGCGTCCTTAAATCTTCTTTCATAACTACCAGGTCCACTGGGCATCCAAGTGGAGCGTTCAAGACTGCCTGCCTTACACCGCTCGAAAGTACCCAATCACTCAGTCACTGATGGAAACAGAGGGGCTCTTTCACCTGCTCTGGAGGGGGGGGGGGGGGGGGGGGGGGGGGAAGTTAAGCTAGGTGAGGGGCTTTTAAAAAAGGAGCCTGACTGGAAGACACACTGGCCCCCATTGTCAAAATGTGCTGTCCTGGCAGCAAGGGAGAACTGTGGGAATGGATGGATGAAGCTGAAGAGGTGCAGGAAAGGAGTCCTCGCCTCCTGTCTCCATCTTCACAACTCAAGACTCAGCATCATATCCATAGAAATAGAATGAATAGAACAGGCTTGGAACCTCTGTACCCATGAGTTTACCAATCAAATTGCCACGCTTACTCACAATGGCTGCCTGGTATTGTGATGCAATAATTTCCAGGGTAATGTAGAACATTCAATCAAATGATGCTAACTGGTGTGGTTTTTGTAATGTCAGATGAGTTGATTCAACAAATCCCAGCAGAGATTGATGGGTCCACTTCCTACTTTTACTTCCTGCATTGCTCCTATAGGTACACTCAAAATTGCTGCCAGTTCATCCACTATGGCGTAATTTACTTGAATGGAGACGCCCGTTCTTATTTCAATGATTATATCACCCAATTAAACATCCAATGTCAAAACCTCTGGCCTTTTTCTTGCCAGGGATCGCTTAGCAACACTTAACTGCCTCCCAGCATAAGGATATTAAGAGCATCTGGGAGGAAACTGAAAATGGGTTGGCCTTCTATCCAGGCTGTTAGTTAAAACCAGGCTACAGCCACACAGAGGACTGGGTTAAACTTGCCTGTAAACAGTACTATGCCTCCCTTTGAGGGAAAGAGAAAACAGAGATTGACAAAACAGTTACTTCAAGGGACAGCGTATCAAAATTGATGACTGTTCTAATGCAACTGTATTTAAACACTTTAAGAATCATATTTCAACAGACATGTAATTTAAAGGGAACAGAGAGTCCAAGGACTACAGGAAACCTGACGTATTACTGTAGGCCTACCACAAAGCTAACACATACAGTTCCAGTTCAAACACACTACTTGCCCTGTTCATTCTGGTGTAGGGTTCCAAAACTTTTAATCAATTCCCTGGTTTTCCTGAAAACCTGGTTGAAGGATCCCGGAATCAGGAGGGAATACGCAGGACAGGAGGGAATAAGCGGGAGGGCGCCCCACTGACATACATCATGTTCCAACACAGAGCCCCAACCACTCCACTTCCTTATCAATACAAGCCTCTCTGCACTCTCTCTGTTCGAGTAGATCTTGTGAAAGAACGGGGGCTGAATCCCAGACCTACAGCCACCTGCTGGGCCCAGAGGAGAGGAGCAGGACCTGGGTTCAAACACTATTCAAAATCACTTTAAATACTTCATCTCTGTGCTTGATTGAGCTTTCCTGGCTTACTGGACGAATAGCATAGTCCCAAAACTGCAAATGCTCAAAGTATTTGAAACATTTCGAATAGTATTTGAACCCGGTGTCTGCAGAGTAGTCCAGCTGGGAGGGCTAATAGCATGGAGCTCAGGGATAGCCTCTCTCCCTGCTCTGCCTCTGGTGTACTGCTGGGGATCCTGATAAGACACAATCTAGAGAAGAGGCACAGCCGTACATGTGGCAGCACGTAGCCCTAGCTGACAAAGCCCCCTGAATTATTATATTTTTTTCTAGTTGTGCAGAGGGCTGTTCTCATTTGCACAGCAAGGCCTGTGCAATCACAGAGTGGCGGTGGAACAATGTGTTGCTACACACGTGGAACGCCTAATACATTTCATTGAGAGTAAAGCTTGATCAAGCCACAAGCATAGGATGGATGGAGCCAATAAGCTAGTAGGCTAAGAAAAGCCGAAGCGCATAAAACCCATACTTAGAAAGACATCATGGGTATAAGCTTGAGTGTTTCCGAGGGCCTCTGGATGTTGAAAAGCCAGATCCCTCCTTATTGGTTGATTTATTGGGATCCCCCATTAGCTTTGGGCGAAGCAGCAGCTATTCTTCCGGGAGTCTTAGAGAGAATACTGGACCCTTTTCCAAAATGGTGGATAATGGTGCAGCAGCGGAACAGTCTATAGGGCAAAACATCTCACCGTAGGGCCCGAGTCACGTTCCCTACTTACTATTCCCCTCCAAATGGAACCATCCGACTTGTCTCCCTTCAACTATTTATGATCAGAGATGTGCAGAGATTAGCATTTTGCAACCAATGACTGCACAGAAGTGATACATAAGGCATTAAATTTGCCTCAATAAATGAGGCAAAATGGATTAGGCTATTATCAGAGTGCACATTACGCTCATCAAAGCACGGAAATAAAAATGACAAAAAAAAAAAAGGGCCCCATATGTTTGGAACAACCAATACACCCAGAGGCTATATCTGGCAATACATGAGTCCCACACTGTACTGTACTGCAAAGTGAGCACAGACAGCTGCTGTCACTGACAGATAAACTATTGTGCAAAAAAAATACCGAATCACATTCTTATCGGGGCTGTATCCTGTGCAGTGTAGCACTTTTCGCAGGCAAAGGCATGTCGGCTGCCTTCCTACAGCGTACTGAGAGACTTCTGGCCCAGAGGTACCAGGAGTGTCTGTGTGTGTGTGTTTGTTTGTGTATACCAGGTGGGGGGGGGGGGGGGGGAGTAATTAGCCCTGGAACAAGGGTTGTCAGTATTTCAAAATACCCCGGTATATGGCATATTGTTCTACCCAGAACTCTCAGTAGTCTCCATGGGTGCTTCCCAAATGGGGCTCTGGTCAAAAGTAGTGCACTATGTAGGGAATAGGGTGCCATTGCCATTTGGTTTGCGGCCCATGTGAAGCACATCTATAAATCAAATCACATTTTATTGGTCATATACACATATTTAGCAGATGTTATTGCTGGTGTAGCGAAATGCTTGTGTTTCTAGCTCCAACAGTGCAGTAGTATCTAACAAGTAATATCTAACAGTTACATAACATACACCCAAATACACATATATAGATAGATATCTAAGTAAGGAACGGATTAAGAATATATACATATATATCAGAGCTAAGATACCTTAGAATAGTATAGAGTAGGGTTGCAAAATCAGGGAACTTTCAATAAATTCCCTGGTTCTACAGAAATCCTGGTTGGAGATTTCCGGATTTCCAGCTTATTCCATAGTAACACAGCCTCGAGACACAGATTTTACTGTCCTGATTATAGCATGCCAATGGCTATTGATCCGCTTGGTTGGGAACAATGACGGGTTGAAAGCAAAAGTCATACCAGTCGGGGTCTGACAGAGCTACCTGTAATCCTATTGGTTAGTTTACTCTTCCGATATAAATAAAAGAGACTTTTGTGTCAGTCAATGTAAAACATGTTTAACGATTATGCACTCTCTACACTGCCCATATTCGGCTCTGAAACTTGGCTCCTATGCTTTTGGGGCCTATTTGCCGAGTCAGTCTAAAAGGAGAGAAAAGGGAGAAGTTTACCTGGACCATGTATGGACCCCCAATATAGAGGTTTTCCGTTTTGGGCCCTAATGAGTGTGTGGCACGGCCCACCCAGGGAAACAAAGGAGGGAGATTATCCAGCCCTGCTGAAATTAGAAATGTCGATAACGCAAAAGTGCTCAACTAACTCCACCAGTTTACATCAATAATAGGATTATGCTAATATTTATAATCCTCTGACTACAGCCACAGAGCACAGGTTGCCTTTTCAAGCTCCGAGAACATAAATCACTTCTGTCAAATGCGATGCAAAAGTGAGTGTGTTTTTCTTGGATTCAAATCGCAAAATTGGCAAATTACACTCCTTCAGAGGCTGACAGACAGAAACACACACACATATCCCTCAAACTGAGTTTTAGAACTTACACCACATTCTCTTGCCAGAATATCAAAACACTGGAGAGAAGAAACCAAATCAGATGGGTGTTAAACTGCTCCACAGCTCATCAGAAATGACCTGATTAGTAGCTCTGCTCCACGCTGATGTCTACTACCCCACAGAGATGAAAGGAGAGAGCAGATAAAAGTGGCCATGAAACAAAACTGGAGGCTGATGCTCTGTGATCTAAGGGAGATCGTGAACAGTGGGTGGCCTGGCCTCTATATGAAGTCAGAGAGACTAGTGAGTGTGCTTCAACGTCAATTCACAAGCAATGAATGGTATGACTCTACAAGTGAGTGTACCTCAATGTATATTCACAAGAGAACAAACTACAGAAATAGGGTTCTAGACGTAGGCCTGCTTTTGAAGAAGTACAAGAGGTGAGGTGTAACTACTTGGAAAAGGCAGTGTAGCACCTATTTCTCAATGCCAAAAACGCAAATAATTAAGCAATAAGACCAGATGGGGTGTGGTATACGGACAACATAGCATGGCTCAGGGCTGTTCTTAACCACGGCGCAACACGTAGTGCCTGGATACAGCCCTTAACTGTGGTATATGTCAGTTAAGAGGTGCCTTATTTCTATTATATAAACTGGTTATCAACGTAATTAGAGCAGTAAAAACAAATGTTTTGTCACTGTCTGATATACCACGGCTGTCAGCCAACCAGAATTCAGGGCTCAAATGAAAAGAATGCAGAGGGAGAATTGGGTGTCAATCTGAGAGGTACATTTAATCTCGGAGAACTTCCCCAGCTATCAACAATGGAAGAAGGGCTTCAGAAAGAAGTTGCTCCTCAAAGCGGATATCGAAGTGTGTCACTGGTATGGGCTAGTAAATATCCTAAAACTAGCCAGTTATAGCCGTAAGCTAAACCGGGAGGAAAGAAGTCCCTTTATTTCATCTGCTGCTTGCTAATAACGTTCACTCAAATAAAATGTTCCATATAAATATAATTTAATCTATTTTATTCTATAAAGATCATAATTGTGTCAATATGTTGTGAATATTACAGGAAAATCTTCACAGCCTTTTTCCATACTAAAATGTGTAGTACCACTTACAGTAGTCTATAGGCAATATGTTCCTTACAATAAGAAGCATTTTAGATCTGCGTTTACTAAACGCAGCAAGAAGTCTGGCGACTCCAGACTCCACACAGACACAACTTACACGTGCTGCTACAGAGCCAGACAAACATGGATCCAAACTTTGTTCATTTGCACAATGTCTCTCGCTTGTAAAATGTCAAAAAGCGCCAAATATTACATTTGGTAGCTCATTCAAACTAAAATAAACAAATTGCAAAGACAGCTCATAAAGTTATACATATACTTAACAGAAATATAAAAACGCAACATGAAGTGTTGGTCCCATGTGTAATGAGCTGAAATGTTTATTTTCGTTTGCACTCGTTAGCATATTCTGGGCGCAGCCTCCATTGAAATTCGCTATTACTTGAGCTAATTTTGTTAGCATTGTGGTAATAGACGCCCAATGGGGTTTTTGGCGCCTCATTGTGTCCTAAACCGGTAATAAAACGTAAATCCTGAGAGAATGACTGTATGGTGAAATGAAAATCTGGATACCGCCCCAAACTAAATCTAAAACGCTGTGAAATATCTTTTCAATAACCGAAAATATTGTATTTTCAGCTGAAACCGAAAGTTAAACGAGCAAAAACTGAACTTAAGAACAGGTAGCATAGAAATGGTGCTCATAGAACGGATCTACCGCTTCTCAGACTTGCTTTCAATGAGAATGAGAGATCTATAATTCAAATTTCTATGTGAATTTGGTCAGTTCGCCCAAAAAGCTGCCTACCGCGCCTTTGAAAAGGAGCCCATATCGTTAGCTGATCTCCTTGTAAATGATTTCAGTGAGCACAAGTCTACTTAAATAAGCTAATGTCCTAACCTTAGTCACTGGGAACTAGCTACATTTACACACACACACACACAAGAACAATGAGGAAGAAGTCCCTAGCCCCAACAACCACATTATTCACTCTGGGTGCATCCCAAATGGTATCTTACTCCCTATTACCATGTGGCTCTGATAAAAAAAATAGTTCAGGGTGCCATTTGGGACACAGCCAGTGTAGTAGGTCCTCTTCTCAATGGACTAGCTGGGTTGTTAGAGCTGGATGGCTTACGCCCCAAATGGCACCCTGTTCCCTTTATAGTACACTACAATTAACCAGAGCAATACAGGGTATAGGGTGCCACTTGGGACCAATGCTTGATGTAGTTAGTTGGGCAAAGCCATGCTAGTCTACACAGATAATGATTTGTTTACAGGGGTGCCTGTGGAATACAAAGTGTGTTGAAAAGAATGCAGCCGTGACACAAGGTGCTATATCCCAGAGGAAATTATGGGGGGAAATTGAGGCAAGAAGAACCTGCTACCATGGCAACAGTGATGATATGGCAACTGGCGTCATCTGTTGAGAGCTTTGTTTGTCCATCCTTCTGATGCAAATGAATTTAAGAGGAAACCAGATAACCAAAACATGGGCTACAACAGGCTCAGATTGATACCTATACCATGTCCTTGTGCCAAATCAAATGCCACAAAAGATAGCATACATAAGCCTATTCATTATTTTGTTTCGATTTTTTTGTCCAATAAGCTGAAACGACCCTTTCCACAGCTGTAGAAGGCAAACGTGTTGGAGTGTTGTGTTGGACAACAGTGTTTAGCCTGTGTGTCTGTGAGTGCAAAAGGGTGGGTATATAGACAAAGGCATGAGGTAATCTTCACAGAACAGAACAGGTTTGCGAGCAGCGCTGAGATAAGACGGACACTGCCAGCATAGTATCCCCCATTGTGGGGAAACAGAAAGGACACAGCTCTACTCCTTCCAATGAGACTAAGTAGCTTCTCATCCTCTGGTTCCTCTGGAACAGAGTTAACGGTGCCTGGAGTGACTGCCAGCCAGCCAAGGGGAACCGTCACTGCAGACAAACGGCTGGGACACGCGCCTTACTAGCTGGGCTGTAGGCAGCTGGAAACAATGTAACACTAATGTTACAAAAGAGGGGAAGAGCAGAGTTACTAAAGAGGGGAAGAGCAGAGTTACTAAAGAGGGGAAGAGCAGAGTTACTAAAGAGGGGAAGAGCAGAGTTACTAAAGAGGGGAAGAGCAGAGTTACTAAAGAGGGGAAGAGCAGAGTTACTAAAGAGGGGAAGAGCAGAGTTACTAAAGAGGGAAAGACCAGAGTTACTAAAGAGGGGAAGACCAGAGTTACTAAAGAGGGGAAGAGAACCGGGATCAGTCAGACTTTCCCAGAAGATGACAAACCTCAAACCTGCCAGGGGGGGGGGGGGGGGGCAGCGTGTTATCTTGAGCGCTGCAGAGCCTCCCTCTTTGAAGTTCTGAGCTCACAGACTCCCAGCCAGAGGAAATAGGGTTGGGGGGGGGACAAAAAGGTGATAAAACAAGACAGCTATAAATACACAACATCAGGTTATTACAAGTGGTCAATTGAAACAGTTGGCACACATTGCATTTTAGCTATGCCGTACAGTAGTTTGCTTAAGCCTCCATTCTTTGAAGAGTTGAATGCTTCCCTAAGATAAAGAGTTCACTGCATGGAGTTGTATTCTCCACCCCAACATGCCATTGCAAAGGGGAATACATAACTATGTTTGTATCTGATGGAAAAACTGGAGATGGCGTTGGCCTGCCTTGTCCATCTGTAGTCTGGCTTTCCTTGTAGTGGAAAGGAGTGTAATCTGGAAAGCAGATGGTTGCCATGTGTTAGACAGAAAGTTTGGCTGCACTGCCGGAAGGAGAGAGGAGGGTGTTGGAGGGGGGTATAGATTAATACATTATTGAGAGACAGAGACACACAGACACAGGTACATAGTGATGGATATAGACACACACAGAGGTACATAGTGATGGATATAGAAACAGAGGTACATAGACAGAGGTACATAGTGATGGATATAGACACACACACAGAGGTACATAGTGATGGATATAGAATCAGAGGTACATAGACTGAGGTGCATAGTGATGGATATACATACTATGGTTGTCCTCTCTCCTCCTCTCTATCCACTGCTGGACTGGACTCTAGAGGACTATCCTCCTAATAGACCTTAAGGCACTTTGATTGAGCTGCCAGCTGCCCATCTCTACCGGCACAGCACAGCCTGCAACACATACACAGGCTAGGCCAGATTTGGGCCACCAGCCTGTCACTACTGGTCGACCCGTTCGCAGGTCCTCAATAACATTGCAGCAGGGGGCAGCCACACAACACGTACCATAATAAGATGTTGTAAGACCAGGCAGAAGGAAAACAATGGCACTTACGTAACAGACTTCCTAGGGTATAATGTGTAATGTTGTAACACAATCTGACCAGCATACAAACAGTCCAGCACCCAAGCTACTACGGAGTACATGCATACTGTACACAACCCAAAACATGCACAATCTGTTATAGCTAGTTTCATTGGAGGGTGGGGGGGTGCAGAATTGAAGTAGTGTATTAACTATGCAATGTCACTGACCCCTCTGTGTTACTGTGTGTTATACCACCCAGCTGGCTTGTCGGCCGGCTCGCCTTCACTAGGGTAAAATTAAGTTACCCCTCCTTGAGACTATAGAAGAGAGAGAGAGAGAGAGAGAGAGAGAGAGAGAGTGAGTGAGTGTGTCCACAGTCAATGACCGTGAGAAGAGGCCTGCTGTGCCTCACACTCCGAAACATTCTCATCAGGTGAGATCCGACCAAGGCCTCTCCGGTCTCAGCTTAGAATTTTGATAAGCAGTAAATAATGCATGGTCCGCAGGGAGGGGAATGTGGAGCAGAGTAACCATGATTTAAATAACTTTTTCTTTTTTTTTTACTTTGTGTTCCAAATGGCACCCTATTCCCAATATAGTGCACTACTTTGGTTAAAGGCCCACTGCACTATAAAAGGGAGTAGGGTATCATTTGGAACGTACCACTCCTTACAGGATTTCGGTGACATTTCTGAGAATGTGAAACGGCGTCGGCCATCCTCCCGTTTCAGTTTTCATGGTATGTTTCAAGAACTGTAACGTCGTTGTTTCGATGTTAGATCACACGGATACGAGAGCTAGTCTAGACCTGTGTAGTAAGAAAAGAGAAGCATTTCTCAAGCCCTCTGCCACATTATGCAAGGTTTGGCTTTGTCCTTGAGCTTGTACAACTGACCTGCAACAGTACATAATAATAACAGACTGTTCGAACCCCAAACAGTATTTCATGAGAGAATAGACTAAAACAAAAAGCCCCATATGGAGTTCAGGAGTTTATCATCCGAGTAAGCCACGTTGTGGAGCTCGCTGTGGGGCCCCAGCCTTCCTGCAGTAGAGGACGGGAGGCCTGCTGTCTCTGACCAGGGCTGAGCTTGTCAGAGAGGCCTCCCCATTCACAAAGACAGGCGTTTCTATGCGAACGGCCCCTCCGCTGGAGAGGTCCTCCTTTCATGGGGGTATCTTCCTCCTCCCTCCTCAGAAAGAGGGGTGGTGAGGATTGTTTTTAAGGACAGGGGCAGGGGTGAGGAAGAGGGAGAGAGTAATGGTGCACCACCAAGACAGCCACAGGCACTGACAGCTCCATGAGAGACATGAGGGGGCTGCCTGCGTCGCTTAAACAATCAGCGGTACTCCAAGCTCAAGAGTGCTGGTCGGGTGGGAAGTGCCCTCAGGAACAGAGACATCCCAGAGATCCACTGACCGGAAGGGAAGAGAAAGGGGTCAGAGAAGGCACCACCAGGATGAGCCTGTCTGGGCGAGGTCTGTTCCCAATGAAGAGAGGGCCAGCTTCCTGTCGAAAAGGCTCCAGGGAAGGGACATTTAGGCATAGAAACAGAGTTACTAGAACGGTCATGGAGTGTTCTACCCATGAGTGTTCAGTCATTTCTATGGTATTGGGATGGGGACAGTGCAGCTGTTTTGAGACAGACTGCGGACTGTGAAAATGTTCAATGCCAGAGAGAGAAGAGCAGAGGACAAAAAGAAAAATGTTAGCAGCGCCGGCCGGCAGAGAGGCAAGACAATGCCGTGGTTTCCCTTTCACCCCATTTCAGAGGTCCATTGAATTAGACTGCCAACGCTCTTGTGGAGGTAATCCTTTTAGATACATTTAAGACAGGCAAAACAGCGCTCACACAGCAAAATGTGGGAATAGGAAAAGAGAGATTTCTTTCTTTACAATGGGGTTGGGTGGAAGGCGGAGGTTTTTTTGCTTATCCTTCCATTCAACACATCTCAAGCGTCAATGTGTAGCTAGCTACAACAGCCCTCTTCAAATCTGGACCCACATTTTGGCTGAGCAGGACTTTCTACAGCCAAAATATTGCTTCCTTGCATTAGAAATAGAAACTGAAAATGTGTGTCAACGAAGAACAATGAATAAATTATTTGGATTCTCTTTGATGTTATTGGGCCAATTCCAGATGCCTCTGCAATGGGCGGAAAATAAAATGAATAAAATAAATATTTCCAGTGAAAAGATGGACTAACACTCCTAGAATTGTTTTTATTTATATTGCTTTGTTTAAAGTTCTGACAGGAGGCTCTTATTTATACTGAACAAAAAATATAAAACATATAAACGTGTTCCATACGTACAAAAAGCTTATTTCTCGCACAAATCTGTTTATATCCCTGTTAGTCAGCATTTCTCCTTTGCCCAGATAATCTATCCACCTGACAGGTGTGGCATATCAAGAAGCTGATTCAACAGCATGATCATTACACCTTGTGCTGGTGACAATAAAAAGCCACTAAAATGTGCAGTTGTTTTTTTTCTACACGCCACAATGCCACAGATGTCTCAAGTTGAGGGAGCGTGCAATTGGCATGTTGACTGCAAGAAAGTCCACCAGGGGTGTTGCCAGAGAATTTAATGTTAATTTCTCTACCATAAGCCGCCTCCACCGTCGTTTTAGAGAACGTCGCAGTACGTCCAACAGGCCTCACAACCGTAGACTTTGTAACCATGCCAACACCTCCACATTCTGCTTCTTTACCGGTGGCAGCTGATGAAACTGACCAGAATTTCTGTCTGTAATAAATCCCTTTTGTGGGGAAAAACGCTCCTGCCCAGTCATGTGAAATCTATAGATTCGGGCCTAATTTATTTATTTAAATTGACTGATTTCTATACATGAACTGTAACTCAGTAAAATATTTGAAATCGTTGCGTTTATATTTTTGTTCAGTGTAGTTGTTGGCATGCATGGTTATGGTTCTCTTCTAGAAAGCCACAGAAAAAGATAACCATACTATATCTACAAGTATGCCATCTCCTTATCAACAGGGGTTCACTACAGTGGTCAGGAAGAACCTGGAACACTCTTCATAGAACATTCCTTCAGGAGCGTTCTATCAATTGTAATCATTCTGAGATGTATCTATCCGAAACGCCATCTCCTCCCCCAGTCCCTCGACTTACTGTGTTGCATATATAGGCTAGTATTCACACCAGAAGCCCACATCAAAGCAGGCACAGGCTGCCTTGCTAGGAGACTCCTCGGTGATCCCAGCCCCAGAGAGGCATGCATGGCAGGGCTCTGAATTATTTACATGGTCCTTCTCGCTCACCCCCGCAGATAGGGAAGCTGCACGAGGCCATTCACAATGGGACAGAGAAAAAGTAGCCTGGGACCTACTGTGGAATGGATGATGCTCCTGCTCCAGCCTTCATGACACCACGTTTCCAAAATGAGAGGTGGAAAATAAGATTCCACCTTGACCCTGTAATGTCTTACGGTTAAACGAAGAGGTAGCCTATCCTCTGTTTGTTGGAGGTGACTTTTCCAAGACACACAGGAGACAGGTCTGCAGTATGAAGGACACATCAGGGTCGCCTCTGTCAGTTCAACGGTCGGCTTGGAGCAGTCATAAGAGTCAGCTGGTCTTCTTGAGCGAGACCCAGCTAACAAACGTTTATCAGAGAATCTGCTTCCAGAAAGTCTGCCTTCACTCAGAAATTGGAGAGAAGCAGTCAGACAAATGTCCTTTACACTAGGCAAGGCATCATGGTCTCAGTCATGCATCTATAAACCAGCACGTCAAGAGAACAGAGATACACGGCTACACTCTTTGCCAACCTCCCTTTCATCTCCCTGGTGTTTGGGCAACATCTACTTCAAAGCCAGGAAGTGACACTGTGCCGTGGATGAGAATGCTTTTAGCAGAGCCCAGGGGTCAGTATCCTACTGTCTGAAACAGCCACAAGTGACTGAGAAAATGTGGATAGGCCATACCTCACAGTAAGACAAAACCATTAGAGCCAGGCAACATTCTACAGGCCCCTGCGTCCAGCAAATGTTCTCTAGCCCATAGACCCAGATGTCAGTCAGCACGAGACAAACCCATTAGACGTAGGAAGCATAATGCAAAAACAAGACTGCAGTCCAAGGCTGGATCTGTACCTACTGAAAACAACCTGTTGTCCACAAAAGCAAGAAAAACAGCTACATCCCCCGTTTACAAAAAAAAAAAAAAAGGGATGCCCAGGAATGTCAATGAAGATCCATGAAAGTTCTCTATCAAAATGTTTTCACTGACCTTATTCTGGAAAGCTGTGATTAGAGAAAATCCCTCAGTGTGAGAGGTAGGAAACTGAAAATAGCTATTACAGCTCATAATCCCGTAGGAATATAGACCTCGAAAGCCATGTCAAGTTCATAAATCAGCTTGGCATTAAGGACAACTGCAACCATTAAGGACAACTGCAACCATTAAGGACAACTGCAACCATTAAGGACAACTGCAACCATTAAGGACAACTGCAACCATTAAGGACAACTGCAACCATTAAGGACAACTGCAACCATGGTCAACATTAATGCATAAACCCATCAACTCCACCCTTGACCTTTGATCCAAAGTCCTTAAAGGTTTTTGAGAAGCTGAAGAATGTCATTGTGTGGCCAACACTCAGGCCTAAGTTAAATGTGACACGTCTTGTGACAATGGCCTCTCCCTTACTGAAGCCCCCCTCCAGCACTACCAGAAGCATGGCCCTATAGCCTTGCCCAAGGTGGTTCCACTTCCACCCAACATTTACAGCTTCATTGAGAGATAAATTTAATCAGGAAGGCACATTCTTTACACCTAAATCTGTCCAATAAATCACTCTGCAAACACTGCAGCTACCTTAAACTTAGATTGTATGTCATATTTTAACCTGAAGGGGCCAGAATCGTATCATAAATGAATATATGTAGCGTCAAACCATCACTGTTCTGCTGCCTGGTCCTCAGCCGTCAAAACAACTTTTCAATCCCTGCAGATTGCAGAACAGAGCTGCAGAGGCAGCAACGGAAGGTTGAGCCCAGTAAAACAAGTAGGGTCTTTGTTGTGGGTGCCAAAGCAAACACTCTGTTACAGGGATCTCCAACAGGTCGATCACGAGGCACCGTAACTCACATCCCACCTATGAGTAGCTCGCCAAACGAGTACTAAAGTAAAAGCATTTTTGACATGTTCCACAGCAAAACTGTCAAGTATCAAACAACGCAAACTCCCAGCTACTATCCAATCAACGCAACCCTGGCATTATCCCACCCCTGGTTCGCCACTATTGACTTAAAAAGTCAAACCTAACACAATGTCTGCCAATTAATTCCCAGCAATATTGCCCATCTGTCTGTGTGTTTCGTCTATCGCTCCGTGTGTAGCCAGTTAATGTGATAACCGTCTTGTGGGTTGACAGAAATACTTTCCCCAAAATCTTCTCAATTAAATGTTAACTGCAAAAGTAAGCTTACCTGGCAGAAGTATATCATGAGCAAATATTTCATTTGTATCTATTACTTGCTAACTTTACCATGAAATGAACAGCACCAGTAGAGAACCATCACAAGTCCATCACATTCCTCACTCACTAGATGCGCAATTAAAGGGACAGATGTGCAATTAAAAGGGGAATTACACTCAAATCAAAATATGTTTGTTTTCTTCCAGACCTAAAACAATTGTCTTCTGATGTGATTTAAGCATTTATTAACAATTGTAATTTCGTGAAAAAAACAAAAAAACATTACAACTAGGAAAAATACAACAGACAATATAATTTGGGAAAATAAAACAGAATTTGGGAGAGAAAACATTCTGATTTTATAGGCCCCCCCCTTAGAGTTGATTATTAACCATTATTTTAGCACTTATATTGACACTAAGAACCTGGGAAGAGAGACTACAACTCCCATAAAAGCAGACTTCAGTAAGAAGCAGGGCAGGCTCTCCGTATTAGATCCATTCCATAGCCTATTATTCATGACCTAATCTGAATGGTATAGACTAAAGAAAAGCCACTGTTGACGAGGATAACCTCGCTAAGCAACCACACAGGCATTTAAATGAGTAAGAATTAGGCTACACATCACATGACAAGTCTATACGTTATCATGACTAGTGTGCATAAGATGACGGTTAATCTGTTATTGAGTAATAACAGGCAGTATCACCTTGGTAATACCAAGCACAAACTGTACTGATGGAGAGTTGTGCGTGTACATGTCTTTATGCTGTGAGAGCAGCAGCAATGATTTAGTTATCTGTTATTTGCATGGCTATAAGAGCATGATGCAAACCCTCTTGGATAAATCACCACAAGACACCAAAGGGTATTAAATGAGTGGGCAATTTAATAACCAGGCCCATAGGCTTAGAGTTACAGAGGCCCTCGAAGAAACATCCAGTCAGTCCACATAAACTATTTGGAGCGATGATCATCATTATAGATTAATGAACATGAATGAGTGTGTTCTATTATTCATCTCTCACCAACATCCTCCAAACTATCCATCACCACCACAATCAGTGGGAAAAAAGCTGCTATTCAGAGAAAAACATCCCTTTAGCGGGTCCACTTCCTGGCTTTCATTACAGAGGAGAGTACTGTATTGTTTTGGATATATCTTGGAGACCTTAAGGGCCTTCTCTCACCCACCCGCTTCGCTCTCTTCTTCCATTCTGTTAGTCTGTGGAGGGCCTGAGCTCCGAGAAGTTATTGAGGACTCACTCTACAGGGAGAAAGCAGAGGCTCTAGGTCTTACGAAGACACAGAGGGACTGAGGGAGAAAGAGAGCAAGAGGAGAGAACTGAGGGAGTGTAGAAAGAAAGGAACAATTTGTGCAGGAAAAGAAAAAGGGAAAATGTCTTCGTAAGGCCTAGAGCCTCTCCGCTTTCTCCCTGTAAAGTGAGTCCTCAATAACTTCTCGGTCTACAAGCTCAGTCAAGACAAGGCCATGGATACAGAAGCTCAGTAGACCTTCCTTCCATTCAATACACCGCTGCCCTGAACCATTTGGTTTATCTTACTTTCAATTCAACTTTCATTTATCTTATCTTGGTCAGGGGATAACACAAAATGAGACCACACTGAACTGTCAGATTGCACGAGAACCCTTAGCACTGAGTCATGAGAAGAGAGAAACTTACTACCAGTATGTACCTGACTAAAGGACAATTGTTATAGGCCTACACCTTTATTTTGAAGAACTACAGGTAGCCTTCCATGGGGCCAGAATTTGTTAGGTGAGAACTGCCAAACGCATAGAACGATAATACCTTTAACATGACAACATATAGTCTTTCACAACTAAGTTGACACCAAGTTGTGACATGCACCGTTTACTTTACTTGGGCCACAGCGACAACTCAGTCACGTATGACAGTGGTACTGGGCTATTTTGATACGTTTGCAAAGCTGCCCATACAGGTTACATAAACAGGAAGTCACAGTGACAACATTATTATTGCTGTCAATTTAAAAACATAACTAGCCAATATGAGAACTAACTGTGCTTGGACATTTTGCCTTGATGTGCAGATATTGCCGTATTAGCTAGACGTACATGTAGCAGGTGTTTAGTTTGATGCATGGCTTATATGAAATTGCACATTTCCAAAGAAATAGTTGCATTGGTTATCCTCGCTTCACAATATCGAGTAGAACATGATCTGTTGCCAGGAGCATGTGCTCGCGCCGTTCCTCACGTCTCCTAAAATACACCAATACAACGCGTTTAACGTTACCTTGCTTTACCAACTTTCACAATCCTTACGACCAAACACTAAGGGGGAAACACAATTAGATAAAGTACAATTTGATCAACGTTAGCATGCGAATGCATCCTACTCAAAAGCCATCTCTTCCCAACGTGTGCTTGCATGCCGTGTTGTAGCGAGTAAGTCTAGATGTTATGCTAACAGAAATTGGATGACTAGCATAACAAAAGGAGACTAGCTAGCTGGGTTGAATTAGCGAGTTAGTAGGACAGGGAACTCACTCTCCAGCGAATCACTGGAATTATACGCTAAACTAAAATAACGTTAGCACACTCTCGAAACAAAACAAGTAAAATAAACAACGTAAGACTTGTTTTTTTCATGCGAAAGTGTGTTCTTGTTAGCCAGCAAGACAACTAGCGCTAGTTAAAGTCCAGCAGATGGTTGGTAGCTTGCTACTAACGTTAGCCGAAATGGACCAGCTAGCCCCCATTAGGTGGTCATGTTATTTATAACAAACACGTTGAATTCGTTCTCAGTGTATATGTAAAGCTGATGTTTACAAATAACTTCATATAGCGAGAAACTCTTGCCTCATATCTATTCGCTAACGTCAGCTAACTATTATGCTGCTGGCTGTCTGGCCCACCGCCGCTCTGATGTAACGATTTCTACGGGACGATCCGTTTCACTGTACTTCTTACCTCCAAATTAATCAGAGTAGAACCCAGCAAAATGGACCCCGGCTCCTCTTGATGTGTCCAGATAAACGGAGAGCTCCTCTTCGGGATGCAGCTCACGTCGATGACACTTCTGGCCGCTGGGTCTCCCTCCGCTTCGTATCTTCTCAGTAGCAGCTAGCTAGGCAACCTTCACAATTAGCCAACTGGCTAACCTCGGATACAACTCTCAATACTTTCGTTTCTGCTTAGATATGACGCTAAATTGTAATATTTGTCAATTAGTCCAACAGTTCGGGTCACCCACAAACAAAAATCCAGTCATGGATGGTGTATAGTCCGTGTCCGACCAGCACTGAAGAGATAATTCGCTGATAAGTAGAGCGAGCTTATCGCATTGATACTCTCCGCTACCTCAAGCGATAGTGCTCTCGCTTTTCCGTTCACCGACTAGTAGAAGGGGTAGTCGCATGATGATGATGACGACTAGAAGGGGTAGTCGCAGGATGATGACGATGACAGGTTTTTATTTTTTATGGATCGACGCAAACATGTTACGTAGTTGCTTGAATGTGTACTGTGGCGTTATTATAATGAAAAGGATTGTTTTTATATAATTTGTCCAACCTATTAGCTAATGTTCCTTATATTTCATACAAAGTGTGTGTGTGTGCTTTATGTTCGTATTCTTAGATTTTATTATTGTTGCATTTTAGAGGAGGAACCTGCAAGTAAGCATTTGTTGGAAGGTCTATACCATATGTGTCCTGTACATATGACTAATAAAACTTGAACTGCATGTGAGTGAAAAACCCTTGTCTATAACAACAGGAGATTCATACCAGCGCTGAAGCGGCTGTGTTCCAGGCATTGTTTTGCTTTGTCTTACGGTCATTTCCATGTCCTGTATCTTAATCTACCAGGGGGAGCGAGTCTGAAGGCCTGAGATATCACTAAGCGCCAAAGAATGTGATTCTGAGGAGCATGGAATTGACACTGGCACTGAGCCAACGAAAGCTGAAAATATGCCTCAGAGTGAGAGTGAGTGAGGGAGAGCATTTCCAGGCCAAGCAGACACAAATAAACTAAGAGCCTCTGTGGATAGCAAAGCAGCCTGTCAGTTGAAACCTCCACACGCAGGGATTCCTTATGTGGAAATTTAAAAGTCCCTCTGGCTCGTCTGTCTTCATATTATAATAGCACATTAGGTTTATTTGAGTATGGAGACAAAGTTGGATGAATTAGTATTAGTTTTCACATTGAAATTACAAAGGATTTTTTGAAGTTATGCGGTTAGACCACATCGCATAGGGCAGCATTGAGTTGCGGAATATGAGGGGAAATTAATAACATTGTTGTAGGACATCCTATATGTCTCGGGACAGATCCAGGCTCAATTGAACATTTAGAATATGCCAGGAATCCATCAATGATAGACAAGTTTAAAATGTCAGCTCTGTGTGTTAAACCTCTGGACGGGGACACAACAGGACACAGCTTATTGCTGTGACGATACTCAATTTACACAGGGATATTCCTCATATAACTGCACACATTACTCCGATTAGCATGGAGCCTAGGCTAAGTTGTCCAGACCACAGCTAGAGAGAAAAAAAACACAACAAATGGCTTCCATCTGTTTCTCTGACTGCTCCACCACTAGCATCCAGACCAGTGCTGCTGGAGAGTGTTCATCTACGTTTGGCTGTTAAGACACTCACTGGAATTGGGCCTGGCCTGTGCATTCGCATTTGGCCTTCTCCTTACAAGTCATAACTCAGCTCTCAGAAATAGACAATGCTTTCCATTCTATTCACATCCCATGTTTTTTAAAGACCAATCACAAATCACAGACATCTTTCGTCTCGCTCCCAGTCTGAACTGAGTCTCGACTTGCTCCAAGGTATTTCCAGTCCCGCAGTTTATAGTTTGACACACACCCAATGTCCATTGATGGGCTGCTGTGTTGTGTTGAGAAATAGATGGCCACGGTCAGTGATGGAGAACTGCTGTTGTCTGCTGACCATTAGGTTGGAAGGTGGTCATGTGGCTAGTCTGTGTAATGATGGATGGAAAGTGGGTTTCATCATAATAATACAGAGGTTCCCACATTCAGGAAACTTCTTTGCTCTGTTTTGACTAGATTAAACCATTACTTTGAGGTCAAGCCCTTACAACATGACCATAGGTAAACACAGATCTTACTCTATACAATAAGGAAGATGATATCGGTATTGTTTTCACAGGCCTTTCCCTGTGCAGTAGTAAAATGAGCTCACAGAGGAAGAGTACAGCTTAGTTGGCAGCATCAGGGTTTCTTGCTGTGAGTGAAAGGGTTAACCCAGCATTGCCGGGAAAGTATAATGTGTTGCTCATCGGGCGTGATGTGCTACACACAGCAGCAGCGTAGTGCAGTGTGACATCTCATATCTTTGATGATGAGTGCGGGAAGGAAGGGGTCTTTTCTTTCCTCTCCGGTCACGACTCGTCAAGAGGGCCTAGGCCTGGAGGCAAAGTGTGTCACTATCATAGAGAATGATACCACACACACACTGTTGAACGCAGGCACATACAAACAAACACACGCACGCATGCACAGATGCACGCACGCACACTTTCTCTGTCTCACACACACACACGCGTCTGTTTCCCCGGTGTGCTGTGTCTCTGTGTGCTTCACTCAATACTAAATGATTATCCTCTGCCTACTGGTTCAGTGCAGTAGGTAGCATAGATAAGCCACACACAAAAAGAAAGATGAAGAGATGAGAAAGAGGTTGCCTCAGAACACCGCAGCCTCTCTGGAAAAGGAAAACATGGCTGACTGTGTGGCTCTGAGAGAGAATGGATTGGATGTGACAGTAACAATGCCTCAGGCCAGATAATGATACAGTACACTACGGTAAGCCATGGATCCAGTACAGGGCAGAACAGACTGAGGACAGTGAACACAGAGAGAGAAACAGAAGGCTGGTATGGTATTTGACTTTAATGCACAGTATTGATATCGCAGATTTCATGGGATTTTAGAGATATATATTATTTTTTTTCTGGCAGGGCAGAATGGACACAGAGGAAAGAGAAGGCTGACCTGGTGAATGTATTGATATCTCAGAGGGATGTATTGATATCTCAGAGGGATGTATCTGTCTGTGAATCGTCATTCATCTGTCTGTAGATTCACTTATTAGTTTCCCATTCATAGATACTGTATCATTTGTATAAAGAAAAGTTATTTGACCCAACTCTCAGAAGAATTGCTAGTTAATCATCTTGTCTTCTTTTTTTCTCAGACGCACACATAAGTTGTCCTGTTGGATTATCTTATCTGTCTATTTTAAGTGGCCTTTGTCTGATATCAGTGAGCGCCAACATTAGGCTCAGGTCATGTCTGGGTTGTGTCAGATCACCTTGTATGAGGTGATCTGACACCAGTCCAACCAGAATTTAACTCTGACTGTGAGGACAATGCTCACAGCCCTGGAAATACCCTTCATATTTTGCTTACACTGCTGTCATGAAGGTCACATATGAAGCAGCCTGAGGTCAACTACCATACAGTGCTGTCATGAAGGTCACATATGAAGCAGCCTGAAGTCAACTACCATACAGTGTAACATAATATTGGGACACTGCATCTCAGTGCTACAGGCGTCACTACAGGCAACCTGGTTCAATGGTCTAAGACACTGCATCTCAGTGCTAGAGGCGTCACTACAGACAACCTGGTTCGAATCCAGACTGTATTACAACCGGCCGTGATTGGGAGTCCCATAGTGCGGCACATAATTGGCCCAGCATTGTCGGAGTTTGGCCAGTGTAGACCATCATTTTAAATAAGAAATGTGTTCTTAACTGACCTACCTAGTTAAAAAATAAATAATATGTGGTAGTATAATAGTTATTAGCTGGTCTATGATCAGTTTTGCATTTCAGCTGTTAGCAATTACAGTAAGATCAGAATCAGAATAAGGTCAAGTAATATTAGGTCTGTGTTTACCCTCCTTCACTCACGGCAGATTTATTAAGTAGATATATAGACTTCAAAAATGACTTTTAAAGGTCTCCTCTAGACACTCATCGAAAACACCAGATGTTTCAATGATCTAAAGAGATAAATGTTTATCTGCTATATACTGGAACTATAACTGTCTAGGTGAAAAGCAGAAACCCTGGTGGGAGATCTTGAGCTCTAGTTTTAGACAGTACATTGGTAATGATGTAACGAGAGAGAGAGAGAGTAGGGAGAATAGCGAGTCCATTTCTCCTGGCGTTTATTCCTTATTGATATGCATCGTTTTGCAGGATATCTGTCCTTGCTGCTCTTCACCAGCCCTCTAATATGAATTCCATTACCATCCAATGAGCGTCCATCAGGTATATGGAGTGAAGAGAGAGAATAGAAAGGGGATGGGGGATGGGCTGCTGGATCTACCACACAAGACCACCAGTGGAGGCTGCTGAGGGGAGGACGGCTCATAATAATGTCTGGAATGGAGCAAATGGAATGGCATCAAGCACATGGAAACTATGTGTTTGATGTATTTGATACCATTCCACCTTTCGCTCCAGCCATTACCACGAGCCCGTCCTCCCCAATTAAGGTGCCACCAACCTCCTGTGACACACACAGGGACAGACGAAGTGGCACACATAAATGGGCACACACAGATTCATTGATGATTTACAAATATACAAATATGGTGGCCGGACAGCTGGTTCCTTATTGTAACTATTACTCTTTATTACAATAACAGTTGGTTCCTAATTGTAAGTATTACTCTTTATTACAATAACAGCTGGTTCCTTATTGTAAGTATTACTCTTTATTACAATAACAGTTGGTTCCTTATTGTAAGTATTACTCTTTATTACAATAACAGCTGGTTCCTTATTGTAACTATTACCCTTTATTACAATAGCAGTTGGTTCCTTATTGTAACTATTACTCTTCATTACAATTACAGTTGATTCCTTATTGTAATTATTACTCTTTATTACAATAACTACTGCTGTAACACTTGGATTACTGACAAGTATGAGGACCTAACAGAGATTGAGGGACCAAATTCACTCCTCGTAAGCAAATATCAATCTTTGTATCAAATCAAGCACAAAATACACATTTAAAAAATATACATGCTAGTAAAAAAAATATCTTCCACATATTTACAATGAAAGCTACTGCAAAATACTGACTGTCTATCACATAGAGCTGCGCATAAAATGTATACATCCTACATTCAGATTGCACACCACTATCATTGGAGGAAAAACATATTCATCCAATGAATGAACAGGAATGACAGGCTTAGAAAGTTATGACAATAATTGTGAAATTGTGAAAGTCATGGAAAACAAAACATCACAAGACAGTCAATGTATATAACGACCCAACTGAAATCTGCACTCAGTGAAAATCTCTCTCAGACTATCTCAGAAATTACTTTCCCTCATCCCTCTTGAATTCTAAACAGCTTTAGCATTGCAGGATGCAGATGAACCAAAGCAAAGCAGTGTGCCAGCAGTTCTCAGTTATCTCATGCATAAAACAACAGGCAGGGTTTCGTAATTAGAGTCTTGTGAGAGAGAGAAAGAGAGGGAGAGGGAGAGGGAGAGGGAGGGGGAGAGGGAGAGATACATATGCAGTGAGTGTACTACAAACAGAAGGTACTGAGCAGAGGAGAGGAGGAGATGCTAGCTAGTCGTTATCATAAACATTTGTTGAGCCATCATATCTATCACGGGATTGGGTTAGTTGGCAGTTGGAATAAGGGTTTATACCATCTGGTATGGCCTTTACTGTGGGCATTTAATGTGCGTATGTCTTTGGAGGTTAAGTTATGATATTGTTGTCTGGGTGTCAGAACATGGCTACCGGCACCTGCTTTAAGCAATTGTTTTATACTTTTTACTCCACAGGAGGCTGCTGAGGGGAGGACGGCTCATCATAATGGCTGGAACAGACCGAATGGAATGGCATCAAACGCATGGAAACCAAGTGTCTGATGTATTTTATACTGTTCCACACATTCTGCTCCAGCCATTACCCCGAGCCCGTCCTCCCCAACTAAGGTGTCACCAACCTCCTGTGTTTTACTCCTCCCTCTCTCACTGCTTCCCTCTCTAACAACATGACAGCTGAATACAAACGACATTAAAACAATTAGTAAAAGTCAGTGTACTGAGTTGATGGAGTTGCAAAAAGCATTCATTAAGGGTCCGACAACAATCAGGAGCTGTGTAGTGAAAGGACTATTTCCACACTCTGTTTCTCCATGGAGTCGACCCCACAGCACAGTTGAGGGTGGAGTTCGCAGATTTTATGATGTAATGTTCTAAAAACGTTTAACTTGTGCATTTGTTGTTACTGGTCTTGTTTTTTTTAATGCTGGGAAATAATATTCATCATTTTCTTTTTTTTGCAGACACCTTGGTGGCGGTTTTGCTTTCTTGTTGTCAACGTGGTCGGTTGATGACGTTGCTTTGACATTGACATTAATAGAGGAAGCCTACAGTGCTGCTGGGTAACAGAATGTCCTTCCCTGCGATGGGGAAATGTCCTTTGTCACAGGCAGTACAGCAAGGGGACCGTTGGGAGAGAGAATTGACTGACTCCATAACTCTTTAGGAATAGCCTAGAGGAGACAGACAGACAGACAGACAGACAGGGAGAGGTCATGCAACTACATACAGTACATGTTCATACAATCAATACAATAACATCCTTCATTGGAAGCAGTGACGTGATGTTTTTACATTCATTTGGTTGTCACACCAGACCCTCTGACCTACACTATGTAACACACAAGCCAAAGGTCCTTGGGAAGGAATAGGAATCACAATCAGATACATTAGCTTGCATGTTGATCCTCTAGTCTACTACAAACTGTCAATAAATCCTCATTGGAAACAACAGATGTTTACAGTTGACATTTATGTAGTTACTGTACAGTAGGTCTACAATAGGTCAGGCTGTCTACAGCAGTGGAGGCTGGTGAGAGGAGCTACAGGAGGACGGGCTCTTTTTATTGGCTGAAATGTGGTTCTAATATGTTTGATGTGTTTGATACTGTTCCATTTATTCAATGCCAGCCATTACAATGATCCTGTCCTCCTATAGCTCCTCCCACCAGCCTCCACTGGTCTACAGTAGGCCTTCCCTACACAGTTAACCGAGAGTAGTCTATGACCCTCCACCCTTATGGCACGCTGCAAACCAACAGAACCCTGGGGGAAAAAGCTGTGTGTGAATGACGTGAGCTTACAGCTAGTCTAATGGACCTTGACCCTCCCAGCCTTTCTGAGAGAGAGAACAAGGGGCCATCCCTACGCCCTGTTGCACCACACTTCCATGCATTCCTGTGGTAATCGCTAACAGATGTCCGGACTCTTCCTGCTTCAGAGGGTTAGAAGGTTACGACGGGTACAGAGGAGGACTAGGGGACAGATTTCAGCAGCCACTGTGTGTGTGTGTATATGTGTGTGTCTGTCTGTGTGTGTGTGTGTGTATATGTGTGTGTGTATGTGTGTGTGTCTGTCTGTCTGTCTGTCTGTCTGTCTGTCTGTCTGTCTGTCTGTCTGTCTGTCTGTCTGTCTGTCTGTCTGTCTGTCTGTCTGTCTGTCTGTGACGTATAAAAACGAAAATTGGGGAGAAAAACGGGGCAATTGTTATTTAAAAAAAAAAAAGAAAAGTTAAATCCCTGATGAGTATATAGTTGAGATGTATTTGGTTAAAGGTGTATGTAAACTTCTGACTTCAACTGTATGTATGACGTGATTACATCAATGGGCAGTCTGTAATTCCGTGTCGCCTCCATTGTAAAGCCAGTACAACAAGACTGTTGAGTACAAACAATGAGTGAGATGTAACCTTGCGCCCGCTCACATGGTTTCCAGGTGTTTGATGCCATTCCATTTGCTCTGTTCCAGCCATCATTATGAGCCTCCCTCCCCTCAGCAGCCTCCACTGACCAAGGCCTGTATTTATCCATGTCCATCGTATTAATTATGACCTAAAAGGCAAAACTGATCCTAGATCCTTTATCTTAATCAAATGACTGAATGTTGAGTTTCATGTTACAGTAACAGCAGGACGGGTCAACCCAAGTCAACAGAAGCAGGTCATGTTATTACGTCACCAGGACAACACATTATGTCATCCCCAGGCTGTCTGTCCTCCCTCCCTGTTCCTGAGTTACATTGACGGGTGTGACTGACGAAGTTCAGCGTTACAGCGTGATTGAAATTTAAGTGCAATGTTACGGCGTTAGCGGAGACTACATTTCCTTTGCATTTACGTTGCGCAATCTGTAACGCTTCAGTGATACAGATTTAATAGAGCCCAGTGACTTATCTTGCAAAGTTGCCACACAAACCGTCAAAGTACAGTAGAGTTGGCTACTATAGTTCATTTGCGTGCAGGTTGTATGTTTACCATGATGATCTCATGTTAGATCCCTTGTCCAGAGTCCATTCGAACTCCACCTAAAAAAAACAAATAGACAACTCATGGGACGAATACAATATCTCTGTATGAGTCACAAACACAATGGACATGTATTGTCAACGAATAGCTTTCCTATTAGTATGTACTTCGATATTTAAAGTGCACATATTTAAAAGGAATTGATTCCAGTCTAGTCAATGCATGGACGCTATCAAACTTGCAGTGGGTCAGTAACAAATTATACAATGGCGCCCTCTATTGGAGAAAAGCTATACTGAACCAACCCGCTTTCACAGCAACATTTATCAGGGAAAGGCATTATGATTACACATGTCAACATTAAAATTTAATTAATAATACAAACAGGAGTGAGTAGTTTATTTTTTTTATTTTATTTTTTACAACAGACAGATCTTAAAAAATAAGCCTCAGCTCAGATTGTTCCATTTATACATTATTTTTTAGATAACTCACCCTCTTTATTCATCCACTGTTCCAGGTCTTCCATCTCCAGCTCCAACACAGAGGGGACATCCTCCTCAAACATGGGCCTGGAAAACAACCAACATAGTCAGTCGAAAATGACTAAATAGAAGGACTAAAATGAAGGGAGTGTGGCGGGAAAAAATACAAACATCCACTGTTTGAACCACTGGCGACATTAAAACAGTTGAAGGGTTTCTCACACAATGTACTGGTCTCAAATGAAACTCCTTAAGAATATGCTAGTTTTCATTGGTTTTCACCCAAAACTGTTTGTCTTTGAATTGTCCTTCCTCCAATAGAGTTAAACATGCCTTTCTACTCCAGACCGTTTGAGGTGTAGTATCGCTGATTCTCACAGGAGGGCGCTCTCGTCACTGATTACAGTTTTCTGTCAATGCGCTGAAGTCATCATGGACACATGATTGGCTTAGAGAGAGAGCATTCATGTGCAGTGTAAAGTTAGGCTTTATCTTACACTAAATATAACTTAGTCATAGCATACATTCTCACATTGAGGCTGGTTACCAGGTACAAGGTGTCATATAATACATTCACACATGGAGGCTGGTTATCAGGTACAAGGTGTCATATAATACATTCACACATGGAGGCTGGTTACCAGGTACAAGGTGTCATATAATGCATTCACACATGGAGGCTGGTTACCAGGTACAAGGTGTCATATAATACATTCACACATGGAGGCTGGTTACCAGGTACAAGGTGTCATATAATACATTCACACATGGAGGCTGGTTACCAGGTACAAGGTGTCATATAATACATTCACACATGGAGGCTGGTTACCAGGTACAAGGTGTCATATAATACATTCACACATGGAGGTTGGTTACCAGGTACAAGGTGTCATATAATACATTCTCACATGGAAGCTGGTTACCAGGTACAAGGTGTCATATAATACATTCACACATGGAGGCTGGTTACCAGGTACAAGGTGTCATATAATACATTCTCACATGGAGGCTGGTTACCAGGTACAAGGTGTCATATAATACATTCACACATGGAGGCTGGTTACCAGGTACAAGGTGTCATATAATACATTCACACATGGAGGCTGGTTACCAGGTACAAGGTGTCATATAATACATTCACACATGGAGGCTGGTTACCAGGTACAAGGTGTCATAGCATAGCATGAGGAACTTGAGCTTTGCCGTATTTCTGCTGAGTTGCTCTTTCATATGTTCTCAGGCTAATGTGTTAACTCAGTATACTGACAGTATACTGTATGTCAGATGTGAGAGACTGATGCATGTGTGTTTGTGTGAAAAGCGCACACACACACACACACACACACACACACACACACACACACACACACACACACACACACACACACACACACACACACACACACACACACACACACACACACACACAGATTGAGACACACTCACACCTGTTTCAAACTCCTCAACGTCTTTCTTTCTAAACAGGAAATAACAAACGGAGGTAAGGAAGGGTGAGGTCAAAATCATACCAAAGAAAACTGATTCACCACCGTATATGACAGCAGTAACCTAGATACAGTGCATTCGGAAAGTATTAAGACGCCTTGACTTTTGTTACTTTACAGCCTTATTTTAAAATGTATTAAATTGTTTTCCCCCTCATCAATCTACACACAATACCCCATAATGACAAAGCAAAAATAGATTTTTGCTGAAAAAAAAAAAACTGAAATATTACATTTACATTCAGACCCTTTACCCAGTACTTAGTTGAAGCACCGTTGGCAGTGATTACAGCCTCAAGTCTTCTTCTCTGCAGATCCTCTCAAGCTCTGTCAGGTTGGATGGAGAGCATTGCAGTACAGCTATTCTCATGTCTCTCCAGAGATGTTAGATCGGGTTCAAGTCCGGGTTCTGGCTGGGCCACTCAAGGACATTCAGACTTGTGCTGAAGCCACTCCTGCGTTGTCTTGGCTGTGTGCTTAGGCTTGTTGTCCTGTTGGAAGGTGAACCTTCTCCCCAGTCTGAGGTCTTGGGAGCAGGTTTTCGTCAAGGATCTCTCTGTACTTTGCTCCCTTCATCTTTCCTGACTAGTCTCCCTGTCCCTGCCGCTGAAAAACATCCCCACAGCATGATGCTGCCACAACCATGCTTCACAGGTTTCTTGTTTCTCATGGTCTGAGAGTTCTTTAGGTGCCTTTAGGAAAACTCCAAGTGGGCTGTCATGCATTTACTGAGGAGTGGCTTCCGTCTGGCCACTCTACCATAAAGGCCTGATTGGTGGAGTGCTGCAGGGATGGTTGTCCTTCTGGAATGTTCTCCCATCTCCACAGAGGAACTCTGAAGCTCTGTCAGTGACCATCGGGTTCTTGGTCACCTCCCTGACCAAGGCCCTTCTCCCCTGGGCGGCCAGCTCTAGGAAGTGTCTTGGTGGTTCCAAAACTCTTCCATTTAACAATCTGTTCAGTGTTTTTTGTTTTGTTTTTATCATTGAGGTTTACAGTTTTGGACCCTTGTGTCCTAGGCAGTAAGTGAAACTCACTACACATCAGCACAGTTTACATGATTTATTTCCACTGTGTTCTTAGGGACCTTCATCTGTGCCTCGACACAATCCTTCGACCTCATGGATTGTTTTTTTGCTCTGACATGCGCTAACTGTGAGACCTTATATAGACAGGTGTGTGCTTTTCCAAATCATGTCCAATCAATTGAATTGACCACTGGTGGACTCCAATCAAGTTGTAGAAACATCTCAAGGATGATCAATGGGAACAGGATACACCTGAGCTCAACTTCGAGTCTCATAGCAAAGGGTCCGAATACTTATATAAATAAGGTATTTCTGTTTTTTTGCCCAAAAAATCTAAAAACCTGTTTTCACTTTGTCATTACGGGGTATTGTGTGTAGCTTAATGAGGAATTTAAAAATAGAATAGGGCTGTAACGTAACAAAATGTGGAAAAGGTCAAGGGTTCTGAATACTTTCCGAATGCACTGTAGCAACTCATAGAGCAGAGTTCAATACTTACATTGGAACTTTTTCTGTGTCGTCGCTACCATGCAAATATTGATCCTCTTCCACATTATCTGGAATAGGAAACCACCATTATAGCCTACATCATGCAACATCTAATAAAGTCATGTCAAAGAGTACATGAACAATATCCACACGTTTTTACAAGCATTTCATCTGGCCAATACAATTTGATTTGATTTGATTGGACACACATTGTATATGGTATTTTGGTTGAGTACACAACTGTGAGCCTACACACTATGCTAAATAAGTATGCACAAAGCTAAACATACACCTACTCAGAGCAGTTTTTCACTAGTCATAGTGTCGCAACGTACCCATGCAATGGAAAGAAAGACTGAATTGTACAGTACGTCTAGTCATAAGCAGATCTGTCATGGTGTATGAGAATGGGGTCATGTGGCCTGTTGCTTCTCGTCATGTGGACACATTTCCAGCTACAGCACAGTTCTCATGACTTACCAGAACTGCTCTTTTCTTTTCGATTCCATCTTCGTTTGGTTATGATTACGCCCACTACCATGGCGATTATCACGACCACCAGCACAACAGGAACCAGGATGAGTGTGGGACTCAGACTTTCCTCGAGAGGCGCTTCAGAGGACATGAGATGATCCTCCTCTGGAAGAGTAACCATCATGTTGGGAAACTGATCTGCAATGTTTCTGCAATTATTTCACCATCTCAATAATCATTTCTAATACACTATTTAAATTTCTTAAACACTACATACATTTTGTTGTTTGTGTTCAATCAATCAAAAGTGTTTTATAAAAGCCCCTTTTACATCAGTATTTGTCACAAAGTGCCAATGTACTGATGTAATATACCTTCTAATCTGACACCTGGACTGTCTCCAGAAGCCATTTCAGCTTTGGTCTCATATTCCTCTGAAATGACATAAAATGAAATGGAAAAACCAGAGGCCCCTTTCTTTTTATTTTCCTCATGTAATCCTCTAATGGAAATAAGGTAATAGCATGGTGTTATGGAGACAGGTGTAACCTCACCTGAAGGACTCTCAGATGATAGGTATGAGTCTGGTGTGGGGGTAGCATCACTTACAGCTGGGATCTCTGGAGACATTGAGGAAAGTATCAACACAAGCACATCTAACGCCAAACCCTTCGGAAAGTTAGAGTTATAAAACCATTAGCACCAGGTTGTGTTGGAGTATGAATATGGGGACAGCAGCTAACAGCTAAAGCTCACCCGAGAACCCAGCATCCTTTTCTGTTTCTGTATCTTCAACAGTATCTGTGTCGTCATCATCCTGGCAGAACACTGCAATGAAAGAGTCAATGGTTAAGCAACATAGGGCCAGGAGTTTTTCCTTATAACACGACCTGACCTCAAGCCTACTGTATAACGAAAGCCAAGAGTTTTCACGTGTCACTTGGCCAAGAAAAACGCATCACCCTAGTTTTGTGCAATTTAGACTATTCAGAATTCATAAAAAACACACGAAAGACTCCACTATGTGCAAACTACACTGAGTCAGACAGTATGATACCGTTTGCAATAGAGCTTAAACAGTCATCAGATCTTTGGATGTGAATGAGTTTGGGCCTGTCAGTAGTGTACTTGGTTGAGAGATGTGACCTTAATCATGTTTAACAATCTGTAAATCTTCTTTGGAAGAAAACGGGCCTCGATGTCGTACACTTGAAAAAAGGTCTTCCAAAAGGGTTCTTTGGCTGTCCCCATAGGCAATCCCTTTTTGGTTCCAGGCAGTATCCCTATGGGGTCCATTTTAGGTTCTAGATAGCACCTTTTTTTCTAAGAGTCTAGGTTAACTCCGGACATTCCAAGAAGCATCACAGACACATCTTACTGTAAATGTTTGGGCATGTACAGTGTAATTCAAAATGAATGTGTTGAGGAGACATGGATATGGCATTAAAAACCCTTTCAAATAAACATAACCCTTGGTTACCAGCCAGCGGTTACAGTGAAAAAGGCAAGGCACATATACTGGCAGTAGACGACTATAAAGAAGTATCACACAGATGAGATAATATACAACACAGAGTGAACAAACTGAGCCATTAGGCCTGGGTAATGCCATTAGGCCTGTGTAATGCCATTAGGCCTGGGTAATGCCATTAGGCCTGGGTAATGCCATTAGGCCTGGGTAATGCCATTAGGCCTGGGTAAAGCCATTAGGCCTGGGTAATGCCATTAGGCCTGGGTAAAGCCATTAGGCCTGGGTAATGCCATTAGGCCTGGGTAATGCCATTAGGCCTGGGTAATGCCATTAGGCCTGGGTAATGCCATTAGGCCTGGGTAATGCCATTAGGCCTGGGTAATGCCATTAGGCCTGGGTAATGCCATTAGGCCTGGGTAAAGCCATTAGGCCTGGGTAATGCCATTAGGCCTGGGTAATGCCATTAGGCCTGGGTAATGCCATTAGGCCTGGGTAATGCCATTGAGCAAATGTTTCTGTTAATTGTTTTCCTACAAACAAAACACCATGTTCTTATTCTTTTGGTGACGATGGGTCTTTTGAAATAAAACAGGAACATCAACGTTTCACTGTGTTTATAGCTGATTCTTATAATTCGTAAATAACTACCTGTTGCAAGAAAGGAAGTAAACTCAGCCTCTTTCACAATTGAAATGCAACAGAGATGTACAAAGAGAATAACATCCATTTGAATAGAAGTGAACAAGCTCTAGGAGAGCTCTTCAAATATTCAACTTCACACAGTTTTGTGAAGCAACTCAAAGACACACATGTAACCATACAGCAAGGATGATTCAGGTACAGTGTGTAATACCTACTGCAGAGAATACCATGAAGTCAGAAGGACTAGAACTTTCACTATCTCTTCAAAATAACGTGTCCACAAACATTTCATCAGCCTCCACCTGCCAATATAAGCCACATTTCAGCATACTATTACACTCTCAGGCAGACTGAAAAAAAGAGAAGTGAGAGACACCAATAGAAGACAGACAGATAAGGAGAAGTGAGTGAAAGTATGAGAGAAGAGAGAGCCATGAAAGCTCTATGTTTCCAATGAGCAGTTAAGGGAAATTATCTTCCCAATCCACACTCCACACCTACCAGTCCCAGCCAGGCAGGCTGTCAGAGCCAGCAGCAACATGAACGACGGTGGGGTCATTTCCCTGCGGCCTCTCCTCCCTCTCGTCCTTGTGTTACCATGGACAGGAGCAGCAGCAGACATAGTGCCATTGTGTGGTGGTGGTGCCCATTTCCTTCTGCTTGCTAATGTCTGTCACGGCATCCTACTTCCTGATTCAGGGCTGCTTTTGACACACCTAGAGCCTCGCAGAGAGGAGGAGGAGAGAGAGAATGAGAGAGAGAGAGAGAGAGAGAGAGAGAGAAACCTACAGAGCACAGAGCCACATAGCTACACACACCCAGCCAGATCACTCTTGCGGATGTGATGCAATCAACTGTGTGCTTGTAGCCACAAGCCTGCTCTCTGCTGAAGCAAATTCCTCCCAGTAAAGGTATTCAAGCAGTCAGGGCAAACCAAAGAGAAGACAAGAGCAGAGCAAACTGAATGGGGGAAAGGAAAATGTTGTGCTTAGTTACATTCAGTAAGGAGCAGCCGGTAGCCGTTCTCTGTTACACTGGTCTATCTCCTAAAGGACCAGGTAAGCTTCTGTTTGGATTTGAATTCAAACCACTTACAGGGTCAGAATTGAGCTCTGAAAGTTGTATACTGTACTATCCTTGTATATATAGGTAATGTAAACAGTATGAAAGCAGCAACTGCCATGTCGTTATACCTCATTAACCTTCCCCCATATCCTTATCCACCTATCCCAAAAAGCATAGCCCCGGCCATGACAGGTTTAGACATGATGTCACAGGTGAATGATTTTTCTGAGCTGGAACATGTTCAGATTTGATACCATAAACACAGAAGTTTCCAGCTGATACAAACTTTAAAAGAAATGTTGGCCGTCAAATAAAATGTAACAGCACACAACAATGCCAATGAGGGTTTGGCGATACATAGTTAGGGTTGGGGTTATCCATAGTTCTTAAAATGTTTTTATTTTATTTTATTATTTTATACACGTGTATTGATTATGTAATATATTATAGACATGCAGGTGGCCTGGAGGGTAGGAGTGTTGGGTCAGTAACCAAAGAAATGTGTTGTTCTGCCCCTGAACAAGGCAGTTAACCCACTGTTCTCTGGGTGTCTAAGACATGGTTCAGAAGGTTTGGGTTAAATGTGGAAGACACATTTCAGTTGTACAACTGACTAGTTTTTCTAAACTCAGTTGGAGTGTTCCACAATGTTTTTTTTTAAAGAAAACTCTAGTTGTGATTCATTGACGATGTAATTCAGAAACATTTGTAGTCCAATGGTCAGAATCTAAAACACAGAGACATAATCCACCAGTCAATATAGGCTTTGGTGGATTAATATATTTCCTCTTTCTATCAATACTGAAGGCTTTTAAACATATTTATGTATTCACCAGCTGTGTGTCTAGCCTGGCAAGAGAACTAGGAGGCCAGAATGCCAGAGGATTTCATACAACAAATATATGGCCCAGTAGCGCCCCCATGTGGTATAAAGTACTATGAGTTAATTGAGAATAGAAAAGATTGCGCTGTGCTCCAATTCGACCTCAAGTAGAGTCATCTCGTCTACCTCTAACTGCAGAGTGGAGTTGCAAGTCTGTGACGACTCAATTATACTATTTTCACAATAATAAACTAAGCCGTTGGTGATCCCAGTTGGCCTGTTTAGAGATAACCTTGAAGGAACTTTAATTAGTATACATTGTCTTAGATTATGACCGCAGTTAGAGTTCAGAGCGCCGAGGAGATTATGGAACGTTTCCATGGTTTTAATTAATTCAACTAAACAGAAAATGCTTTCGCTCTAAAAGGCAGTGAGTGTGGAGATTAAATGTTCAAATCAAGCGCTACACAGACATAATGGAGTCCGCCTTAAAGGGAGGTGCTATGATTTAGTGAATTGTATTGTGTCGAACTTGGAGAGGAATATCAACCGTTACTATAATGCCTAGGGCCTGGAAATTGTTAAATTAGCTAATATTATAGAAAGATCACACATTCATGCAGCGGTGGTGGTGTCACGTTGTCTTTATCCATACCATAGCTACTGCTATAAATATGCCTTTTACTTGAAAGCTCTGTCCTCTTTGCCAGGTCTCCCTTGACAGAATTATGTTATTTGACCTGGTAAAAATAAGCTAAAGGTTGTGTGCACTCTCACTAGATAGAATTGTGTGGTTCGGTGGCAGATTCTCAAAAGAAAATAGACATATACAGTATATCATCAGCAATTCCCAATCGGACGAGATACACAGCTAACCCAAATGGAATTTAATTCATTCATAAATGTGGACGCTAAAGTGTTGGCTTAAGGTACAACTTCCTATTGAGGAAATGTAAGATAACTCAATGTCATATTTAGATTTAGAGGTACTGACATGAATAGAAGCATATACAAGCAATCTATCAAATGTATTTTATGAAGCGCCTTTTACATCAGCAGTTGTCACAAAGTGTTTATACAGATACCCAGCCTAAAACTCCTGAGATACCTTGTCTAAGGCTCCTGAGTGGCGTGGCGGTCTAAGGCACTGTATCTCAGTGCTAGAGGCGTCACTACAGACCCTGGTTCAATTCCAGGCTGTATCACATCCGGACGTGATTGGGAGTCCCATAGGGTGGCGTACAATTGGCCCAGCGTCGTCTGGGTTTGGTCGGGGTAGGCCGTCATTGTAAATAATAATTTGTTCTTAACTGACTTGCCTAGTTAAATAAATAAATAAAACCGCCAAGAGCAAGCGAAGTAGAAGCACAGTGGCTAGAAAAAACTCCCTACAAAGGCAGGAACCTAGGAAGAAACCTAGAGAGGAACCAGGCTCTGATGGGTGGCCAGCCCTCTTCTACCTGTGCTGGTGGAGATTATTAAAGAGTACAGCCATTTAGACCAGATCATTCTTCAGGACGTTTAAACGTTCATAGATGACCAGCAGTGTCAAATAATAATCACAGTGATTATACTGTAGAGGGTGCAGTAGTTCAGCACCTCAGGTTGAAATGCCAGTTGGCTCTTCATAGCTGAGTATTTAGAGGTTGAGACAGGAGGTCTGGTAGAGAGAGAGAGACAGGATCAAACAGCAGGTCTGGGACAAGGTAGCACCTCTGGTGAGCCCTAAGCAGGTCAGGGTTCCATAGCTGCAGACGGAAACAGCAGAGACTGGATCATCAGTACGACCAGGTGGACTGGGGCCAGGGACAGCCAGGAGCCTTCATGCCAGCTAGTCCTGAGGCATGGTCCTGTGTTTCTTTACGCAATATGTAATCGTTGTACTGTATGTGTGTATAGTTGTGTTCAATGTTGTGCTAGTGTATGTAAGTTGTTTTGTCTGAAACTTTGTTCCCCCTGCTGCTGTTGGACTTGGTTATTTATTGAAAAATAAATGTTATCTCAATGAGAAAAACTTGTATAAATAAAGGTCAAATAAATCATTCTGCATTCTTTATTTAACTTGAGTGTAGACTAAGCCCTGGAGGTTTTGTAACTTCCTATAATTCAGCCTACTTGTCGATCCAGATCTGAATATTTAATATCAATATTTTATATCCTTTTCACTGTACACTGTTGATAGTCATTTTTTCCAAAGCTAGTCACTGAATGTCCTACTAAAGGATGTGGTCAGGTTGACACTTCTTTGTCATAATAACACACACACACACACACACACACACACACACACACACACACACACACACAGTTTGCAAGGACAAGGACAATGAACAGTTGGGAAAAGGAAGTATGCTGCGTGGTTGCCAGATACACACACACACACAAACTTAATTCATTTTTTGTATTGTATTTATTATGGATCCCCATTACTTCCTGCAAAGGCAGCAGCTACTCTTCCTCAGGTAAAGCAAAATTAAGGCACTTAATCAATTTAAAAAACATTACAATACATTCACACATCTACAACACAAAATCCATGTGTATGTGTGTGTACAGTGCGTATGTTATCGTGTGTATGCATGTGTCTGTGCCTGTGTTTGTGTCTTTTCACAGTCCCTGCTGTTCCATAAGGTGTATTTTTATCTATTTTGCAAAACAAATTTTAATGCTTGCATGAGTTACTTGATGTAGAATAGAGTTCCATGTAGTCATGACTCTATGTACTACTGTGCGCCTCCCATAGTCTGTTCTGTTTATGTTCGTGTGTAGACAAGGTTTTGCCATTAAAATAATATTGTGCCTATCTTTCAGATCTGCCAACCAGGCCCGGTGGTTGACAGGTAACCGTGTTTCCACCAAGCTGGAGCTTCCAGAGGCTTGTAGACCTGAAGCAGTGTGATGTGGTCCAGGTAATTATCACACAGGTATACACACTCACTCAATCAATCACTCACTCACTCACTCAATCAATCACTCAGTTTTGTAGCATAATTATTTTCACTTAAGAAAATAGTTCCTCTCTCTTTTAGATCTGTCACCCCTATTAGCTCAACCACAGCCCTCACAGCTGTAGTTGTCTGCCCCTGCACCTGCTACACCAGCTGGGACAGGTGATACAGCTAATTATCACATACATGTATACACACATGCATACTCTCCCTCATTTGGGGTTGTATTCAATCACATCTGCTTTAGTCGACACCTGGCGGTGTCAGCGATGGAACAGTGTCTGCACATCGATTAGGCTGATAGAAATCCTCATTATTTATTTTAATGATATTGAATTTGAGCGTCATTATTTCTATATAGCCTATACTTTCTCGAACATGTAACGCAAATAGGACGGGTGTAGTTTCGTGACAATGACAAAGAGCAGCTGCTTACCGATTTGACAGATCCAACGCAGTAGCACCTCAGACACTGCCAAAACATCAGCTTGGCGGGTGTCGGCTATCGCCGGTTAGCGGCATGAGGAGGGGTTGGGATAAAGCGGAAGTCACATTTCGGTTGGACCTTGTGTAGGCTACAATAGACAAATAAGTGATTTTTAGAAATAGTCTTAAAATCCACACCAAAATATAAATTAGGCATATGCCATGATTTTCAGCTAGGCAGAAATATTATTTACTTGTATTCTGTAATAGGATACAGTATAAATCATGTAAATGTGTACATGGTAAACCAGGAAAACTGTACTCCAACATTTTAGAGTGAACCAAGCAGTTTCAGGCTCTCTAGTCACTTTATTTCCATGTATTTGCTGATGTTCAATGACCATCCCTCTGTGTTAAAATAGATGGCTGCCAAAGTGGGTGACATTATTCCTTTCAGTTGCCATGGTGATGTCCATATCTACAGCTGTGCAAATTAATCATGTCAGCAGTGAATGGGAAGATTTTATAACCGTGTCTACCTAGTCAACAAGCTAATTATCTTCATGACAAAACTGTTATGAAGAAGCAAAGCCTCTAGTGCTAATAATCAAATTCAACCTTTAACATGCATCCCTCCCTCATAAAATAGGTGGATTGTTGTAAGCACCAAGCATAATAAGTGATTTCAAGGAATGGGAGGAAGAAGGCCATTTTAAGTATTCAAACAGGGCCTATATTCCATTGGTTGCAGTGGGATAGATTGTCCACCAGAGGGCAGTCCAACCCACCGTACTGAATGTCGTACTTAGAGCGCTGCAGCCTCTATCAGTCAATTAAACCACTAACCTTCCCTGTCTCTCAACAGAGAAGGAACAACACACTGGAGAAATAAAAGTGACCAATAAATCTAAGACTTAATAATGCATTCAGCACAACGTTTCACCCCCTTGTACCTCAACACAGGATGAAAAATCTCTCACTGCAATACAATATTGATCATTAAAGAAACAATCGCTGCTCCTTTCGGCTAATGGGCCAGAAAACAAGGCAAAAGAGTATACCGATATCTCACTTCTAAAGAGGGAAAGCTAATTTACTCCCCAGACTCAGGATAATAGCCGATTCAGGCACAGTGGATGTAATGGTTGGTTCTGACAGGGGGATCTTAGTGGGTCATACTATAGATTACGTCCAAAATGGCCCCCCAGCCCTGTTCAAAGTAGTGTACTACATAGGGAATAGGGTGCCATTTCAGATGTAGCCATAGACTACTGTTGACTGTGGATGTTAGCGTGAGGATCATTGTCTAACTAATATATGGCATTGACAGACATTGTGACATACTGGAGGACTTTGTGGAGTCAGAGAGACAGACTGTCTGAGGCCCAAGGGTGACGTACTGGAGGACTTTGTGGAGTCAGGGAGACAGACTGTCTGATGCCCAAGGGTGACGTACTGGAGGACTTTGTGGAGTCAGGGAGACAGACTGTCTGATGCCTCTTTATTGTTTTTTCTGTTTCTCTTCCCTCCATCGTCATCAGAGGAGGCTGGTGGGAGGAGCTATAGGAGGATGGGTTTATTGTAATGGCTGGAATGGAATTAATGAAACAGAGTCAAACATGTGGTTTCCATATGTTTGATATGTTTGATTCCGTTCCATGAATTCTATTTCAGCCGTTACAATGAGCCTGTCCTCCTATAGCCCCTCCCACCAGCCTCCTCTGCTCACCATCCCTCCTTCATTGAACTTCCCCAATCCTTCCTTCCATGGTTGGGTTCCCTTAGTCGCTCTGTAAAGCTCACATGGCCACATGCCATATTAATGCAAGAGTTATTGTACTGAGTCTCATACCTTCATATCATGATATTAAACATTTATTCACAGGGGACTCCACTGAGATTGCTATAAAGGCAGCCGTTCCTTAAGCATTGTTATATATGAATATCTCCAGGGAGAATTGGGGAATAGGCAGTTTGCATTATGAATTCCTCAATGGAGTTTAGGGTTGCAGACAGTTGCAGACTGACTGGGTGCTTTTTGCTGACTTCCATTTCACCCAAGCACATCCATTATTAGTGACTACAGAGCGCGGATATTCTTTGTAATAGCCCCATGCTGTGTGAGGCTGTTAGTAATGACGGAGGGAGGAGAGGTTTGCAGCAACAGAGAGAACCGCTGCTTTGTTCCGGTTGTGTTTAGGAAGTCAGAGAGAGAGAGAGGACCACAGAGAGAGAGCAAGAGGGGTGAGAGAGAGCGAGAGAGATAGCAAGAGAGACAAAAAATAAAGAAAGAGAGGGGGAGAGGGCAATATCTGCAATATATATGGCAGCCAGAGATACTGTGCTCTCTCTCTCTCTCTTTCTCTCTCTCTCTCTTGTTACTTTACTGACCTATGTCTCCCTGTAGACTCCAGAGGTTAGAGAATATACCCTGGTAATGTGTACGTCTATCCTCATTATCACAAACCTGTGCATGCAGGTAATGAGGGAGATCTTGAATAGCTTCATTAGGATCAATAACGTATGAGTTGTTATGCATCGTTATTGACTTTCCATCAGCTATAACAGATTAGTGGATTTCCACTGCTCTCGTTTGCATTGGAATTCCCCATTAGTCTTCAGGGAGCTTCCCATCTGTAAGGTCACTTCCTCCATCAGAGATTTAGTATGCATTTATTCCTAGGGTGTGGATAAGCAGGGGCGTATCGTAGAAAACCGTAGCAAAGCGTTTTGCAAAATATGTTTTTTCTCCAACGAAAACAAGAGTTTCTATTGGACAAATTCAGTTAGGTCCCTCCCTGTTTTGTCCCGTTTGGTTCCTCGTGAATACACCCCAGGCTTCTCAAGTCCTCTGGAGAAGGGTATTAGGACAAGAAGAGGTTAGTAGTGAATGAATAGGAATGAGAACATTACTTTGGCAGGAGAAAGTGTTCACAAAAGTCCTTGCCTGCTGACATCTGAATAAACCAACATTAGCCCAAGCAGCATGATCATCCTCCTGCTCAGACACAGTATATGAATTAGATGGTGGCTAATAGCACTGTGGTGACATTACAAGAGCTCTTGGATTCTTTAATGCAGTGTGGTGAGGAGGGTATATCAAATGCACTCAGGCTAACGTTGGTTGGGGAAATGCTTTGCATGAAACAAGGGGAGAAAGACACTTTGTGTATTAGAAGGAGAATTGAAGAGAGGCTTTGATGCTGGCTCAATCAATCAAATGTATTTATAGAGCCCTTTTTACATCAGCAGATGTCACAAAGTGCTATACAGAAACCCAGCCTTAAACCCCAAACAGCAAGCAATCCACTGTCTCTCTACGGTTCCTTTTGTTGGGAGAATTTCCGGAACGTGTGATTTGGCTTCCACTTATATAACGGCAAATGAAAGGGTTGACAACATATGAGTGAATTGAACTGAGAGGTTAAAGGGTTTATTAGTAAAGGAAAAGTGGGTATATTTTAGTAGATTTCAATTTCAGTTGTAATTTTTACACAGTATTTTATACAATTGTATTAGTATAAAATAATATAATTTCCCCATTTTCTTGAGTGTACAATATATCTCAGTATTTGTATTATTTATTTTATAGTGTTTTTTGCTCATCTTTATCAAGGGTGTCAATAATTGTGGACATGACTGTACATTTCAGACCTATAGTTCTTTGCCGATGAATAATATTATGCTACTGTCTGTCAGAGCTTAAGTTGAACAATTGAGGAAAGTCATATAACATTGACATCATGACGCTACATTGTTTAAAACCATAAAACTACGAAGCTCAATTATTCATCAGTATAGATAGCAAATATGTTATCGAAAAAAACTAACTCATCCCTGCATAGACTGAGCAGAACAACAGAAGGTCACACATATTGTCAGCTGAGAAGTCAGGATATCGATTTCACATGTGACCTCTAACCTTTCTGGTCCTGCCTGGCACAGAACAACACTTTGATACATTTCACTACAGAGTTATGAATCAAGAAGATAAGAAACCTTCGGAAATGTCAAAAAAACTTCAAATTGTTGTTGGTGTTTTAAGACTCCCTATATATTCGATGTAGAAGTACTGTTGGTATGTAACAGAGTCTTTGAGGTAGAGTCCAAGTCAAGCCTCAAGTTTTTCAGGGCCAAGTCTAAGTCAAGTCTCAAGTATTTTAGGGCCAAGTCTAAGTCAAGTCTCAAGTCCCTTTTGGCAATGTCTTTCTGCCTGCTGTGGGTTAGGTCTATAAACCTTGTAAATTATTTGAAGTCAATTATTTCCTAAGTTCCTTTTTGGACAATTTCATAAATTTAAAGTTATTTGCCAAACACTGTCATAATTATATAATTTACAGCATATATGACATGATTTCACATACTATGATAAACGATTGCTAACTTGTGCTTGTCTTAACAAGCTTAACTTAAGATAAACTTAAGATAAAAAATAGCTTAACTTTTGCTTGCGTTTTAATGTGCCGATCTATATAGCAATAGCATACACAATGTCCGCTCAATCAAATAAGGACAAAGTGCAAATATGAGTAACCACTATCCTGCCATTGAAATAGACACTACATGTTCACATAGTAACTACGGGACATAGGCATGTTATGGAATTAAATTGATTGATTTTCTCACAGAATTAAATAGAATTATACAAAATCTCTATATCCATTTACTCTCTGACAACATCCGTCCGGCTTTGAGGTTTCTGTTTGGGATGCTCTGTAATGCCAGCTTGAACACAGAGCTTGTCAATTGATTTACCATCCGCCCCAGGTTCAAGGTCGAGGTGAAAGGTACCCTGACATTCCTTCTTAATCAAATTCAGAAGCAATTCAATCACATGCAGTTGTACTAAAAGGTATTAATCTGATCTACAGCGATTTGGAAAAGCTCTGGCCCGTGCACTGCATGTTTAAAGAAGAGTAGACGTGTCACACTGTACGGTCGTCTTTTCACCGCTATATTGGAATATCACATCAGAAATGCACATCATAGGATTCAAAAGGTGTGATGATAAATATATTTGAAACGTGAAATATATGTGAAATATGTGTGAAGTATATGTTAAATGCTCTATGGGATTGAAAAGGCTAATGTACGTCGGCTACTAAGCAATACGCCTCTGTGATGTCATCACAGATGGCCTCAGACCTTTTCTAACGGCTCACTTTGACCTCAGTCAGTCCCCACTCCCCCTCCTACACGTCCACTCTCTTCGAGCGTGTGATGTTTGACAGTAAGATCGGTAGAGGCAGATTGTCTTCAAGCCTGTTTGGGTGTGTAAGACTTTATCAGGCAATACGTCCTCCAACCACTAGGGGTCACACTCCTGCCAGGACCAGCGGTATGGCCCCCAGTCACTAGGGGGCGCAGGAGTTTTTTTTTCCTGCAATCCTCCTCCGAGTTGCCAGGGGGAAACCATCGGCAAGAACTGTGGTAGTTAGCGATCATTGTTGATGATACTCACCTGTGTAAGGCCCTATTTAAGTTTGCCTTTTCTCATTGTTTTTTGGTTCAGTCTTGAGCCTACCTGTACCCGAGTATCCCGTGAGTTTGCTATGAGCCATTGTGCTCATTTTGGTTTTCCTTTTGTGACTATTGGAAGCTTTTGCTTCTAGTTTATTTGTTTGTACTTTGTTCTTTTTTATCATTCTAAAAAGTAAAAATTACTTGAAGTTTATGCTGCTCGTCTCCTTAAGATTTTTTGCTACTCCTCTGCACTTGGGTCTCAACATCCTCAACCGTGAGTTAGTTCACTCTGGAGGAACACCAGCTCTGTATCTAGGAGACCGGGGTTCTAATCCTGCTAAAAGACACATTCCAGGTCTTAGTCCATTGTCCCTGGTCCTATATCATTACAGGGTGTTGTGTCCCCAGATGACCTCTTCAAACAGCGGTGTCAGCGACTCAGGAGAGAAGCATCATCACATTTAGAACAGACAGCTTTGTGAGGAAGAGGAGGGAGGATCGAAGCCATTGGAAGTTAACTCTCCTTTTATAATATACATTTTTTTTTCAAAGGAAGGCGTGGGACAATGAACGATTACATCTTTTTCATCCACTCTCCACTTTCTCTCTCTTTCTTCCTCTCAGCAGGGAGTTTTTGAGGATGAGAAAGATTGTCAAATGACACTTAAAAAGCCTTTTAAGGCTAAATGAACGACTACAGTTATAAGCTCTCTTCACATGCACTGTACAAAACATTAAGAACACCTGCTCTTTCCATGACATAGACTGACCTGGTGAATTTTGACAATTGAGACATGGATTGTGTATGCGTGCCATTCAGAGCGTGAATGGGCAAGACAAAAGATGTAAGTGTCTTTGAACGGGGTGTGGTAGTAGGTGCCAGGCACACCGGTTTGTGTCAACAGCTGCAACGCTGCTGGGTTTTTCACGCTCAAAAGTTTCCCGTGTGTATCAAGAATGGTCCACCACCCAAAAGACATCCAGCCAACTTGACACAACTGTGGGAAGCATTGGAGTCAACATGGGCCAGCGTCCCTGTGGAACGCTTTCGACACCTTGTAGAGGTCCATGCCCCGACGAATTGAGGCCGTTCTGAGGGCAACTCAATATTAGGAAGGTGTTCATAACGTTTGGTACACTCAGTGTATATTCCACTGCATACTAACACAGTAGGTTACAGAGAGGGTCCTTTGCACCACAATCATCTTCCACAATAGTATACTCGTGGTAATTACAGCTAATTGTGTGACAGCAATTATTGCCGCAGAATTTGTAGTCTGTCTGTCTGTTGATTCCGTCTGCCAAACCGCTGTTAATGATGTGCTGTTATGATGCCATATCGAACACATTGTTGACACATTGTTGAATATGATGGGGTTACAGAACCACAGTGGGGCAACGAATAAGTCGATAACAAGGCTGTTTTATGATAATTAAATGTTTGCATGCGGTTAATACTTGTGTGCGGACAGTTATTGTTAGTTTCTCACACAATGGACAACAAAGTATCTGTTCTAGTCTCTATGTTGTTGCTTGAGCGGATGGTCGGGGAGCAGGAACATAATTATATATTGTACACTGCAAATTGACCGCAAGAAGCCCAAACAGATATAGTATTTGACAAAAACAGGATGATTTTAAACCTTGATTACGTTGAGATACAATCACTTATGCCTCTCTATTTATGCGTGGGAATACTTGGGGACAGATTTTCTGAATTAAAATCACTTTGAGATGATTTCCTGGTGATTTTATGTCCAACAGCGAAAATGATAAATTATTGGCCTGCGGGCCGCCTATTGGGAATCCCTGCTCTATGTATTAGTATTAGTATTTATTATGGATCCCCAGCTACTCTTCCTGGGGTCCAGCAAAATAAAGGCAGTTAGACGTTTTTAAAAACATTATAATACATTCACAACAGATTTCACAACATTAAGTCTGTGCCCTCAGGCCACCACTCATATCTACAACACAAAATCCATGTGTACGTGTGTGTACAGTGTGTATGTTATTGTGTGTTTGTATGCATGTGTCAGTGGCTATGTTTGTGTTGCTTCACAGCCCCTGCTGTTCCATAAAGTGTATTTTTATCTGTTTTTTCAATCAAATTTTACTGCTTGCATGAGTTACTTGATGTGGAATAGAGTTCCATGTAGTCATGGCTCTATGTAGTACTGTGCGTTTTCCAGAGTCTGTTCTGGACTTGGGGACTGTGAAGAGATCTCTGGTGGCATGTCTTGTGGGGTGTGCATGGGTGTCTGAGCTGTGTGCCAGTAGTTCAAACAGACAGCTTGGTGCATTCAACATGTCAGTACCGCTCACAAATACAAGTAGTGATGAAATCAATCTCTCCTACACTTTGAGCCAGGAGAGATTGACATGCATATTATTAATGTTAGCTCTCTGTGTACATCCAAGCGCCAGTCGTGCTGCCCTGTTCTGAGCCAATTGCAATTTTCCTAAGTCCCTCTTAGTGGCACCTGACCACACGACTGAACAGTAGTCCAGGTGCGACAAAACTAGAGCCTGTAGGACCTGCCTTGTTGATAGTGCTGTTAAGAAAGCAGAGCAGCACTTTATTAGAGACAGACTTCTCTGGTTATTTCACCAAACTAAATTCAGTGACATTTTTTGTTGTTGTTGATTTCACGTTGAAGTCACGTTAGTTGACAACTCAATGAAATGTGAATGAAATCTAGACGTCGAAATGCCGTCTGTGTCCAGTTAGAAAGAGTTCCAATAGCATAGGGGAGGTTATGATCATCATTCACATGACAACTGATATCACAAACTGTCACAAAAGAGTTGGTGTCCTGATGAGCTAGCTGACCTATAAGCCTTCGAGATAAAGGTAAAAGCTTGAATATCAAAACTTTGAACGGTCCTTATTTTAAAAAATGGTGACTAACTTTATTCCTTAATTGGCCACTGAGTTAAAGACAGCCCTCAATTCAATACAAATCCCCAATTGAAGCATGATCACTGATGAGCAACCAGAAATTCTCAGTAGATCCATTCTAATTGGCCACTGGAGAGTTCCGTCTTAATCTCTCCGTGACTGCCACACTGTTCCGTCGGACTCGCTTTAGTGTCACAATCGATGAGCGATACGTGTCACAGAGCCCCCAATCGATACTAAACACATAGACTCTTGGAAGACATGGCGACGTGGCATGGCATCTTGTTAGAATTGAGTTGTACAGGGATAACCTACTCTTGCAACAGACCTACAGACCCAACAGAGTATAATAAAGGGATGTTAGGGGTTTAGTTTATTCAATGCTTGATTAGAAGAGCCCCTCCTGTTATTGGTGGATTCGGGGAGAGGGCGGGCTGTCTGGCAGTGACATTGGTTATGTCATGTAATGAGATTTGTAGGCAGGCCCACAGGCCAAACTGAAGGACAGTGACGTTTTGACTACATACAGTATACTAGTATGGGTACAACCTGTCTGCTGCATACATTTGTGACAGTTCAGGTGCCTACTGTTGACAAATGAAATAAAATTATACTTAGAACACTACAGTCAAGTACTAGATAGACAGTGTGCTGTGGGTGGAAGCATTATGTTGCTACCAATCATATAAGTAGCTACGGTCATTGAAATTGTTAAAATGTTTTTAATACAATTCTAATAAATGCAACAGCTGAAGATACTACAAACTTTTTTTATTTTTTATAATCCATTAGATATTGACTGAATTATATATAGCACAAAACATTTTACTGGCTTGGAGTTCAGGGATTTTGGTGGGAATTCAGGTATTTAATTTATTGTCAAATGTATTTCTTTCTTAGAATGCACTCATATGTACATTTTCTTATTGTATCAGGTATTTTTGTTATATATGTTGTGTTAAAATAAATTGTACTATATGTGCCTAATTTGCGTAAATACACCAGGTGTATTTGCATATACGAATATATTAACATAAATGGGTGGAACAGCGCTCTGTCTGTCCTATCTGCACTCACCTGTGCAATAATTACTGTTGTTGTCAAGTTCTCTTGCATAATGCAACAGGTGTGTCGATAGCAGGATACCCTCGGATTAGAAATCAACACGCTTGGCTCTAGATTACACCTATCTAAACATACTTTACTCTGTTTGCGAGAGCAGACATAAAATCACTATAATCCGAGTGTTCATTTTCGGAAGTTGCTTTCATTTCAGCACATCTAATTTGTAAACACTGCGACTGTACTAAACGATTACTTTGTTCAATTGCAAGAAGAAAATGTAATTGTCTTTCTTCTCTTTCTTGTGATGTAAGTGTCGAGACGGTGCATTGTATCCACGACAACGATTTAGCTTTCTTATAGATACAGAAGGACAATGCATTCCATCGAGCCCATTTCAGCTATTACCAGGGCTGTGACTGACAGGTCATTACAGACAGGTCATTACAAGAGTATGAAATAGTCACAGGAGTAAAATAAAAGCAATCAGTCCAGCGTTATTTAAGTGACAAGTGGATTTTGCACCGTTCAAACACAGGAAATAGATGGCTGAAGAAGACAGATCCTCAGATGGGCGGGGCATGCGTGTTGCTAATATAAGCCATTACAATTCCCCAAAACATACACAGTTATTCTTGTGGAAAGGTTATGAGAGATTAACATGATATAAAACTTTTAACAAAGAAAGGGGAACTGTGATTTACAGTGGATTTACATAAGCATCTACATTTCCAAGTGAACTGTGTGACATTGTGACAATTATCACGACATTACCGACAAACCACCATCCTGAGGTACTGCCTCTTATGACTAACAAACAACCTTGGTTAATGGAATAATTTACAAGGTCTGCATGTCCTACTCCCTGTGTGTGTGTGTGTGTGTGTGTGTGTGTGTGTGTGTGTGTGTGTGTGTGTGTGTGTGTGTGTGTGTGTGTGTGTGTGTGTGTGTGTGTGCGTGTGCGTGTGTGCCGGGTTGAATCTTAGTTCAGCAGGTCACAGCACACTGGGGGAAGACTCATGTAACATTAAACAAAGCCCCATGGATGTTTTCTTTTTGCCAGATAAAATGTGCATGCATCTGTGAAAATGCAGAGTGTGCATTAGCATATATGTGTGCATGAGTACCCAAGTTCTAAGGCTGTGTTTACACAGGAAACCCAATTCAGATCTTTTTTTCCACTAATTGGTCTTATGACCAATCACATCAGATCTTTTAACATCAGAAATTTTCCAGAGCTGATTGGTCAAAAGACCAATTAGTGAAAAAAAGATCTGAATTGGGCTGTTAGACGTGTATGACTACATTACGTTTATATATTCAAGAACATTAGCGGAGAAATTCCGATAAGAATATCTCATTGCATTAACACTCATCTCACATCGACTTCTTCAGTGTCCCTACTACCGTACCTAGACACATCTCCTCGTCACCAGTGTCCTCATATTCCTTCATCCGCTACAGTTCACTAGAGTGAGGTCTCACCTTTAATTAGTTGACTTTGCTGACAAAAATATTCTCCGCTCTCCCATAACTGAATGTGAAGTCAAACACCACTGTAATATGTACTCATTAAATGTATGTGTGATATTCATGAGACTCCACAGACTAAGGGTATGTCCCAAATGGCACCCTATTTCCTGTATAATGGATTTTTTTTTACCAGGGCCCGTAGGGTGTCATTTGGGTTGCAGACCAAGGGCTCTTGAGAATTTGGAGCCATTTTGAATATACACTAATTTGCCATCCGTCCTCTTCTGATTCATCAATGCTCACCTTTGGCTCCAAAACAATGACACACAGCACTCAGCAGCAGCACAACACCATGAATCACTACGTACATTGCGCGATGCAGTACTCAATGATCGCTTAGTCGAGATGCGGACAATTTAGCAGAAAATAGCTGTGAATTGAAACCTACATTATTAAAAGTTTGCAGTACGCACGCGTAGATACACGACAAAGTATCTTTGCGATACAGGTTGTCTGTCATATTATGCCCCGGATTCTGTGGAGGGTCGAAGAACTGACGTTGTATGTATTGTACTGTGTACACAGCCGAAAGCGCCAGGAGTGCCTCGTTAAATTGTTCCACATATTTCATCCATCGTAAAAACCACAAAGGATGACAACCCAGAGATCAATAATAACCCACTGCACACTTTAATCAAAAGCTAAACCTATCTCTTCCCTTGCGCCCCCTAAAGACCAAAGCAGAGCCACTGTGAAGCGAGCCATCATTAACAACATACACTTTGGTGGAAAACAAAACAGTACAATGAAGAAACCATATGGTAATGAGGCTTGCAGAGATCCTGCTGACAAGTACAATCTAATTGAGTCTCTGAGGAGTTATACTGCCATTGCACTCTCTGAGTGAACCGAACCACGAAGGGAAAAATAAGCACTGAGTAGATTCAGGATGACATCATCTCTAAAAGTTGGAAAGAGAGTGGACATTCTCGTGAGATTCGATGGTTGCTTTTCACGTGTCACATACGCAAGTGCATCCACGAATGTACGTAGACACAAACACACACACACACACACACACACACACACACACACACACAGTTTACGGTCTACGGTAGATGGAGCTGTTGTCCTGGTCTATTGAACCAAATGAAAACCTTACACAATCTAACACCTGTTTCTGTCAACCTCCATCAAGGTACAATAAAACAGAACTCCTTCAGCAACATGTCAGCTGGTTGTTACAGATGTAGGATCTTCGTTTCAGTCAGTTTTCTACTGCTGGGTAATAATCCTGCAGCAACAGGAAATGAAAAATGTCATCTGGTTGTTAGAAACAAGTCAGTATCTTTCTTTGTAGGGTTTATCAATAAATAAATCAATCAACCAAATAAATTGTATTAAGCCCTTTTACCTTAGCAGTTGTCATAATGTGCTGTACAGATACCCAGTCTAAAACCCCAAAGAGCAAGCAATGCAGATGTAGAAGCCCATCTGCATTGTGTCTGCAAATGTAATCACTTTGATAAAGATATACATTGCTGAAATAGTTTCCCTTGACAATCCCACTACAGTTTATTACTGTATGATTACTATATGATTGGGTATGGTCATATAAGTGGCCTAGACTCTGTAGATACTACTGGCTAATAATCATATCATCACTGTTTTCCCTTTGGCAAGACATCTGTGTTGAAAGAACAGTGTTGGGGAGTAGTGAACCACATGTAGTTCAACTAGTAATGTAACTACATTTTGCTCTATCTTGGTGGCAGATGAACTAAATTAAAATCTATGTAGTGTTTTCAGCATTTAATTACTTTGTTGCCATGTAGCGGTGTAGCTAACTACTGGAACTACACAAAATAAAATATGTGTGAAGTAGACAAGCATTTCCTTTCTTTTTCAACATCAGACCTGCCTAATTCTCGCCTGAAACATAGTTTTTTGTGTTTAAACCCCCTAGAATCGAAGTAACACAATAAAGAAAAATCCCAATCAAAATCTGTCAACCTAAATTAGAGATGTCTGTTTTTCTGCATTGGATGCATCTCAATCCACCGCATCTGAAGATGTTGCACTTCCGCAGATGCCGTACTTGGCGGAGCTAGAGCGGTGATTGTCAAACCATGAGACCATCTGTAGCGTCCGAACGGTGTGGGCTACAAACTAATATGACCCCACTGTGGAAAGGGGAGATTCTGCTCTGAGACTCGCACTTCAACACCTTGTTTCTTATGATTTAGTTTACATACATGTGATGACGTTGAATCAACTTGTTGGATTTGCAAAAAGTAATCAACTTAAGGTTATTGTCTTTTTCTCACCCAACCTAAATCCAATGACATGGTGATTTTTTTTGTTGATTTTACGTTGAATTCACTTTAGTTGACAACTCAACCAAATGTAAATCAAAACTAGACGTTGAACTGACTGACGTCCGAGCCCAGTGGGAGCCTATGATATTTCAGATGAAGATATGATAATTTATCACAAAGTAGTTTGTAACTTTAGTTAAGTAAGCGATATTTTTCCTTAAGAGTAGCTTTAGCGTAGCTCAACCTCTTCCAGTGTGAAGTAACTGCTAGCTTGGTCAACTATATTTTCAGAGTAGCTTCCCCAACATTGTGAGTGAATGATACGACTCATCTTATTTCACAAATCTATATCATCATCATCATCATCATCATCATCATCATCATCATCATCTTCATCGTCATCATCATCATATCATCATCATGGGGCCACTCATAAATAAAATGTATGCATGCATGACTGTGAGTCACATTGGATAAAAGCGTCTGCTAAATGACATTATATTATCATCTTCTGTAACTAAGACAAATCCCACTGAACCAACGTGGAATAGACGTTGAATTGATGTCTGTGCCCAATGGGATATAACAGAAGTATTCATATTGCTTCTTCTCAAAGAACAGCAATATCATCTTCCATTTTCCTTCAGGGACTCATATAATGTAGCCTACTTCACTGATGTGTGATATTAGTCTTTGGAAAAGCTAGCAGATCTGTCCTTTATTGACCGAGGTGTAGAGGTGATGTTTTCCTTTCATTTATTAATGTTGAACTTTACCTGCAATGTTATATATCGTGTCTCTAGGGACTCCATCTTGCCTAGGCGGATTATTCTTTACATCAACTGGGTTTCCATGGTTCCTGTATTCGAAGATTTGAAGGCTCAAGCATAATATGGGAACTTCAGTTGTAATGTTAGTATAGGAGTTTTATATGACATTTAGCTTGAGCAGGAAGGAATTCAGAATGGGGTGATTGTGTTCAGCATCTTCATTGTGATGTCAGAGATACAGTTGCCCTGCGTGGCAATGATTTTCTACCAGTTTAGAGAGCTAGACAGCTAATTGAGAGACTGACATAACAAGTGACAAACAGCTGATGCACCAGTGGAGGCTACTGAGGGGAGGACGGCTCATAATAATGGCTGGAAGGGACCAAATGGAATGGCATTTGATTCCATTTCCCTCATTCCGCTGCAGCCATTACCACAAGCCTGTTCTCCTAAATTAAGGTGCCACCAACCTCCTGTTGATGCACAACCAAATTTCAAAATTGCTCTTGGTGTATTCTTCTATTCTTACTCTCAATAGTAGGTTGAGACCAGACTGAGTTCCTATCCTTTTTTTACATTACATTTTTTTGTGTCAGGTGCCCCCTAGCGGCCGGGAGCCCTAAACAATCGCTTATATCGCTTATGCCTGGAGCCGGCCCTGTGTACATATACAGGATAGCCTGCATAGGCCTTGGTTTTTCACAAACATTTGCAAACATACCAATAGAAACCAAAAGCTACTTAAACCAAGGCAACCATGTTTTACATTATGAGCAGGTAGAGCGATTAATCAATGGAACATTTTTATTTTTATACCTGACTAAACATTCCACTCATTCGTTTCTTCCCTACAGTGACCTTAGAAAAATGACTGAATATTTCTCTCTTCAGCAGCGTACGAGACACACGTATTTTAATATTGCTTTCATAAGCGAAAGGCTTTGTGATTTGTTCTTGTCCAATGTGTGATGCCAGGAGGCATTCATCATTGCTAGACTGAGAACAAGGCACGTTTCATAAGCAATGCCTTCCCCATGGTTCAGCAGCCATGACATATTAATAAAAGCAAGGGCAAACATGAGAATTTAAAAGCTTGTGTTTAGCTCGCCAGTAAATGGCGGATAAAATAATGATGTAATGCAATTAAAAATTCAATACTCAAACTGAATTGGTTGAGTAATTGGTTTGCTACTCACTATTGACAGGTAGGCATGTAGCAGAATGCTAATTTAGGCTTATAGAATGATACAGCATGTAGTGCTGCTTCTAAAGGAAGAACTGTTGGATGAGGAAATAGTCCTAGATAAAGAACAAAAACCAGAGGAATTGTTTTGGTAATAAATACGACCGTGACTCTTCAAAGGCATTGAAATGAATCAGTACGATATAAACCCATTCAGGAGTAATTTGACATTTTATTTGAAAACGAATGCGAGACAATTGAGTGCCATAATGTAATCAGCTGATCCTGTGAGAAAGGTTGACTTCTGTTCTGCAAAGGGAATCAATCTCCCTATGTCGTTAACAGTAGTCGAATCACATATCATGAAAATAGCATTTCATATGAAAGAAATTAAGTATCTAGTTGGCTATTTGGAATGATGCTCTGCAATTTAATTTGGAAAACAGACCTATAAGTATTGTGGCTTCAGTTGGAATCTGTACTCAGTTGGAATCTTCTGCAGTGAAAAACTGTTCATAGGAAGTTTAAGTTTTCATTTTGAGGGAGGAAAAGGAGGAAGAGGAGGAAGAGGAGGAAGAGGACAAGAGGAAGAGGAGGAAGAGGAAGGGAGGAAAAAGACTGTCATAATGATTTCACTGCGTAGTTCTCTTTCCTCTCTCCTCGTCTCCTTCTCAAAACCCATCGGATGAGAAAGCCAGAGGTCCCTCCCCTCTACCCTTCTCCTCCAATGGGTTTTGAGAAGGAGACGATGGAGAGGACGCGAGATCATCCCATTGGCTAACAAGCACTGCGGCTAATTCAACTGACCTTTCCTCCACTTTATTTCGAGTTTAAGTGGCTGTAGAATTGCAAATGCTAATTAATCCACCTGATAAATGAATGTGATTATGGTATAACTGCATATCATGAGCCCTGGCAGGCTAGTCAGGGGCTAAACAAGATCGATTTGATAAAGGTCAGGAGTGGTGACGCTAAAGCTCTTCATCAAACAGAAAAGGCATAGGCTATGTGTGTTTTACCCTTGGCTGAATATTGCTGCCAGAGAGCAATTCATTTACATTTTGCAGCAATATCTTCACATCGAAATAATTAACCAGATGCTTTCACAGTCCAAATGGTTCTTTATTGGAGATTATATGGCAGTACAAATGGTCACCATTAAAACGACAATGTAAGTAAAGTTTTGTCTGAAACAGTATGTTGTCCCAGGGACACGTCATATCCATGTTGTTGTCTTTTCCACTATTGTTGGAGAAAAGTTTCAAATTTCGTCACGCTGACTGATTCTAATGAGGTGTAAGGTATTTTGGCACAGATGTGTTCTCTGTTGGAAACACGACAATGTCACACCATACCTTGAAGATCTTTGATGGGACTTTGATATTTGCACAGAGACACATACTGCATGCTCAGTGCGGGAACACATGATAACTCACAAGGAACATTTGTTGGACCACTGACTGTGAAAAGAAAACAGATTGAAGCTTCTTTCCTCCACGGCAGCCAGTGAGCTGTTCAGTTTTCACTTTCAAATTGTCACTCTGCTCGCAAATACATCACATCCATCATTCTTCAACCTATGGACACGGAAAACAAAATCTGTCATGCAGGAGATTCTCAGATTGCCATAGTGATTTCAACATACTTTGATGCAAAGCCAAAACACAACTCATTCTCATGAAGATTGCGACAACAATATTAGTACCACAACACTTCATGAGGATAGTACAAATAGAGGCCCAACGTGATAATTCCCACACAAACTAGTGGATGGCATATACAGTAGATAAATAGATGATCGATGATAGATTGATTTTATCATTTGAAACACAATACAACCACACATGTGGAATCATGCATTTAAAATCATTGAGGATGACACAAAAAAGTTTGAAAATGTATTGTGGTCCTCTTAAATAAATGGTTCAAAACATTTACAAACATAACCTGGTAGGCCTAGTCTACTGTACACAGTAGACCGTACCTATTAGGCATGTTACAGATATAACAATCATGAATACAATATTTCCAAAGAACCTCAAAAGCACATAAAAGTAATACAACAAACAAACATTTGAGATTGGAAGTCTCAGTCGGCTTCGGATGAAGTTCAGGCAGTTTGGGCTGGAAAGGCATTTTAGGTTCAGTGGAGGTTCAGTGGAGGGCATCACTGAGACAGCCGAGGAGAAACAAAGAAACAGGCCCGGAGCGCTTCAACAGCACACCACACCTGCTTCACTGAAAGGTCTGTCACTCCATTGGAGCCGCTTTTCTGGAACTGGTGCACCAGTGCCAGGAATGTAACACCCACCTTGGTGATGCCACGGCTGCTGAAAAACGCACAAAAAGCCACCATATCTTGGCAGTAGTTAGGAGCATTCCCTGAACAGTATCTGGACTTCCTTTGCTACCTCTGGACAGTGCATTGCAGTCCTTGGTGTAATACTTCCAAAAAGATTAAGCAAAAAGATACATTATTTGAATCCAAACAGCCAGCTAGCTAGCTATCAAGCCATAAAATTGACTTTTCATCACAATACGGTACCTCTGAGAGTCATGACCACAGGATATAGTGATCAGACCCTAGAGTAAATTCAACAAAATATTTAAAAACACACTAAGTGTACAAAACATTTGCCCTCAGAACATCCTCAATTCGTCGGGGCATGGACTCTACTACAAGGTGTTGAACACGTTCCACAGGGATGTTGACTCCAATGCTTCCCACAGTTGTGTCAAGTTGGCTGGATGTCCTTTAAGTGGTGAACCATTCTTGATACACACGGGAAACTGAAAAACCCAACAGCGTTTCAGTTCAAACTGGTGCGCCTGGCACCTACTACCACACCCCGTTCAAAGGCACTTAAATATTTAGTCTTACCCATTCACCCTCTGAATGGCACACATACACAATCCATGTCTCAATTGTCTCAAGGCTTAAAAATCTGTCACAATTGTATCCTCCTCTTCATCAACACTGATTGAAGTGAATTTCACAAGTGACATCAATAAGCGATCATAGCAATTCACCTGGTCAGTCTATATCATGTACACTCAGTGTATGTACAATATTTGCAAAGCTCTCTCCCTAGGATACCTCATAGCGCCATGGCAACCACAAAATAATATCTGGTGATGACTGATTTTTCCTACAACAACAACCAGCCACTATATGGGCATTTGTAGTAATGGCGACTCTCTCTGGGGGCCCATATACAGGAAGTGTAAATTGGGTTATTTAAAGGCTGGATGAAAATGATCTGTCCCCAGGCCGCTGTGGCCTCAGAACAGCAGACCGTGTGTAAACGTCTGAGTCACTTCCTCTCTCTGGAGGCCTTAATGGAGCAACTTACACACTGAGATGGATGAGAAGGCCTTCAACCAGCCATTCTCTATAGTCGGTATACTATCACCAGACCAGACCAGAGGAGTTACTCACTGCCTGGCTCATCTACATGGTACACAAGAGGAATGTATGTACATGCACACACAAACACAGACACACATACACACACACGTAGACTAATGTACATACCAACCTAACTAATGTAATCTCACATTCTCTAAGAGCTGCAGGAGAGGTCAAAGAGGAGGGAATTCATTTTAAGAGACAATGGATCCTCTCATTATCAGTCCAGTCCTGTCGTTGTGTTAAATGGAGAATAAGTTATGGCCTTGGTGTTAATTGTTATTATTACTAACACAGTCCCTACAGGTACAGACAGACAGACAGACAGACAGACAGACAGACAGACAGACAGACAGACAGACAGACAGACAGACAGACAGACAGACAGACAGACAGACAGACAGACAGACAGACAGACAGACAGACAGACAGACAGACAGACAGACAGACCTTGGGGGACAGATTCAGCTGTAGGTTAGAGTAGCAGCTGTGTCCATCTGGTGTCCCACCATGAGGACTATCGTCCCAGAGAGCCTCAACTCACTGAGAATCTGCCACCTCTAACACTGATCCCACAATTCCCTAAGGAATCAGCACAGATACACAGATGAAAACCAAGTAGTGTGTGAACACTGGGTTTAGACAAAAGCTGCCTCCAGATTATTAATTCACCCATAGGGATAATACATACAGTATCTATATCATATCAGTCTATGGATTCAGATGAAACTACAGCCTGAGAGAATATTTGTTTACCATGCCACTGTAGCCTTGCTATCTTCAGGTTTATACCACAGAAGACTAACAGTGTTCCAGAACATACACTGAGAGCTGCCGGCATATCCTGGGTCCTGTGAAGAAACACTCTGGCTCCAGGCATATCAACTGATATATGTGTGTGTGTGTGTGTGTGTGTGTGTGTGTGTGTGTGTGTGTGTGTGTGTGTGTGTGTGTGTGTGTGTGTGTGTGTGTGTACTGTACCTGTGAGATTGTGTTTGCCTTGCCTTGCCATGCCAACCGAGGAACTCATTGCTAAGCCATGGGGAGGTTTTAGGCATCTTGATTGTTGTCGATGGGGGACGAATGGGAGAGAGCTGTGAAACGATTCTTTAAAGACGCATTCTAGTCATTGATGTGCTGCCGTCGACTTTGGATGAATTGAGTACTTAGCTGAGAGAGACAGGCTAACATAATGGAATATGGAGGTTGTATATGCTTTAGTACTTAGCTGAGAGAGAGAGAGAGAGAGACAGGCTAACAGAATGGAATATGGAGGTTGTATATGCTTTAGTACTTAGCTGAGAGAGAGAGAGAGAGAGAGAGAGACAGGCTAACAGAATGGAATATGGAGGTTGTATATGCTTTAGTACTTAGCTGAGAGAGAGAGAGAGAGAGAGAGAGACAGGCTAACAGAATGGAATATGGAGGTTGTATATGCTTTAGTACTTAGCTGAGAGAGAGAGAGAGAGAGAGAGAGAGAGAGAGACAGGCTAACAGAATGGAATAAGGAGGTTGTATATGCTTTAGTACTTAGCTGAGAGAGAGAGAGAGAGAGAGAGAGAGAGAGACAGGCTAACAGAATGGAATATGGAGGTTGTATATGCTTTAGTACTTAGCTGAGAGAGAGAGAGAGAGAGAGAGACAGGCTAACAGAATGGAATATGGAGGTTGTATATGCTTTAGTGGCTTACAAAGGATCCGTTGTATACATAAAGTATACCTTAATGTACTGTGTATTACATCACACATGGCAATGTGCTGTAATATTAGCTGTGTGTATAATCACTGATCTAAAATGGGACCGAAGTTTCTGTTTTTTTTTTAAACATGCTATATTGGGTGTCCTCTTGTCTACAATGGGACCATTCTGTGGTATCTGTACAGGCTGTACTCTTGAGTCCATTTTCGGGTTCTGAATCCGGACTCCCCTCTGTTAAAGCTTGAGTCCTGGACTGAGACGTGAAACCTCAGGAAGACACTGTGTGGATAGTGGCGGCAGGTGGCCTAACATTTACAGTGTTGGATCGTTAACTAGTTTGAATCCTGAGGTGAAACATCTGTCGATGTGCCCTTGTGCAAGGCACTTAGCCCTAATTGCTCCAGGGTTGCTGTCGGTAATGGCTGATCCCTGGCTGTGTCCCCACTCTCCGAGGGTGTCTCAGGGGGAGTTGGAATACGCAAAAAACACATTTCCAATTCACATGTGTATAATACATGCTTGTACATGCGTGAAGGACAAATACAAGCACCAACCTAATTATTATTGTAGTGACTGAATCATTGGCTCGGTATTGTGCATTACTGCAATGAGCTTGACTAAATGCCCTCCATGAATCAAGCACCAGTGGCTCCGATACTGAAGGAAGTGCATCACATATCACCTCACCTCAGACTCCAGGGGGCAATGTTTCAGGCAACAGGCAATGTTTCATCTAATACATGTGAATTCAGTGGGGGAGATCATGGGTTACCAGGGGCAATTAAACTGATTGACTGAACAGCTGGCGGAGATGTCCTGTTGAAAATAGAGACCAGTTAAGGTTATCAGTGAAAACAGACCAGCTCATCTCATACACTATTGCTGAATCCCACCCAACACCCACATCAGAGAGAGAGAGAGTTAGAGAGAGAGAGTAAAAGAGAAAGAGAGTTAGAGAGAGAGAGAGAACCAAGAAAGAGAGAGAGAGAGAGAGAGAGAGAGAGAGAACCAAGAAAGAGAGTTAGAGAGAGAGAGAGAGAGAGAGAGAGAGAGAGAGAGAGAACCAAGAAAGAGAGTTAGAGAGAGAGAGAGAGAGAGAGAGTTAGAGAGAGAGAGAGAGAGAGAGAGTTAGAGAGAGAGAGAGAGAGAGAGAGAGAGAGAGAGAGAGAGAGAGAGAGAGAGAGTAAAAGAGAAAGCGCGTTAGAGAGGAAGAGAGAGAGAGAGAGAGAGAACCAAGAAAGAGAGTTAGAGAGAGAGAGAGAGAGAGAGAGAGAGAGAGAGAGAGAGAGAGAGTTAGAGAGAGAGAGAGAGTGAGAGAGAGAGAGAGAGAGAGAGAGTTAGAGAGAGAGAGAGAGAGAGAGAGAGAGAGTTAGAGAGAGAGAGAGAGAGAGAGAGAGAGAGAGTTAGAGAGAGAGAGAGAGAGAGAGAGAGAGAGAGAGAGAGAGAGAGAACCAAGAAAGAGAGTTAGAGAGAGAGAGAGAGAGAGAACCAAGAAAGAGAGTTAGAGAGAGAGAGAGAGAGAGAGAGAGAGAGTTAGAGAGAGAGAGAGAGAGAGAGAGAGAGAGAGAGAGAGAGAGAGAACCAAGAATTCACAAAATGGGACAAACACACAGTTGAGACTCTGCATACAGAAATCTGCAAAAATATACTTTGTGTGCAACGCAAAACCCCAAACAATGCATGCAGAGCAGAATTAGGACTATACCGGCTAGTTATTAAAATCCAGAAAAGAGCTGTTAAATTCTACAACCACCTAAAAGGAAGCGATGCCCACATATTCCACCACAAAGCCCTCACCTACAGAGAGATGAACCTACACTCTTAGAATAAAAGGTGCTATCTAGAACCTAAAAGGGTTATTTGGCTATCCCCATAGGAGAACCCTTTGAAGAACCCTTATTGGTTCCAGGTAAAACCCTTTTGGGTTCTATGTAGAACCCTTTCCATAGAGGGTTCTACATGGAACTCAAAAGGGTTCTACCTGAAACCAAAAAGTGTTCTTCAAAGGGTTCTCCTATGGGGATAGCCAGAGAACCTTTTTGGAACCCTTTTTTCTAAGAGTGTAGAGAAGAGTCCCCTCAGTCAGCTGGTTTTGTGGCTCTGTTCGCAAACACAAACAGATCCCACAGAGCCCCAGGACAGAAACACATTTAGACCCAACCAAGTTATGAGAAAGCAAAAAGATAACTATTTGACACACTGGAAAGAACCAACCAAAAAACAGAGCAAATTGTAACGCTATCCGACCCTAAATAGAGAATAAACTGACCCAAAATGAAGAAAATCCTTGACTATGTACAGACTCAGTGAGCCTTACTATTGAGAGAGGCCGCCATAGGCAGACCTGGCTCTGGAGAAAAGACTATGTGCACACTGCCCGCAAAATGAGGCGTAACCTGAGCTGCACTTCCTAACTTCCTGTTAAATGTATGACCACCTTAGAGGTACATATTTCCCATAGATCGTACGGACCCACAAAAGTCAAACGATGATAATCTCCCATATCTTTTAGGTGAAATACCGCAGTGTGCAGCAAGAATTATGTCCCGTTGTCATGAGAAAAGGGCAACCAGTAGAACACAAACAACATTGTAAACAACACCAATATGTGTCTGTTAGTTTACCTTCCTCTGCTATTTGTAGTGCAACTATTGGCACATTGCTAAAACCCCGTTCACAGCTGATAATATAACACTTGTCTTGATCTTTTTGAACCCTTTGTAAGTGCAATGTTTACTGTTCATTTCTAATCGGTTTTTGTTGTTGTTGTTTTGTGTCTTCTCACTTTTGTTTAGCGTTTATTTCAATTGCTTTAGCAATGTAAACACTTTTGCCATGCCCATAAAGCTCCTTTGGAGCGAAATGAATTGAAAGAGAGAGGAAGAGAGAGAGAGAGGGTACCAGAGAAGAGCGAGAGCGAGGGAGAGAACGAGAGAGAGAGTACCAGAGAGAGTTAGAGAGAGGCAAATTATTCATAATAAAAATGATATATTCCTACTACACCCACACGCTAATTTTCAACATTAATGTTTTGCTCCCTCTGCTTTGGAATACCTACTTCTACAGTCTGATATATTAATGTAATATTAATATAATAACAACGAAGGTGGGAGACTATGGGTGAATTCATCATTCTCTAAAGGTACACGCCACCTGCGCAAAAGTTCAAAAGGTCTCCAAAATACAACAACATGAAAACTTTATTTATGAAGTCTGGTTTTTGCATAACACAAGCTCACACTGTGCTACTATAATAATAATAATACTGTACACTTAGTGTTCAATTTGATTAATACAGTATAATGGAAATTCCTTTGAATTGTGCCAAGAGCCAAGGTAACTCCTATCGGTCATGTGATATGATAAGCTTAGTGAACAATGGTCCAGTAAAACTGAGGGGATTGACACATGATATATCAGTTCATTTACTATTTACTCCGTGTGTAGCCTCTATGGATGAAATGTGTGCTACTGTATTTCATGTTGGTTTACAGGAAGCAGACAAATACGTTTCAATTGCACGTTTACAGTATATGTCTCCAAGCAATTTGATACTGGACATCATGAAAGAACTGGGTCAAATCAATGATTCACTCGGTCTTGAGTGTCAAGTATCCTACTGGATGAGTCATCAAAAATGAATACAACTTTATCTTAGGACCCCTGTCACTGCCTTCATGTACAACAAATTGTGTGATACATGGGATGGTCTGTTACTGTACAAATACAACATGACCAGTTGAGAGAGTTCAGCACCAGGCTGCATAGGCTTTAGCTCTGTGGTCTAACACAGTCTTATGGCCAGCAGGATTTGAACATGCAAAACTTGAGTCCCTATTAATGACACCCTAAAGCTCTGATACTTTACTCTTGAAAAGTACTACTTGGCCGACACAGGCCATTGTAAAATATTTGAGCTCAGTGACCGACCCCTTCTAATATACGTGAAACTTAAACGAGACTGTAAAGCATTTTTTATGTTTTAAATGAAGGTTAGTGATAGTCTTGGCCGAAACAGAACATAATAATGTATTTCAGTTTTTACCCTCAAGGCAATATACCTCTTCAGCACCTCAGCTTCTAATGCACCAGAATCATAACACAGCCAAATGAAACACTATCAATACACACTAAATTCAAATAGATCAATACTTGTCTTGCCAAGGGGCCTACCCAAGGACTAGCTACAATTTATTGCCATGGCGATAATTCTGAAAATCCTCCAAAGCCTAAAATGGGAAACTATCACCATAAAAACTCTTTTAGGCTCGGTTTGAGTGATTTGTTTGGACATTTGTGATGTGAGGTTTCAGCTCGCTCGCTGTGTGGAGAGTGAAAAGTCTTTAGCTACAGGCGGTGTTGTAAAATACAGCAGGTAGCCTAGCGGTTAAGAGCATTGGGCTAGTAACTGAAAGGTCGCTGGTTTCAATCCCTGAGCTGACTAGGTGAAAAAAATCGGTGGATGTGCTCTTGAGCAAGGCACTTAACCCTAGTTCCTCTGGATAAGATGACTGTTCAATGACTAAAATGTAATGAAAAGGTTGTGGTTTCTGTATGAAATGTCTCAGATTGATGTATATATGAGTGTGTGCATGGTTTAATAATGAGTGTACTTGGCTGCTGCGGTCTCCTGTAATTTGAGCAGATGTTTCATCTTCCTGTGGAGGAGGTGAATGGTTCTACTTCATCAGGCTGGAGTCCTTCTCCCTGTGGCGGGCTGGAGGTGCATGTAGAAGTCACATCAGCATGGGACGCATGTAATCCTGCTGCACCTCACTGCCTGCCCTCCACACACACACACAAGCAGACAGACACACACACTTTTCCTATCTCTCCCACATTCTGCAGACTATTTCCAAATTATAGTCACACTTGTCTATAATTTGATTAATTCTCAGGCTTTTAAACCCCATTTCTCCCTGGGACACTATTCATTTCACAAGAACTCACTTTCTCTGGATCATTCCCCTGAAATTATAACTTCAAATGTCTGCTCTCTGAGCCCCTGTTCTCTTATCAGCCCTTTCTCTCATTAGGCCTATTGGAGGACCTGCACATTAGTTTTAAGTTCATGGAGTAATATTTCATAAAGTCTCGTTCAGTGGAGTGCACTTGACTCCCTGATAAACCTACTGTTTAACATCTATCATATCTGAAATAGAAGAGAGAAATGTCCTGACTTCCTGCCTTTACAGTATGATGTGGGAGTGCCGCTACATGGTGGAAATGCTGCTTTTACGGATAAGAAAGGCAATGAAAATCAAATGTAAAGAGTTGTTCTGTTGTTACTGGTTACCTAAAGCAAACAGTGAGGGAGCAAAACAGTGTATGACTTGCCAGTGACCTCCATATTATACAAAACAAGTACTGGAGAGAATGATAGGCATAGTTGCCCTTTATATGAGAACTGGTTAATTGAGAATTTGGTGCTAATATGACGTTTCAGTGTACTGTATGTTTACCAGGGCGAGGACTGGTTAAAGTGCTATTTACTGACAGTGTTTGCAATACGTTGAGTAAAAAAAAACAGTAACATAACCAGCATTTCATTCCAGCTACTTTAATGCAGAGAATAGAAACAGAGACCATGCCAGATTGCAGTCCCTGTTCCCTGTCTCGGAAGATAACGTTGTCAGTCGAACAGTTGGATGGGCAACACGTTGTTAACGCCAAAACGAGATGTTGAGCGATGTTGACGAGATTCCAATTTACTTCAATATGCTCCCTGAAAAGCCTAATTAGCATGAAAATGTCAACTTTCGAGCTGAAGCGGGAAAGGCACGCGCACTGATCATCTCCACCAGATCTGGGCCTGCTGCTGTGTTCAGCCTCTCCTCATTAACCGTCTTTCTGTTCTAAAGTGTTTCATTTTTAGAGAAGATGGGCTTCACTGTTCCAAGTGGCTTGGCTTCAATTTGTTTTTGGAACGGTGATCAAAGCAACGTTTCAGGAGGCACTTTCCCAGAAGTGCAAGAAAACGTATCTTTCCTCCAATTCAAACGATAAAGCTGTCTCTGATTCAAACCGTCCAACTCTCCCTACTCTTAGCCGGGGTGACCTGCCTGATACCCCTCAGTACCTTGAACCACTGTGGCAGGACGACACCATAGATCGTGGGTTAACACTCGTCTGGTTGTGGAGGGCCTATCCTTCAATGCCCCTCCACTTGAGGCCCTGACTGCAGCATTGAACCCTGAATGCAACCCAGGATGACAGACAGACAAACCCCTTCCTCCTGAGGTTAGCGGATATTCTTATTCCACCCACTCTTATTGGCTGCATCCCAAACGGCACCATATTCCCAATGTACTGCAGTACTTTTTTTACCAGGGCCATTAACACTATCTAGGGAATAGGATGCCATTTGGGACATATCATTTCTATCCACTCTTATTAAGTCCCCTCTGAATGAACCAGCCCTGCAGGCTGGAGATACCACATGACCGAGCTCATAAAAGATTGCTTGATTACTTCGCCGTTCCCAGCAGCCTTAGCAGCTTGGGTTCCACCATGATTCCTTGCCCGAGTTGCTGCTGCTTCTTTTCCTTCACACGCTGAGGAGAAGGAAGAGGTGATGTGGTTTACCCAGCATGCTATAGGTTGGGTCCACTTTAGTGGGCGGCTAATGATATGTCTGAAACACTGTGAGTGACCTGCCCTAAGTCAGTCAGCATGTTATAAGGAGAAAGACTGTGGTGTTTTCGCCATAAGTATGCTCACCACATACATGCACACACACACATGCACACACATTCGTACATATGCGAAAGTGCATGAGCTTATAGAGGAAACACAATGGTCCGTCTCCATGTAACAGGCTGACTGATTCTGGTCAGGGCACTCACAGTGGAAAGTAAGATTAAGCTTTTGACCAAAGGAATATTCTATCAAATTGCCTCGTCTCGGGCCGGCAAACGGTGCCAATATATACTCCAAATACCGTCTTCGAGGGCAACATCACTTTTATACAACGGGATACCAACATATTGAAATAATGATTTAGATATTTTCAGTAAAAACATTATTTGTATTAATACTATTTCATCCTTCCACAAGATATAGTCCAGACACAAATCTAGGGTTGCTACCCAAGCAACCCTAGATCGGCTGTTCGTTCGTTCTATCGGTTTGGTTGCCTGAGATGCGACCCAGTCGTTCATTCTTTTTGTTCTGTATCTATGGACATGACCAAGTCGTTCAGTCTTTTTGTTCTGTATCCATGGACGCGACCCAGTCATTCGTTCTAAATGTTCCATTGCCATACTGGCTGGCAACGTTCTTATCCCTTGCTTGCTAGCTAGCCAACTACGGCTAACTTACAGTCACGCCAAACAGTGCAGCCAGAATAATAGCAAAGTAGCTGCATTTGTGCATTTGTGTTTGTTTAAGCTGTTTTCTAGTGACATTTATTTGGATACATCCATAACAATGAGCTAATGATGCACGGTTTTGCCTGGCGTAGAAAATGTTCTCTCTCGTCAGGACACTGTTGTTCAGAGGAGTTAGCCAACAACACAGCTAACACAATCACTTCAAACTGAAGCTAGAAAGACCGCAAACTAGCTGCACTTAATTTAGTTTGACCTGTTTTCTATTGATAGTTCTTTGTATATATCCATAAAAATTATGCTGATTCATGATTTCGACAGGCTAAGAAAAGCTACCTGTCTGTCTGTCTCATCCCGACCCCCAACCTGTTCATTTCTATGGGACAGCTGGAGATCAAATTGGAGTATTGAAACAATGTTGCAAATGTCGGAGATACAGACAGCAATGTTTATACAAATCTCCACTGTTGAACACTTAATGTTAGTATTAAAGAAATGTGAGATAATGTCAAGATGCTTTTTATAGTGGAGATCAAGTTTATAAATTGCCTGGCTGGGCTGATGAGACAGTGGATTGCGCAGACAGATGGAACAGAGTAAATAGGCATTTTAACGTCATAGATTTAGCCAGTGGTAATTTATGGAATAGACACCGGCTGGAACGCGGTTCTAACCAATCAGCATTCAGGATTAGTTCCACATGTTTTATAAATAAGAATCATTTACATAAGACTCATTTAACATAAGAATCCATAGAATCACATACTTGGGAATGTGTATGATTGCAACTCCTGAGCAAACAGTACAGAGAAACCACACCTCAGTCTTCTCCTATTGTTTATTCAATATAACCTCCTAGAAGAAGCAGGGGCGGAAAAACCTATTTATGAATTCCAGTCAATTTGTCACAGTGACACATTTATTGTTTGGCCGGCGGAGTGTATTAAAGTGTGGTGCTGATGTAATAAATATTACTGTACTCCTTTTGATGAGCACCTACAGCTATATAGGCTGTCATTTACTGTGTAGCGAAACAACACCAAGGATAGTTCATCTTAGAAATATGATCATTACTACTGGACAATTAGATTTAAGAAAGCACAACCTTCTCCCAAAATGAGGACTTTTGTAATTACTGTTATAAAAGTGTTTCGGGGGAAAATAATAGCTTTTGTTTTTGTTGTATTGTCTGCTTTTGGCTCACTGTTGTTTTTTCAAACCAAGTTCTACCCCGACATTTCCTACTGATAAAATGTTTAAAGAATAACAATAACCAATAAAGTTTAGGATACAATGTTCTCAGAGTAAAGAAAAATGTTTGGAATTGGATCTATTGTCTAGGAGGTCTATGCTAAGAGTACTATTCAATTTGAATGCATTACCATTATGTACAACAACAGTTCATTTTCAGGATATCTCCAATAATAATAAACACTTTTTTACACAATGATTAAGAAGAGAGCTCAAAATTGAAATTTTTGCATTGCCAATCATTGTCATACCCATTGAGAACATCTTGAAACCCTGTTTTTCGACTGAAGGGGCCGTTATCAAATGCATTCTGTTCATGTTGATGCATTATTGTCTTGCTTGCTAAGATCCACCCCAATTTGAAGTGTCTCTTCAGTGGATCTTCATAAGGACATTGGAAACACAATGCAAACCTTTCCAGTGTGTTTAGAGCATGCATGCACATGCAAAACGCGCACATACTGTATGAATATACATTCATATGTTTATATGAATAGCATGTAAATAGTATTTTTTTTTGTCTCTTGGTGACTTGCAAATATATTACGTTTTTTTAAACGTTTTTATTTGTTTATTAATGTAATATCTTATGTTGTTCTAGTCTATTAGTGATTTGTACTTTGTCGTGTATTTGTAAGTTTTATGTAGATCCCAGGAAGAGTAGCTGCTGCATGTACAGTAGTTAACGGGGATCCTGATACAGTAAACTGAACATATACACCTACAACCACACAACATTTCTAGGTAAATTACTGACTCCAACACCGTTACCATGACACATTAGAACAACAACCAGCTATATAGCCCACACACCATGCTGCGGAGACAGCAGAGGCATGTGTGAAATGGAGCTTGGTCGAACCCAGGTCATGTAACCAAATAAAACATTTCCTATTGTAACTAACGGCAGTTCAGTCAGTATAAAGTGCACTTTGGTTGAGGCGTACAATTATGTATAAAATTGCTTGCATACTGGACTTAAATATGCAAGCAATTTCCTGTTTCCATATAAGAGTAACATAGTGCATCCTGTTCCATTTAAAATCCATTAAATGTCATTATAATTTGCAATACTACTATTTTAGTCAAACGTATCCCTATTATCTACAATCAGTGACCCTACAAAGAATAGCCAGAATTGCTGCTAGCAAAGTAGCCTTGAGTGGCTTTGCAACGAGGGTCCACAGTATATTGAAAAATGCATGCATCAAGTACTGCAACTGACCCAATAAGTCTGATGAACACTCTTTACATATAGCATTCTATTCATGAGAGATTACCTCATACGCATACACAGATGTCTCTTGAAAGCACCTCCGGCAGCAAATCACCAAATTGTTCATGATTTTTGTCAGCAACTCAGTGGATACAGTGATGTAATTGCATTTCTAATCCCTGAGCTGTGAAGAAAAACACTAGTGCCGTCTAAATGAATATATCTTGGAGGAGAACTCATCCACAAGAGTGCTGTTGCACAAACATCACGCAAATAAAAGGTCATTTGTAAAGCCAACAGATGCACAGGAGAAATTGGTTTGGAGGTTTGTCTTGCTGCTTCGCTGGCGCTGTGTGTGTCATTTTCAAAGTTCTTCTCTGCGCTTTGACAAGTTAACTGTTATTTTTTAGTACTAAAAATTACTTAAATATTTAAGGTTTGGCCAGAACAGATAGATGTAGGCTATCCGTTTGGCATTATACTCAGTATACACAATCTGTGAAGATGGCATTTTCAAATCGACTGGTGAGAAAACACCAGATTGGGTATTATTAGTCAGTAATGTGGAATCCAGGACATTGGGAATCACATTGTTATACAGTCTGGGGCAGTAGGTAGCCAAGTGGTTAATACCATTGGGCCAGTAACAGAAAGGGCTCTTGTTCGAATCCCTGAGCGGAATAGGTGAAAAATATGTCGCTGTGCTCTTGAGCAAGGCACTTAACCCTAATTGCTCATGTAAATCGCTCTGGATAAGAGTGTCTGTTAAATACAGTACCACTGGGGCCACCAGCAGGGTTTTTTCCTGGTCACAGAAATATTCCTGGCCCTAGTTATAGCAAAAGTGTGCAGGATGTGCAAAAGTTTGTGTGATGTCACACATCTACTGTTTACTTGTACGCCAGCCATCTGTCCACCTCTTTAAATAGATATTTGCATATGCCTTGAGGGCTACAGTGTAACATGCTTTGAGATTTTACAAAATGATCAACCATATCAAAGAAGAATATCTGAACCACAAACAGAACTGTCTATGGCTGATATATCTCATCCATAAGACACAGAGTGAGCGAGAGAAAAATGAAAGAGAGAGAAGGAGAGAGAGAGAGAAATAAAGAGAGTGAGAGTGTGTGAGAGAGAGAGAGAGAGAGAAAAGGAGAGAGATATAAATAAAGAGAGAGAGTGTGAGAGAGAGAGAAAGAGAGAGAGAGAGAAAAGGAGAGAGATATAAATAAAGAGAGAGAGTGTGAGAGAGAGAGAGAAATAAAGAGAGAGAGAGAGAGAGAGAGAGAGAAATAAAGAGAGAGAGAGAGAGAGAAATAAAGAGAGAGAGAGAGAGAGAGAAATAAAGAGAGAGAGAGAGAGAGAGAGAGAGAGAGAGAGAGAGAGAAATAAAGAGAGAGAGAGAGAAATAAAGAGAGAGAGAGAGAGAGAGAGAGAGAGAGAGAGAGAAATAAAGAGAGAGAGAGAGAGAGAGAGAGAGAGAGAGAGAGAGATGGATATATATATACGATTAACAGGACGCACTATCACACTGAAAACAACCACGATTATTCCTTCAATTCCTTCAGCCATAAACAAGGCTATTTGTCATCTGTGATGTGTGAGATCTGACCAGGGAATTTATGAACGGAATAACGTCTTTGATGTCGAGAAAACCATGATCAAGTAAACAAATCTCTGTGACCAGAATAACCTCGTTTTGACAGGTTTGTATTAAAATCCAATGCTACAGTGATATCATGTCTTTCTGTCAGTGACAGATTGCCTGCGCTAGCCTATTTACTATAACACCTGTTGAGGATGTGGGGGTGGTTGTGTTTCAATGTACACAGAGGCGTGATGTACCAGAACATTTTCAAGGGGCACTTCTATATTTGCAATGGATAAAGCTGACACGGCCTGATGTAATGAAGGAGAACAATGGCCGTGCTAACCTCAGGAGGTCATACTGCATTGTGAAGACTATGGGAATGGCCTTGCATGGCTACATGCTACATGAACAGTTCTGCACTCCAAAACAATAAATGACACTTGCCTCGCTGCTCCCAATGTTTTCTGAGAGGTGGAGAGGTGAGGAGGGCTGGGGAGTTTTGGACAAAGAGACTCAGGCTACCCCATCCATCAGCAGGGTGAAACAAAGGTGAAGTTGGCAGACGCAGCCGGCCGAGGCCCCACATTAATCTTGACGGCTAAGTGTAATTAGGAAGCGGCTGTGTGAGCAGACACGATGCCATAAATAACTCTAAACCAGAGAGATGGGGAGCAGAGAGGAGCAGAGAGAGGAGGAAGTAGCTTGTCTCTTAATGACCCCAGAGTCACTGTGAACAGCCACATGTCAACAAGACACAAGATTCATGGCGTTGGTTTGGCGGCCATTTTATAGGGTATAGGGTTGCAGCTTGACTGATTTGACCAATGAGGTTGGGTAATTACAAGGAGCAGTGATTAATAGCTATAGAGGCAGAGAAATGTTGACCATTTTCAAAACAGGAAGTAATTACCTTTGAATCATTGTTAGCTATCTAGAGTTCAAACAAACAAGAATAATTGATCAAGGCAGCTTCAGAATGCCAGAATGTGGAGGGTAGGAAACATCTCCTCATATACAGTACAGTACTGTAATCCTCTTAGTTATCGGCTGAGTCCAACCCTTTTCAATGCAAATCAAACTATAAATGTAATATTCTAATGGCACAATAAAGCTTTAGTGTCTTGCTTGCACTTCCATCTCAAAGCATGACGAATGATGCTGGTTTGGTTTCAAATGTGAGTCTGTGCACATCTCTGCGTTTAAACTCACACATTTGGTATGCTGGACACATCTCCCCAGCATAACTACATCAGGGAAAGATTCTTTGAAATCTGGGAGTTGTATATCAGGGCATTTCTCTCCTCTGATCTAATCTGAGTGGATTTCAGATCACTGGCCGTCGTCGCAGCAGAGAGGAGAGCAGAGACTGAGACAACAAGCCGGTAAATCTTGACTTCTGTGGCTGAGGACCAGTGGACCAGCCACTTACACTGGAAAAGAGCAAGTGTTGACAGAGTGGCTGTTTTCTGCTCAAAACTATTTGTGGGACTCAAGTCGCACAACACAAAAATACTGAAACACACAAACACACACACACACATATGTAGAAACACACATACAAACGTGTACGTATGAGCACACACATACGCACAGTGTGTGTAAAAAACCCCCCGATCTGTTCATTCTCCACTGCGTTCAACAGATCTCTGTGGGTGGTACTGTTAGTAGTGGCAGCTAGATCACTAGAGCATACACAGACAGTACTGCAGCCAACCGTCAGACTGAATCCGCTCTCAACAGTCACAACGAGCTCAGTTGTCCCTGGCTGTGTCCAAAACAGCACCCTATTCCCTGTAGTGCATTGCTTTTGGCCAGACCCATATGGGCCCTGGTCAAATGTAGTGCACTACTCAGGGAACATGGTGCCATTTGGGACCCTTTGTCTGCTAACGTCTGTCTCTCTGTCTCTCTCTCTCTCTGTGTCTCTCTGTCTCTCTCTCTCTCTCTCTCTGTCTCTCTCTCTCTCTCTCTGTCTCTCTCTCTCTCTCTCTCTCTCTCTCTCTCTCTGTCTCTCTCTGTCTCTCTCTGTCTGTCTGTCTGTCCTCATGATCAATCTGGCCATCCAGCAGAGAAACTGTATTGATCAAAACAAAGGCCACATTCATCTCTGTCAGAGTCTATTCTCCTATTACAGTAACAGATCCCAACATCCTGTAGGCCAGGAATCACATTTGATAAAAGCACGGTCAATCACAATTACCTAATGAGCATCAAGGATCAATTACTCTATTGCTGTAGGAGACTACACTACGTATTATGTAGAAGAACATTCAAAACATTTTTCACATTAGCATAACACTGTATCTAAGTGTTTGGAAAGCTGGGTGCAGCCAGACATTTTGTGCCGCTCCATTCTTGCTCAGTAGTCACCACAGTAACGTGACATGTGTAAGCACACTGTCAAGTGTTTCTACCAAGGTTCATTCCATTTCAATTCAGTCAATTCAGAGAGATTAATTGAAATTCCAATTAATTAAAAGTACCAATTGACTGGCTGAAATGACCCCAACCCTGCCCTCATTCCTACTAAAGAACCAAGGATGGTTATATTCTCAAGCGTCAGAAGCTCATTTAGTTACTGCTGTTTATAAAATTTAATTAAACATTAAAAAAATAATAAAATCTACCCATAGTCCAACCTCGGCATCCTTTATAAGGCAAGATCCTTAGACCCGTAATCTAATGACACCACCGGTACACATCGGTCACCACCGTTATGTTTCGGCGATGACAAATATCACCTTGCACGGTGGGTTTTAAATACCACAAATCTCCGGGCCAGCGCCCCGGAGGAGAAGAGGGCCATAAAACATAAGAGGCTTTGCTCTCCTTGAATAACAATCACCAGAGTGGAGGAGTCAGTCAGTCAGCTGCCAGTTTAAACAGCCGTAACTCAGCCATATCCTCTGTGCTGAAGGACAGTTGAACAAGCCAGGGACAATTCATGACCCATCACAATGAGATTACCACCCACATAAACATAATATAGATGATGTAATGTATGCAGGCCAATGGCGTGCACTCTACTGGGCGTGATCAAATTGTCTTGCACGGATGTGATCACTGTAAGAAGACACTGCATGTGCATTTGACGTTGGATTACTGTCATAAAGTATAATATTATGTAGAGATCCATATCTTTGTCAATGTATTGTACAGTGGTCTAATGGCCTAATGATAAGGAATTGACAGCCAGATCCATATTGCAATAGATTTCCATTCAACCTCCATAATGAAGCTTGGTATAGGGAGTTTCCATTAGATTTGCGGCCCACTTTAGATGGTAGGTTAGGGCCAACATTCACAAAGTGTCTCCCAGTAGGAGTACTGATCTGAATAAGATTGGGAGGACCTGATCCTAGATCAGCACTCCTACTGTGAGACGCTTTATAAATACCAGGCACAGGTGGTTTATACCCTAGGTGCTGTGTTCGTTCCATCATATTTTAGTATTCGCTACTGAATAGGCTCTCTAATGAGATAAACCATCTGTCTCTTAACAGGGCTCACCTGTTCACAGTCTCATATAGATCTTATCTAGTCCCCCCATACACATCTGAAAATACTTTGTGAAAATGACTTACTTAATCTTGAGGGACATGCACACATGCAAGCACACACTTCACACTCGCATCCAAATATAATGTCGTCTAAATATACTTTGTGAAAATGACTTACATAGTCCTTCAGGTTGGATGAGATGGACTCGAACACACACAAGCACACACACACACACCACTCCTCCACATTGTAATTAGTAGAGTATTGCATATCCATCAAGTCATTGACAAGAGCATATTTGATGTGACGGGCAACAGCAAACCCATCTAAAGACAATTTAACTGAGCGGGAAAATATTGGTAAAGATTTATCATCCCCTTCTTCCAAGGTGAAAAGTGTTTCATATCTGCTTGATTGCACTATGGAGTATCTCTGACTGAGAGAGAAAAGGCCATTACCGTTTGATTCGGTGATAAATTAACCATGATGAATGGCGTTTGCTCTTTTATGAGTTTCAAGAGCTGTATGGTTCACAGGCACTGAGATGATTATCCCTGAGGGATACAGTGCATTCGGTAAGTATTCAGACCCCTTGACTTTTTCCACATCTTGTTTTACGTTACAGCCTTATTCTAAGATTGATTAAATAGTTTTTTCCCCTCATCAATCTACACACAATACCCCATAATGACAAAGCAAATGTCTTAATAGAAATGTTTGCAAATGTATACAAAAAAAACACAACTAAAATATCACATTTACTTAAGTATTCAGATCCTTTGCTCAGTACTTTGTTGAAGCACCTTTGGCAGCGATTACAGCCTCTAATCTTCTTGGGTATGATGAGACAAGTTTGGCAAACCTGTATTTGGGGAGTTTCTCCCATTCTTCTCTGCAGATCCTCTCAAGCGCCGTCAGGTTTGATGGGAAGCGTTGCTGCACAGCTATTATCAGGTCTCTCCAGAGATGTTCTATCGGGTTCAAGTCTGGGTTCTGGCTGGGCCACTCAAGGACATTCAGAGACTTGTCTTGAAGCCCCTCCTGCTTTGTCTTGGCTGTGTGCTTAGGGTCGTTGTTGGAAGGTGAACCTTTGCCCCAGTCTGAGATCCTGAGCGCTCTGGAGCAGGTTTTCATCAAGGCTCTGTCTGTACTTTGCTCCGTTCATCTTTCCCTCGATCCTGACTAGTCTCCCAGTCCCTGCCGCTGAAAGATATCCCCTCAGCATGATGCTGCCACCACCGTGCTTCACCGCAGGGATGGTGCCAGGTTTCCTCCAGGCCTGACGCTTGGCATTCAGGCCAAAGAGTTCAATCTTGGTTTCAACAGACCAGAGACCATCATGTTTCTCATTGTCTGAGAGTCTTTAAGTGCCTTTTGGAAAACTCCAAGCGGGCTGTCATGTGCCTTTTACAGAGGAGTGGCTTCCGTCTGGCCACTCTACCATAAATAGTCTGGCCACTCTACCATAAAGCTCTGTCAGTGTGACCATCGGGTTCTTGGTCACCTCCCTGACAAAGGCCCTTCTTCCCCGATTGCTCAGTTTAGCTAGAGTCTTGGTGGTTCCAAACTTCTTCCATTTAAGAATGATGGAGGCCACTGTGTGGGGGACCTTCAATGCTGCAGAAATGTTTTGGTACCCTTCCCCAGATCTGTGCCTCAACACAATCCTGTCTTGGTGCTCTACGGACAATTCCTTATGGTTTGGGTTTTGCTCTGACATGTGGGACCTTATAAAGACAGGTGTGTGCCTTTCCAAATCATGTCCAATCAATTTAATTTACCACAGGTGGACTCCAATCAAGTTGCACCAATCAAGGATGCATCTAAGCTCAAATTTGAGTCTCATAGGTTCTGAATACTTATGTAAATAAGGTATTTCTGTTTTTTTTATTATGGGTTATTTGTCATTATGGGTTATTTGTCATTGTGTGTAGATTATGAGGATAACAATTAATTTAATCAATTTTAGAATAAAGCTGCAAACGTAACACAATATGGAAAAAGTCAAGGGGTGTGAATACTTCCCGAATGCACTGTAGGTGGTTTCTCTGTCTTAGGGTTATCTATCATGGCTGTAGGTGAATGGTATATACATACAACCACATGACAATACATATCATATACAGTATGATATTTGTTTTACCTTGCAAATGATAGAACATAGTATTGCATATATCTAACTACTGGGCTGGCAATGGTTGGAGCCTCTTGGAGTTCCATTGAAGATGATTTCTACTGTAACTTCGCAAAGTAAGTCTCCCATTAAAATCCAGTCAAAGATCCTAGAGTCTAAACATCAACACAAAGGACGGTCAATTAAGACTCAATTTCCAGACTACACCCCCCCCCCCGTTGGTTATCTCACAGCCCCCTGTCCCCAATATTATGTCAAGGAGGTGTCTGCCAAACACAGACGGTATTGTTTACGGCAAAATAATATTAAGGTTAATTGCTCCTGTGAAGTTGGGGAAATTGCTATAGTGCCCTGCGGCCCTAGTGCCAGAGAGTAGGGCTGTTTCAAAAGTAGTGCGATAGTAGGGCTCTCGTTAAAAGTAGTGCACTGTATAGTGAATAGGGTGCCATTTGAGAAGCAGCCTAGATATTAAAAGCAAACATCCTCATCACTAGAAACAGGCCCCGCAGGCCCGCAGGGTGCCTTGTGCATTATGCGTTTAATGAAAAGGCAATATGGAGAGACAAGAGGATGTCACTACAGGCTGCCTCCCTGTCTCTGTCTGCACTACTTCAGAATGACTGTCCCTGTCCCTCACTGCACCACTGTGGGCTGTTGTTATTAGTCCCTCTAGACACGAGAATATATGAGAAGAATGCCTAGTTGAGAATTCATCAAAATGACATTTTCTAGCTTTGATTTGAGTTTGTATATTAATGAATCTAGCTAAACTTACCTCACCAAATTGTTCTTGGGTTACGTACTTAAATATAGCTATGGAATACCATCAAATACTTCACAAGGTGGGGTTAGTTCAGCAATCACTTTATGCCAGTGGAAATCTAGCTATGAAATACCCTCAAAATACTTTCCAGGATGGATAGTTCAGAAGACAACATGTTCAGAATGCCAGAATGATGGTCTAGACTCTAGAGTGATAGCATTATTTATCATGGACAGATAGAGAGAGGATGAAGGAGACAACAATAACAACATGACAGGGTTCAGCTCTCTCAGACCTGCCGTGCTGCCATCCTGATGTGGGGATGTGTGTGTGTGCGCGTGTGTGTGTGTGTGTCTGTTCACCTCTCTCAGACCTGCTTTGCTGTCATTCTCCTGATATAGTGATATCTGGCCCAGGGGGACGCGACCCTGTGTCCACAGGTCAGTAAAAGGTAATGTATCTCAGACCCTGATGTCTATCGTACCCTCTGGCTATTTCCCAGCTGACAGACCGGTCAGTATAACAAGCCCTGTTTAGAGTTTGTTGGTGGACATATTCTGTATGGGACAGATGCAACCGGTGAGGCAGTAGACATAGTGAAGGTGAAGGGTGGGAACAAGCTTAACTCTATCCTCTTGAGTAAAAACAGTGAAGGCAACAGTCAAGAGTAAAAAATAAAATCATTTTTAGTAGACATATCTAACCTCACTGGAATGGGAGGGAGAAGTCGGTCTAATAAGGTGGTGTTTTAAGACAAACATGGTGTATCCAGTGTTCAAAGAAAATGTAATATTATGGAGGCGGACCTTAACATTCAGATTCTGAGTCTCTGTTGCTCTGTTAGCTGGGTTCTATTCACCTTCAGCTGTGGAGGAGACAGAGAGAAGAGAGTGAGTGAAGGAAGGTCATAACAGTCTCTTGCTTTTAATTTCCAATTAATGTGAATCTGAAACGTTCTCTATCTCTACCCAGAATGATAAGGCCACATTACGATATATATTAATTCAGCCATCCTGAATTTGACAACGACCGCGTCTGTTTAATGCCAGACATAAATTGACCCATGGAAGCCGTGCTGCTAATGACGTTGTGGATCAGTGCAATTATAATCATCTGAAATGTGCCATTGGTAAAGGTGAACTGATTTAGATACTAATGACATTAGAAGTCAGAATACGCCGAGTGTTTCACAATGCTCTTTATCAGTCTGTAAGACAAAGTGTCTGGTCCTTTAATTTAATTTAATTGTGAATAGTTTGAAGGGGGGAAAAACAGAGTCTCTAATAACTAAATTGCTGAATTAATGAACGTTCAGCATGAGTCCACATTCAGTTCAGGTTAAAGAGACAGACTTGTCTGGTCTTTTTGTTTCTAATATCTTAGTGTTGAATCGTATCTGAATGAGTCTGTCTGGTCATATTGTTCAATACTTTGAGTCTATTGTTTTGTGGTAAACACGCAATTAAAATAACCTACATTTAGGGGTGTGTACCCCAGAAATCTGACGGGGCACAAACTACAAAAACTGCTTTTCCTGCTTCTAGATCCATAAAATATGTATATTTTTCTGCATATCTAAGCAAACCTCTTGGGTTGTCTGTATCTTCCTGACTGGTGGTTATTTTGTTAAAGAAACTAAATATGCTTCTCTGCATCTCTGCAAAAATCTGGGTAAAATATTTAAAGGAATGTCTTATTCAGTACATTTAGTTATTGCTTGCTTTTCTAAAGTCTAGCAACCTAGCCAGCAGGCATGCCAGCTAAGATAGTTAGACAAGCTAGCTACTCTTACTTGATTGATAGCCTGAAATGGCTTCTTGGTAGCTAGTTATGAGGTTGAGAGATTGGGAACCTATCTGGGCTAGCTAAAGCTAGTTATGAGGTTGAGAGATTGGGAACCTATCTGGGCTAGCTAAAGCTAGTTATGAGGTTGAGAGATTGGGAACCTATCTGGGCTAGCTAAAGCTAGTTATGAGGTTGAGAGATTGGGAACCTATCTGGGCTAGCTAAAGCTAGTTATGAGGTTGAGAGATTGGGAACCTATCTGGGCTAGCTAAAGCTAGTTATGAGTTTGAGAGATTGGGAACCTATCTGGGCTAGCTAAAGCCAACTTCATAAAATTGCTATGTGACTAGTAGTATTACAGAGAAAAAATGAAATATATATGTATATATTTTTTGGTATTTTTAAACAGGGCAAATCTGAGGGGGCACGTGCCCCTGTGACCTCTATGGGCATGACCCTTCTGCCTACACATTTGGTCGAATAGCATCATCATTATTATTAAACAACCAATGATTTGACTGCCATCATGGATACATGGATACTGAGGAACTTGACTTGGAGTCGCAAACAAACATGTCAATAAATGTCAGTCAATGTCTATGAAATAGACAACTTGAAAAGGGCAAGTCAGTCAGGGTTGACTATAGATTAATAGTAGCTTTTCCCCATCACAGAAATGTCACCTAGACTCAAACTCCACTAATGAGTCACGCACTGGGAAACGAAGTAAATGTTTTCATGTCGTGTTTTTGGGACGTGTGAAAGACAAGCTTTATGTGTTATATTCTAATTAAGACACAATGAGCTGAATGCCCTCCCTGGGGCTAATGATGTATTACAATACCCCGGATGAACGGGCATTCATCCATAAACAACTGGGTAAAAATGTTAGCCTAAGGATGTTTGTTTGCGACAAGACGATCATGTATTGATGACTACAGTCATGTATTTCACTTAACTTTCACAACTGGTTTATGACATGAACGTGTTTGAAATTAGATTAGAATATGAACATGGAAATATAATTACTAGTCATTGTTCTGTGATGCGTGGACCAGCGGCCATATTGATTCTACCCATTAACTCTATACTAATACTAATAGTCATTTTATTTCCATGGCTGGCACATTATCATTCCAAATGTTTCCTGTTTAAATTGTTTTAGAAAGTAGAGCAGTAATTCATGTAGATTGCTTTCCAAATAGTCTCCAATCGGTTGTTAAATACCACTGATGACGATAAGCTTCGCAATACTTTTAGCATGTTAGCATGCATGCTGAGTCCTATCGACCCTTTGAGTGTCAGGTTGACCACCAGAGATGTAAGCTGTGGATCGATCCTGCAGCCACCTGCATGCAGCGCGATAAGGGAGAGTAGACTTTACGGCCCTGCAGAGCCTAGTGAAAATAACTCATGTCGGTCAGAGATCCAATCAAATATATATCTCCACTCTGGTTTTTACCCCGACAGACAAGGCTTCAATCTCTCTCTCTCTCTCTCTCTCTCTCTCTCTCTCTCTCTCTCTCTCTCTCTCTCTCTCTCTCTCTCTCTCTCTCTCTCTCTCTCTGTGTGTCATGCTGCAGCATGTAATCAAATATTGACAAAGGGCTGCTTCAAGGTGATGAGGGCAGATTTGAGACAATAAATGTCATTGGCTCGTACTGAAAGAGTTACGGCCTGGGCATTGAAATAATGTTTAATCCATCCATGGTTTGATATGAAATATAATACCCACAGTTGAAATCCTTCAAGTCTAACTGCTGCTAGAGAGTTTGATTTAAAGGACAGACCTTTAGCACAAGACAAGGTCAAATGTTCAGACGTTAAATCCTGAGTCAACGATGTGATGAAATCTGATTAAAATTATAATGAAGTGGATAATAATATTCAACTATTCAAGAATTATGAAGTTCATATATTACCTATATTCAAACATTACGAAGTTATTATAGTACTGGAACATTACGAAGTTATTATAGTACTGGAACATTATGAAGTTATTATAGTACTGGAACATTACGAAGTTATTATAGTACTGGAACATTATGAAGTTATTATAGTACTGAAACATTATGAAGTTATTATAGTACTGGAACATTATGAAGTTATTATAGTACTGGAACATTATGAAGTTATTATAGTACTGGAACATTATGAAGTTATTATAGTACTGGAACATTATGAAGTTATTATAGTACTGGAACATTATGAAGTTATTACAGTACATGGGGTCCCAGAACTGAAACATTATGAAGTTATTATAGTACTGGAACATTATGAAGTTATTATAGTACTGGAACATTACGAAGTTATTACAGTACATGGGGTCCCAGAACTGAAACATTATGAAGTTATTACAGTACATGGGGTCCCAGAACTGGAACATTATGAAGTTATTACAGTACATGGGGTCCCAGAACTGAAACATTATGAAGTTATTACAGTACATGGGGTCCCAGAACTGGAACATTATGAAGTTATTACAGTACATGTGGTCCCAGAACTGGAACATTATGAAGTTATTACAGTACATGGGGTCCCAGAACTGGAACATTATGAAGTTATTATAGTACTGAAACATTATGAAGTTATTACAGTACATGGGGTCCCAGAACTGGAACATTATGAAGTTATTACAGTACATGTGGTCCCAGAACTGGAACATTATGAAGCTATTATAGTACATGGGGTCCCAGAACTGGAACATTATGAAGTTATTACAGTACATGGGGTCCCAGAACTGGAACATTATGAAGTTATTACAGTACATGGGGTCCCAGAACTGGAACATTATGAAGTTATTACAGTACATGGGGTCCCAGAACTGGAACATTATGAAGTTATTACAGTACATGGGGTCCCAGAACTGGAACATTATGAAGTTATTACAGTACATGGGGTCCCAGAACTGGAACATTACGAGCAGGATATAAATGAAGAAGTAATGGCCATTGGAGTTGTAGGATTTAAATTGTTGCAGTTCCTTGTATTCCTACGTATAGCTGACTGTTTGTTGAGTAGAAGTTTATCATTAATGTGTTTATATGTTCCCTGTTCTCCTCATTTACTGTCTCAGCCACTTCACTTGTTATGGTGATTTGATCCACTTTTATAGTCAGGCATGAAACAGCCAGAGAACAGTGTAGGCCTAGAGACTTGACTGTCTGGGATTCATTCAAACTTTAATGGTCATATTAAGTACGCTAAAACCCATAGGCAATTATAACTGGAAAGCATCATCAAATCAAAATGAAAGTTTATCGGTCACGTACACAGATTTGCAGATGTTATCGCAGGTGCAGGAACGTAATATCATAGAGTGCACTTCACTTAATCCCCATGTGGATGTGTGGTAGTCCCGCCGACTGTACATATCTTAACATTAATGCACTAATTGTAAGTCGTTCTGGATAAGATCGCCGCTAAATTTACTAAAATGTAAATATAATGTGAATGACTTGCATACTGTAGCCACACCCCACTCAAAAGATATTGGTGTCATTGATGTTGATATCATTGGAATAGGCTACATCTTTCGATAAACCTGTTACAATGAGACTTTATATAGTCTGCTAGTCTTATTATATTATATTAATATTGCCTGTCAACCCTGTTAGATTTGTAACTGCTGTTTCAGTTCTGACCAGAGGCTAGATTCACAATTTCGGACAGTCAGCATTGTTGATAGAGGCATTAAAAAGACAGCTCATATTGTTAGCGAGGCTACATGATGAGGTAATAAATAAAAATGGCTTGTAGACATTGCCATCTCGGACGACAAGAGAAACACGTGTAATAGACTGCTCACAATGTTAATCTACTGGCCTTTTATAGCAGACATGTCCAGAGATAACCTAGTAATAACCTAGTGACAACATAGCATTCTTGTGACACATTTGTCTTTGCGTATAAGATGGTTAAATGAATGACTGAATGACTGAATTAAGTAAATAATGAATGCTGGGTAAATCACAGTGGATGAATACAGAATACCAAATGCTCAAAACGTAACATGTATTCCTTTGGCTGTATGCCAGATACAATAGAAACATATGTAAACTTAAGTACACCGAGTGTACAAACATGCTCTTTCCATGACTTGTGAATGACCAGGTGAATCCAGGTGAAAACTATGATCCCTTATTGATGTCACTTGTTAAATCCACTTAAATCAGTGTAGATGAAGGGGAGGAGACAGGTTAAAGAATAATTTTTAAGCCTTGAGACAATTGAGACATGGATTGTGTACAGTATGTGTACCATTCAGAGTGTGAATGGGCAAGACAAAATATTTAATTGCTTTGAACGGGGTATGGTAGTAGGTGCCAGGCACACCGGTTTGTGTCAACAACTGCAACGCTACTGGGTTTTTCATGCTCAACAGTTTCCTGTTTGTATAAAAAATTATCCACCACACAAAGGACACCAGCCAACATGACACAACTGTGGGAAGCATTGGAGTCAACATGGGCCAGCCTCCTTGTGGAACACTTATGACACCTTGTAGAGTTCAAGCCCCGACGAATTGAGGCTGTTCTGAGGGCAAAAAGGGGGAACAACGCAATATCAGGAAGGTGTACCTAATGTTTTGTACAGTCAGTGTATATCCACCCCTCATTAAGCCAAAATCTCTCACATAAAACAACATATTACACACTGAAATTACAGATGTGGATTACCTGCTGTCATATTTCTGCCAGGTACAAATTCATTCTCAAACGATCTTGTGGTTTTGAAACCATGTAATATGACAGAAAGAAATGAATAACTGAAATGTCTGCTAACATCTGTCTCTCTCTCTCTCTCTCTCTCTCTCTCTCTCTCTCTCTCTCTCTCTCTCTCTCTCTCTCTCTCTCTCTCTCTCTCTCTCTCTCTGTGACACTAGTCCCCTTGGGCATCTTTTGAGTTACATGCTAAGTTCCACCTTTTTTGAGATGGCAAATCTATTGAATTTCAATTGCTTCTTCTTAGAGGAAGGACGCCCCAGAGGCATAATATATTTGACATTGGTACATCCGTGGAATAAAACGACATCTATATTAGGATGTGGGAAGTCAGGCAAAGGCAGAGGTAGATCTGTGTCTCTGAGTGTCCACTGACTATAGGGAAGAAAGATCATTCAATATCCCATTCACACTGAGCAGATAGATACAGAGGACTACTTTTAGTCACCAACGTTACACATTCAATATCCCATTCACACTGAGCAGATAGATACAGAGGACTACTTTTAGTCACCGACGTTACACATTCAATATCCCATTCACACTGAGCAGATAGATACAGAGGACTACTTTTAGTCGACGTCACACTAAAATCACAGCTTCTGAGTCTGAGAGAGAGAACGTGGTCCTCAGGACCTGTCTGGATGAGGACTGGTGTTGTGTAGCCGTGAGACTCTTGTCTAGATGAGGACTGGTGTTGTGTAGCCGTGAGACTCTTGTCTAGATGAGGACTGGTGTTGTGTAGCCGTGAGACTCTTGTCTAGATGAGGACTGGTGTTGTGTAGCCGTGAGACTCTTGTCTAGATGAGGACTGGTGTTGTGTAGCCGTGAGACTCTTGTCTAGATGAGGACTGGTGTTGTGTAGCCGTGAGACTCTTGTCTAGATGAGGACTGGTGTTGTGTAGCCGTGAGACTCTTGTCTAGATGAGGACTAGATGAGGTCTGCTCCCTGTACTGTCTAGTCCAGGTGTTGTGAAGCTGTCTGCTCTCTGTACTGTCTTGTCCAGGTGAGTGCCGAGTGGCCCTCCTCATTGCTCTTCATTAGAGCTGCCTCCGTCCCTTAGTGGAGCGTTGCACCCTGGGAGATCAGCGCGGATGGCGGCTCCCCTACTGATTAGTTCCAGAGCCTCCCTCTCTTTCTCAGGACTCGTCGTCTGTATTTCTCGGAGGCTCGTTGCTCTGAAGTTATTTGTCTCAGTCGCGCCGGCGAGTCCTAATCTCAGCTACCTCAGCAGTTATATAATGCTGGCAACCTGACTGACAGTGTGTGAGATTAATGCAATATGACGCAATGAGTCATAAATGTATTTATCTAATCCAGTCTTATCTGGTCTTAACCATGAGTTGACCTTTTAAATGGGACATGTAACAATTACATTATTCACATACAGTACACTACACATATTCATGTTCATATCACCCTGACCTAATTCTGATAGACACCTGTGTCTGACTATGCTGTGCCTCGCTAATTGAGTCATTGAGTTTGATCCCTCTCTCTCTCTCCCTCTCTCCTTCCTCTGTCTCCCTCTCTATCGCTCTCCCTCCCTCTTACTCTCTCTCTCTCTCTCTCTCTCTCTCTCTCTGTCTTTGTCCGTCTCTCTCTCTCTCTCTCCCTCGATCTCTCGGTCTCTGTGGATAAATCAGGATCTTTCAACTTGCAAATCAACAGGACAGGATCCTCTAAAGGTCAGAGCACTTACAGCTAATTAAAATGTGCCAGAGAGAAGGAGCCTGGAATATACCACCCATCATTAAACCTGGGGAGACACTGTTAATTGAATATCAACCTCTTGTAACTCACCCCCTGTTAACTGTCACTGAGAATTGCTATCATAAGTCATAGACTTCCTGTAATGTAGATGTCGCTACCAGTCATTCTAGCAAACGAACGCAGTATGAGCCTGTGTGTGTGTGCGTAGGTGTGTCTGTGTGTGTGCGTGCGTGTGTGTGTGTGTGTTTCATATGACAGTGGGCCATCTGTGGGGTCCAGAGTAGTTACCCAGATGCAGGTCTGCAGGGAGAGAAAGGTGTGATTTATAAAAAGAAAAAAGATGATTGCTTCTTGGGACTTGCAATACATGATGTAGGTACAGCGGAGAGGTCAACCTGCAGCGCTAAAGGCCTCCGTACACTCCAGTTCTCTTCTGCTCTCTCTCCCGTTCTACTCCAGTGGTTTCTCATCAGTCTGGGACAGCTCAACAGGGAATTACAGGTTGCTGTGGTATGAAGAGGTCCAGCTAGCTTTCCGAGGACCAGGATATCTGGATGGTCGGAAGGGGGATTCAACTACTGTGGGTGTGGATGGTTGGAAGTGGGATTCTACTACTGTGGGTGTGGATGGTTGGAAGTGGGATTCTACTACTGTGGGTGTGGATGGTTGGAAGTGGGATTCTACTACTGTGGGTGTGGATGGTTGGAAGTGGGATTCTACTACTGTGGGTGTGGATGGTTGGAAGTGGGATTCTACTACTGTGGGTTTGGATGGTTGGAAGTGGGATTCTACTACTGTGGGTGTGGATGGTTGGAAGTGGGATTCTACTACTGTGGGTTTGAAAGTTTCTGGAACTACTCCTTCACTTCCTCTCTCTCTCTCTCTCTCTCTCTGACCATGAATTATAATCCTGATAATTCACATTTCCTGTTGCTTCAGGATTATTTTCCTGCTGTAGCAAACTGGCTCAAATTAATATCCTACATCTGTCCAAACACTGATACATTGTCAGGATTAGTGTTCAGAGAGGTCTCTGGATATCTCTATGTTGGTTTTGTTGTGTGGTCCCCAATTGGAGGCAGCTGTGCTGCGTTGCCTCTAATTGGGGATCCTATTTAAGTTCATTGGTTTTCCACCTGGGTGTGGGTTTTGGTTTTGGTTCTGGTTCCGGTTCCTGAACAACGCCACAAAAAAAAACCATAGTGAATCCTTTCTTACATGTAAATATACTTTCTATACAACGAATCACACATCGGCCTTATGCTCCACAGGGAGCGAAGCGGAGTAAGTAAGTAGGCTAGGAGTTTGTAACATTAATCCTACAGTACTGTGTCTATCATCTCCTCAGCCTATGCATGGAGAGGGAAAACATGCTGCAGGTGAGTGGCCTTACATTACCGGCATGTTTAGAGGTCAATGTTCTCTCCACTGTGGGTCACATTGCAACTTAATCACTACACACCATTAGGATGCAGGTGGAGGAGGTGTGTATGTGCATGTCTGAGCATGTGGAGAGTCGTAGGAGAGATCGAACCAAAATCAATGGCTCACAATTACAATTACAAGCCAGCAAACAAAGGAGAGACCACACTGAATAAGTACAAATGTCTTTTTTTTTTCTATCATTTAAATCAACCCTGTTTATTTTCTTCATTCATGTATCGATTCAACGCACAGCATATCACCCAGGTGATTAATAGGTTAAGTTCCTTCTACCCCAAATCAAATTTAAACTCTTAATATTTTACTGCCTATGCAGTTTCATATAGGATCCAGACAAGCCATAGTGCTAGCAGGATGTTGTAGCCTACTGCATCTAGCAGAGCAGTTCCATCAAGGTTTTAGTGAACTAGTTGAGTGGATCATTAACAGTGCATCTCCAGCAGACACGGCCTTTGTTATTATGGTCCCTGAGGCCTTTTAACACAGGTTGAGTGCTTGTTGTTGGCCTAGCATCTGCAGGTGGAGGAGCCGTAGTGTGCGTGTGTGTGTCTCTTTCTGTCTGTGTGTGTCTGTGTGTGTCTGTCTGTGTGTGTGTGTGTCTGTGTGTGTGTGTGTGTGTGTGTGTGTGTGTGTGTCAGTGTACTGTATGTTGCAGGTGTTCCAGATCTAGTGCTTAGTGAACTACCTAGGGAGGTCCTGTCCTCTCCTCTATCGATCCTCTCAGCTGTGTACCTTCTCTCCTCTCCCTTTACCTTCTCTCCTCTCCCTTTACCTTCTCTCCTCTCCCTTTACCTTCTCTCCTCTCCCTTTACCTTCTCTCCTCTCCCTTTACCTTCTCTCCTCTCCCTTTACCTTCTCCTCTCCCTTTACCTTCTCTCCTCTCCCTTTACCTTCTCTCCTCTCCCTTTACCTTCTCCTCTCCCTTTACCTTCTCTCCTCTCCCTTTACCTTCTCTCCTCTCCCTTTACCTTCTCTCCTCTCCCTTTACCTTCTCTCCTCTCCCTTTACCTTCTCTCCTCTCCCTTTACCTTCTCTCCTCTCCCTTTACCTTCTCTCCTCTCCCTTTACTCCTCTCCCTTTACCTTCTCTCTGTCTAATCCCTTTCCTCCTCTTCTCTTGCTTTTCCATCTTCTACTCCCCCTCTCCATACTCCATACTCTGACCTACACTCCTTCCCTCTCTCTCTCTTATCTTGTCCTCTTTCCCCTCTCCTCTCCTCCTCTCCTCTCCTCCTCTCCTCCTCTCCTCTCCTGTGTTGCGTGATGTCCCACCAGATGTACTGCAGTATCCAGTCTGCTCTGCTCTTGGCTGCTCTTATCTCCACTGTAGGATTCTGTGGCCTGAGGTGTAGCGGCTGGGCTGGCTGCCTTTAAGAGGAATATCTCCCCATCGCACACACACACACACACACACCACAGAGTATTTGAAGGCCACTGTCAGGTTGTGTGTGTCTGCCTGCACACAGTGTGTGTGAGAGAGAGAGAGAGAGCACACTGATGATGAGCCATCTGGACCTGTGCAGAAACCTGCTGTGGTGTAGAAACTCTCCCAGCATCCTCTTCCTCTCTGTCAGCAATCTAAACAGTGACCACTGACACACATCAGAAGACTGGCTGGTGCTGTGATTCTGTAAAGTGAATAATTTAGTTGAGTTATATTACTGGACAGTCAGAGCTATAACTGCTCATCTGCTCACTCATGAAATATCTGCCAATACAGTGCCTGCGTCTGGATGATACAATATTGCTAAATACTTTAGAACTTGTTAACTTGACCGGTGTTGCACATTGCTTCCGTCCCTCTCCTCGCCCCAACCTGGGCTTGAACCAGGGACCCTCTGCACACATCAATAAGAGTCACCTTCGAAGCATCGTTACCTTTCGTGGCAAGGGAGCAGAGCAAGGGAAACAACTACTTTACGATTGAAACTCTACTAGCGCGCACCGCTAACTAGCCAGCCATTTCACAATAGTCACATACACACAACTTCACACTTACATTTGAGTCGTTTAGCAGACACTCTTATGCAGAGCGACTTACAGTTGGTACGTTCATCTTAAGATGGCTAGGTGGGACAACCACATATCTCAGTCATAGTAAGTACATTTTACCTCAATAAAGTAGCTGTGAGCAAAGTACTAAAAAAGATAGCGGCACATTGAGACGATTAGACAGGTATAGTCTAAGGTTAACAGATTCCTGTCACCTCTACAGGAGGGCCAGAAGGCAGGTTGGTGAGGGTTAACAGATTCCTGTCACCTCTACAGGAGGGCCAGAAGGCAGGTTGGTGAGGATTAACAGATTCCTGTCACCTCTACAGGAGGGCCAGAAGGCAGGTTGGTGAGGGTTAACAGATTCCTGTCACCTCTACAGGAGGGCCAGAAGGCAGGTTGGTGAGGGTTTACAGATTCCTGTCACCTCTACAGGAGGGCCAGAAGGCATGTTGGTGAGGGTTAACAGATTCCTGTCACCTCTACAGTAGGGCCAGAAGGCAGGTTGGTGAGGGTTTACAGATTCCTGTCACCTCTACAGGAGGGCCAGAAGGCAGGTTGGTGAGGGTTTACAGATTCCTGTCACCTCTACAGTAGGGCCAGAAGGCAGGTTGGTGAGGGTTAACAGATTCCTGTCACCTCTACAGGAGGGCCAGAAGGCAGGTTGGTGAGGGTTAACAGATTCCTGTCACCTCTACAGTAGGGCCAGAAGGCAGGTTGGTGAGGGTTAACAGATTCCTGTCACCTCTACAGGAGGGCCAGAAGGCAGGTTGGTGAGGGTTAACAGATTCCTGTCACCTCTACAGGAGGGCCAGAAGGCAGGTTGGTGAGGGTTAACAGATTCCTGTCACCTCTACAGGAGGGCCAGAAGGCAGGTTGGTGAGGGTTAACAGATTCCTGTCACCTCTACAGTAGGGCCAGAAGGCAGGTTGGTGAGGGTTAACAGATTCCTGTCACCTCTACAGTAGGGCCAGAAGGCAGGTTGGTGAGGGTTAACAGATTCCTGTCACCTCTACAGGAGGGCCAGAAGGCAGGTTGGTGCGGGTTAACAGATTCCTGTCACCTCTACAGTAGGGCCAGAAGGCAGGTTGGTGCAGGCTGGATCAGTGAGTGAAAACAGTGATAATGGGATGGATGAGCCGTGTCTAGGGAGGTGGTACATTCCCTTTATTAACAGCTCTCTGCATGGTGTGCCACCACAGCCTCACTGGGGGAGGTATGGGTAAAAAGGCTAGTGAAGGACACTTGCCTCCAGCAAGGTGAGACCGCTCCACTCAGCATCGATTGTGACTCACAGACAGCCAGAGGGGGGTGGGGGGGGAGAGTGAGAAAAGAAGGGGAGATGGAGAGAGACAGTCCCTCTATACACCTTCTCCACCTCCACCAAGACACCTTCATCTATCTCGCTTCATCCCAGGATAAAGTGAGGCATGGTGGGTATATAAGTGACGTACCTCACCTCCTCTGCTGCTGGTTAACAAGGCTCCGATGTTCAGTCAAGCTAGAGAATTCAAGCTATTTTCTCTCTTTCTCCCTGGGGGGAGTGCACCTGTTAATCCATACAGTGGAGAGAAAGAACAGACTTGAGATTCTACACAATGCACCTGTAACACACACACACACACACACACACACACTCTGTAGAGGTGGACGTGAAAAAGGCTGCATGACTCATTTCATTCATTCAAATTTGTCAGGGGTACAATGAGATCTGAGTGCTAGAGAATGCCTGGCTCGTATGAACATTTGAACTAAATCAGATTCTAACTCATTCCACCCACTGCACCACTAAACCCAATCATAGGATAATCATTACAATTCATTTAAATGTCGGCAAAATGCCATTTGCCTGAATAGAGCACTCTAACTCCTAACACACAGGTTAATGCTCCGAGGGCTGAGGGATGGAGGACTGAGACTGCACCACACCATGTGTGAGATTTGGTGTGCGTCCCAGACAGCACCCTACTGTATTCCCTACATAGTGCACTACTTTAGACCAGAGCCCTATGGGACATGGTCAAAAGTAGTGCACTACATGGGGAATAGGGTGCAATTTGGGGAGGAACTTTGTTCTCTCATTCCTAAAATAGTTTTTATCCATTACCTCTGTCAACCCTGTGAAGTGGCTGGCCTGGCCGAGGCACTCAGCATGCCTGCCTCCTATTAAACAGATGACTAGACTAGACCCATTTATCTTAATTACACTTTAACTCAATCAAAGATCTGTGTGTGTGTGTGTGTGTGTGTGTGTGTGTGTGTGTGTGTGTGTGTGTGTGTGTGTTGTGTGTGTGCGCACCCCCACACGCACACGGATTTGTGTGTGTTCAAATCAATCAAAGCCTGCACCACTCCTTAGAGGGAGAACCCCTCCCCTTTAGTAAGGCAGCAAGGTTCAGAGCTGGAGTTTAGCATACCACACCACAATATAGTAATTCTCTATGGAGATGTACTTTGTGGTGGAGTTAGAGGACTGCCAGCCGCACCTCACCTCAGCCGTTTCTAGCCTTCAATGCTAATCAGGGGATAAAAAGAGCTGGTTTAAATAGGCTATACATTAACCTACAGTTATAAAGCTGGATAAAACATGTCTCATTCAGTGGATGCTAGTTATCAATGTCTATAGTTCTCTGGTCTGATAAATTGCTGGATTAAATTGAAGCATATACGAAGTTAGTTTCCGTAACCTTACATCAGTTAACAGCTTATCACAGTTGTTATGCCACAATTAACGACCAGACTACTCTATGACAGAGAGCACGTAAAAAAATGGTACCATTGAGTTTTCCTCTTGACATTTTCCCCTAGCCTCAAACCGCTCGTGATGGCCTCTCCTGAGACCTGATCTTTTTTATGACAACTGTGTCGAAAATAGTAAATGTGACCCCTGTTAGGGGGGGTGCGACATCTCTTATGACCCTGCAGAGTGATGGGGCGAGTGCTGTGCCATGTTGTGCTCCTAGTTCCCGCTGTTGCACTTTGGCTTCTGGGAAGGGAAGTGGGGGACCGTCATACTGCTAACTGCAAGGAAGCATGCACGCATTTCATTTCTCAGGCAATCATTGTTAAAATCTGTTTTTAGTTTTTTTTGTCTCTCCGTGGAGTGTTAAATGTAAAACTGCAATCAACAGATTGAAGAGGAGAGGTTGAATTTTAGGCTCTCAAGGTGCCTGAAATGGCTTAAAGCAGCTAAATAACAAGCAATTACTTCAACTCAATTACTTACAAGTAACCAAGTCACACTTGTGCAAGCTTGTTTTAATTGTATGTGTGTGTAATTAAAGGAATATGGCGGTGGCATTTTGCAAGTGGCAATCTTCTTAAGACCATGAGATAGTTGAAGCAATCGCTAGAGTATAGTCAAGGTGTATGATACATTCATTATCTAACAGTTTACTGCCTGGTAGGAGGCATCTTATTTGTAGCTAAGCTGATCCCCTTAAAGATCCACTTTAGTAAAGCATATTAACAATCAATTACAGTGAGACAAATCCAAAGCTTTGTGCCTGTGCTTCTTCACATACAGTTGAAGTCGGAAGTTTACATACACCTTAGCCAAAGACATTTAAACTCAGTTTTTCCACAACTCCTGACATTTAATCCTAGTAAAAATTCCCTGTCTTAGGTCAGTTAGGTCACCACTTTATTTTAAGAATGTGAAATGTCAGAATAATAGTAGAGAGAATGATTTATTTCAGCTTTTATTTCTTTCATCACATTCTTAGTGGGTCAGAAGTTTACATACACTCAACTAGTATTTGGTAGCGTTGCCTTTAAATTGTTTAACTTGGGTCAAACATTTCAGGTAGCCTTCCACAAGCTTCCCACAATAAGTTGGGTGAATTTTGGCCCATTCCTCCTGACAGAACTGGTGTAACTGAGTCAGGTTTGTAGGCCTCCTTGCTCGCACACGCAAGTTCTGCCCACAAATTTTCTGTAGGATTGAGGTCAGGGCTTTGTGATGGCCACTCCAATACCTTGACTTTGTTGTCCTTAAGCCATTTTGCCACAACTTTGGAAGTATGCTTGGGGTCATTGTCCATTTGGAAGACCCATTTGCGACCAAGCTTTAACTTCCTGACTGTCTTGAGATGTTGCTTCAATATATCCACATAATTTTCCTTCCTCATGATGCCATCTATTTTGTGAAGTGCACCAGGCCCTCCTGCAGCAAAGCACCCCCACAACATGATGCTGCCACCTCCGTGCTTCACTGTTGGGATGGTGTTCTTCAGCTTGCAAGCCTCCCCTTTTTTTCCTCCAAACATAACGATGGTCATTATGGCCGTCAGCACTCATCCACTCAGGACCTATTTATTCATACAGGTCTGTATATACATACTCATGTACAGTTGTTATATCATATCACATGCAATATTGTAAGTAATTATTGGACTTAACTTACGTAGGCATTCACTCAGGAATGCATATTAGTATGCTGCCAGTTGCACCTTTTCTCATTGCTTTTAGTATATCGAATGTGCAATACGTGCAGTTGTCTGTAATTAAACCCTGCGCACTATGGACTGTATTTTAAAGGAATTACTATTATTACCCCGAATGATATCATACACACATTTAGCTATTAAAGTATCTCTTCCTGTCATTTACCTGTACAGTTTGTGTAAACATGCAAGTATTCACTTATCTGTAAATATAACTGTATACCTAACTGTACAGCTAATTTAACCATGCAAAATGTTCACTTACCTGTTCACTTACCCAGTCTGTCTATTAAGTAAACTATTATTACCCTCGCTCATATCATACGCATTTTTAGCTACTGAAGTATTTCTCTGCCATCAACCTGTATAGTATAGTTAACCATCCAACATCCACCAATGTATAGTGTACATATTCAGCCAACCACTCATACTATGCAATGTCTCTTTTATAGCTTTTATTTTTTTGCACTCCAGATATCTTGTATTTCTATACTTTTTCATACTGCCGCTCTATGTATCATGTACCGTGTATCTGTCTTTTGTGTGCTTTCGTTGTGGCATTTTGCACCTGCCCTGTGTTTTGTTGTAGCTGCTTGACAATGAAATTTCCCCCCCGGGGGATCAATAAAGTACCTATCTATCTATCTATCTATCTATCTATCTATCTATCTATCTATCTATCTATCTATCTATCTATCTATCTATCTATCTATCTATCTACAGTGGGGAGAACAAGTATTTGATACACTGCCGATTTTGCAGGTTTTCCTACTTACAAAGCATGTAGAGGTCTGTAATTTTTATCATAGGTACACTTCAACTGTGAGAGACGGAATCTAAAACAAAAATCCGGAAAATCACATTGTATGATTTTTAAAGAATTAATTTGCATTTTATTGCATGACATAAGTATTTGATCACCTACCAACCAGTAAGAATTCCGGCTCTCACAGACCTGTTAGTTTTTATTTAAGAAGCCCTCCTGTTCTCCACTCATTACCTGTATTAACTGCACCTGTTTGAACTCATTACCTGTATAAAAGACACCTGTCCACACACTCAATCAAACAGACTCCAAACTCTCCACAATGACCAAGACCAGAGAGCTGTGTAAGGACATCAGGGATAAAATTGTAGACCTGCACAAGGCTGGGATGGGCTACAGGACAATAGGCAAGCAGCTTGGTGAGAAGGCAACAACTGTTGGCGCAATTATTAGAAAATGGAAGAAGTTCAAGATGACGGTCAATCTCCCTCGGTCTGGGGCACCATGCAAGATCTCACCATGTGGGGCATCAATGATCATGAGGAAGGTGAGGTATCAGCCCAGAACTACACGGCAGGACCTGGTCAATGACCTGAAGAGAGCTGGGACCACAGTCTCAAAGAAAACCATTAGTAACACACTACGCAGTCATGGATTAAAATCCTGCAGCGCACGCAAGGTCCCCCTGCTCAAGCCAGCGCATGTCCAGGCCCGTCTGAAGTTTGCCTATGACTATCTGGATGATCCAGAGGAGGAATGGGAGAAGGTCATGTGGTCTGATGAGACAAAAATAGAGCTTTTTGGTCTAAACTCCACTCGCCGTGTTTGGAGGAAGAAGAAGGATGAGTACAACCCCAAGAACACCATCCCAACCGTGAAGCATGGAGGTGGAAACATCAATCTTTGGGGATGCTTTTCTGCAAAGGGGACAGGACGACTGCACCGTATTGAGGGGAGGATGGATGGGGCCATGTATCGCGAGATCTTGGCCAAAACCTCCTTCCCTCAGTAAGAGCATTGAAGATGGGTCGTGGCTGGGTCTTCCAGCATGACAACGACCCGAAACACACAGCCAAGGCAACTAAGGAGTGGCTCCGTAAGAAGCATCTCAAGGTCCTGGAGTGGCCTAGCCAGTCTCCAGACCTGAACCCAATAGAAAATCTTTGGAGGGAGCTGAAAGTCCGTATTGCCCAGCGACAGCCCTGAAACCTTGAAGGATCTGGATGGAGGAGTGGGCCAAAATCCCTGCTGCAGTGTGTGTAAACCTGGTCAAGAACTACAGGAAACGTATGATCTCTGTAATTGCACACAAAGGTTTCTGTAACAAATATTAAGTTCTGCTTTTCTGATGTATCAAATACTTATGTCATGCAATAAAATGCTAATTAATTACTTAAAAATCATACAATGTGATTTTCTGGATTTTTGTTTTAGATTCCGTCACTCACAGTTGAAGTTTACCTATGATAAAAATTACAGACTTCTACATGCTTTGTAAGTGGGAAAACCTGCAAAATCGGCAGTGTATCAAATACTTGTTCTCCCCACTGTATCTATCTATCTATCTATCTATCTATCTATCTATCTATCTATCTATCTATCTATCTATCTATCTATCTATCTATCTATCTATCTATCTATCTATCTATCTATCTATCTATCTATCTATCTATCTATCTATCTATCTATCTATCTATCTATCTATCTATCTATCTATCTATCTATCTATCTAATCTCTAGGAGACATAACGCGTCTCCTTCCTGAGCGGTATGACGGCTGCGTGGTCCCATGGTGTTTATACTTGCATACTATTGTTTGTACAGATGAACGTGGTACCATCAGGCTTTTAGAAATTGCTCTCAAGGATGAACCAGACTTGTGGAGGTCTACAATTTATTTTCTGAGGTCTTGGCTGATTTCTTAAGATTTTCCCATGATGTCGAGCAAAGAGGCACCGAGTTTGATGGTAGGCCTTGAAATACATCCACAGGTACACCTCAAATTGATCAGAAGCTTCTAAAGCTATGACATCATTTTCTGGAATTTACCAAGCTGTTTAAAGGCACAGTCAACTTAGTGTATGTAAACTTCTGACCCACTGTAATTGTGATAGTGAATTATAAGTGAAATAATCTCTGTAAACAATTGTTAGAAGAATTACTTGTGTCATGCACAAAGTAGATGTCCTCACCGATTTGCCAAAACTCTAGTTTGTTAACATGAAATCTGTGGAGTGGTTGAAAAATGAGTTTTAATGTCTTTAACCTAAGTGTATGTAAACTTCCGACTTCAACTGTATGTCATTAAAGTAATAGATTTTCACAATATGTATGGATTGCATACATTATCTTGTGAAACAACTGGTTAGAAAATGACAACCTTAACCACACAGCTAGCCTTATGCCTAACCTTAACCACACAGCTAACCTTAACCACACAGATAACCTTATGCCTAACCCTAACCTTAACCACACAGCTGACCTTATGCCTAACCTTAACCACACAGCTAACCTTAACCACACAGCTAACATTATGCCTAACCCTAGCCTTAATCACACAGCTAACATTATGCCTAACCCTAACCTTAACCACACAGCTAACATTATGCCTAACCCTAACCTTAACCACACAGCTAACCTTATGTCTAACCCTAACCTTAACCACACAGCTAACCTTATGCCTAACCTTAACCACACAGCTAACCTTAACCACACAGATAACCTTATGCCTAACCCTAACCTTAACCACACAGCTAACATTATGCCTAACCCTAGCCTTAATCACACAGCTAACATTATGCCTAACCCTAACCTTAACCACACAGCTAACATTATGCCTAACCCTAACCTTAACCACTTAGCTAACATTATGCCTAACCCTAACCTTAACCACACTGCTAACCTTATGTCTAACCCTAACCTTAACCACACAGCTAACCTTATGCCTAACCCTAACCTTAACCACACAGCTAACCTTATGCCTAACCCTAACCTTAACCACACAGCTAACCTTATGCCTAACCTTAACCTTAACCACACAGCTAACCTTATGCCTAACCCTAACCTTAACCACACAGCTAACCTTATGCCTAACCCTAACCTTAACCACACAGCTAACCTTATGCCTAACCCTAACATTAACCACACAGCTAACCTTATGCCTAACCTTAACCACACAGCTAACCTTATGCCTAACCCTAACCTTAACCACACAGCTAACCTTATGTCTAACCCTAACCTTAACCACACAGCTAACATTATGCCTAACCCTAACCTTAACCACACAGCTAACCTTATGCCTAACCCTAACCTTAACCACACAGCTAACCTTATGCCTAACCTTAACCACACAGCTAACCTTAACCACACAGCTAACCTTATGCCTAACCCTAACCTTAACCACACAGCTAACATTAACCACACAGCTAACCTTATGCCTAACCCTAACCTTAACCACACAGCTAACCTTAACCACACAGCTAACCTTATGCCTAACCCTAACCTTAACCACACAGCTAACCTTAACCACACAGCTAACCTTATGCCTAACCCTAACCTTAACCACACAGCTAACCTTAACCACACAGCTAACCTTATGCCTAACCCTAACCTTAACCACACAGCTAACCTTATGCCTAACCCTAACCTTAACCACACAGCTAACCTTATGCCTAACCTTAACGTTAAATTAAGACCAGACAGTACATTTTTATGATTATAGCCAGTTTTGACTTTGTGGCTATGGTAACCAGTGACAACCTCCTGAGAGGCCATTGCTTGAATTAAGATTTATCCGTCTTTCTCTCCAGGTTTTTAATGACAGTGGATGAGTTCAGCTACTACTAGCTGGCACTCTTTTTCCTCCTGGCTTTACCTACGAGTTAATCTAGTATCCAGGCATGTCTGGCATCCACTGAACAGCTCAATTTGCCTGAATGGAGAGTGATACCTCATCTCTTGCTCTCTCTCTTTCTCTCAGTGTGAGTTTTTATTGACAGTGGAAGTTTATAGGGGGACTGGCTGGGATTATACCCTGAGGGGTTTCATATAGCTCAGTGAGGTGGTGCTGGAGGTCCTCATCAGAGCCACTCGTCAACGGCAGGTTTGGCAAGAAGTGCAAGTTGCAAGGATGGACATTGCTTGAAGGTCAATACTGCAGTTAGCAGTGTGTGAGGGAGCATAACGCTAACGTGTGTGTGTGTTTGTGTGTGTGTGTGTGTGCGTGTGTACACCTCTTTCCCCATACATCCCCGTCCATGACGTCCCAATGACTTCCTGATGAGATGTCCCTATGCGTCCTCACAGCATCGTGACTGATCTGGTGTGGCCGCGTCCCTTTCTAAAAGTCCTATTGATGGATCACATAGAAGCCGGGTGAGTGATCTTTCGTCTGGACACAACAAAGAAGACAGATTGGGGATTGGGATTGCTCCCATCTCGTCACCTCTCTGTGTGGCCACCATTGGGTCTCAAAAGGCACACCAAAAGCACACTCTCCGCTGATTAAAAGTAAATCTGTCGACCCGCAGTGACACAGTTTCCTTGCCCCCCCGTTAAGTAATGTGGACATCATGAGAAACTGCCTGCTTTGCATTAACCTCCATTAAAACTGTGAAACAGCGACCATTGTGTGTCTATATAAGTGAAGTAATCGGTTAGAGGCCATTTTGTTTAAAACTTTGACCCTTGATAATTGTTGTTTTGACACCTAATGGACGCCGTCACGCCGGTCGTATAAAATCGAAGAGCTAATACAGGAAACATGTTCCGACAGCTGTACCTTTTCGTGCTCCATAGTGGCGTGTGTGCGTGTCCGCGTGCAAGCGTCCACGTGCCAAGTGTGTGTGTGTGTGTGTGTGTGGCAGGCTCCTAATGGAGATGATTGGAATAATTACACCCTGCAACGCTCCTGCAATTGAATCTGGCGTAAGACTGGACTGTTAACGAAGCAGAGCTGAGAAGGAGCTGATTACTAGAGCTGGTAACACCAGGTGTGTAGGAGCGGTAGCCAGCTGGTAAGATATACTCTAGAATTGTGAAGAGCTATGGATTGTATTTGACCGGACGATTACACCATAGGCAAAATACATAACAAAATAATCCACATGTGCTTGTATGCCATTTAAGATCAGAGATTTACTGTATGTGTCATGCCGGCTGGTTTGTCCAGTTCATAATCCTAGATATTCCGCAGTTGAAAATGGCACTTCAGCCAGTACAGTAAATCACAAAGCATGGCTCAAATCAATGAGAACAAGCATATATCCAATTGATGTGAAATTGGCTTCACTTCTCTATTAAACCCACTACGATGTCCAATGGCAGCCCACATCTCTGATCCATCACAGCAAAAATCCGTTATTGACTAAAACTGTATTGTATTTCCCAGGTGATTAGTCTTGGATCTAAGTGATCCGTTTCCATTGAGGATGTCCCACCACCCAGACAGAACAGGGCCCGTTTGCATGAAGTTAACTTCCCCCTTATCCTTTCCCTCAAAGTTTTCTTAACTTTAAGTCAGTTGCACAAATCATGTTAAGGTGAATTTCCCCCTTAAATTAAGTGAAAAAGTTAAGGGTGCCCATCAGGTCCCTTAAGTGCTTCATTCAATATGGACATCAATGTAAACAGCATTTGTGGAGGTGAACGTTGCTTTCATCTGCCGTGGTTACAAAAGGAAAACATCAACCAGCTAGCTACTCAGCTAAACAACGAAAGTTGCACAATCCATGTCTGCATTGCTAGCTGGCTAGTTAGCTATAGCTACTCTGTAAGCTAGCTTGACGTACTAGAAAGTAATATAAACAAGTTGAGAAACCTTTAGTCAGTGAATCAGGCCATCTCCATGGTAACCTCTTTCTGCAGTACATGGCTTCAAACTACTGTAAAACCCCTTACCTAATGAAATATTTGAGGGGCTCTATGCAACGCCCTTAAACAATTCCCTTAGGTAAGGGAAAATTATTCCTTAACGTAAACCTTTAAGGGAAACACTTACGATGTTTTATGCAACCGGGCCCAGAGCCTCATCCCCATTCAGTCAGTAGTGATCTGATCCTCCAGCAGGATGATAACCTGACGACCAGACCCCAGAACAGAGCACCTTTATCAGCCTGGCGTTACAGACAACCTCCTCTTCCTCAATCTCCTTCTACCTCTCCTCTTCTCCTTCCATCCTTCCATCCTTTCCTCCTTTTACCCCTTCCACCATCCCTCCTCCCTCCCTCTATCCTAACAAGATTGGGCCTCCTCTATCGGTCTATAAATTAGGATGGGTTATCTCTCTGAGCGCAGTCAGACTAGAGAGAGAACATTGCAATAATCATATCACCGCTGTGGATTGATTCGGTTTTGATCGGCCAGGACAACAAAAAAGCCCTAGCATTCCACTACACCCGCAATAACATCTGCTAAATATGTGTATGTGACCAATACAATTTGATTTGATTTTATAGTTCACCGTGTTCTGTTGAAAAGACATGGAGGAAAGGAAATCATTCTCAATTTGCAATATGAAAAATATGAATTGATGCAGCTGCTCAATAGGAAGACTATTATAAGCCTCTGAAAACAGAACAACATATTATATCATTGAAAAAAGCCCTATTACAGTGGAGGCATGATGAGATCAATATGATGAATGTCCTTTCTGAATTCGACTTACAGATATCTGATGAAATTCTAAGGAGACGCACAAGAAGAACATTTTTTTGGGGGTGTCAAATCGAAACTCAACAACCACCAACTCTAACAATTGTTTGTCGTTTTTTGTGATTTTAGTGACAAAAATAACTTATGTCCTACAAGCGTCAATTATTTAATGTACTTCAGCGTGACCATTTTATTTATCATAATAGGTTTGTATTTTTTGCCATTAATTCACTGTGGCATTGTGCCTTTTCCTGAAACAAAAAGTGACTAATTGCATTTTTCACACACACACACACACACACACACACACACACACACACACACACACACACACACACACACACACACACACACACACACACACACACACACACACACACACACACACACACACACACACACACACACACACACACTCATTGTCCCCCATTGTGATCATATTCCCTCATCAGCGGCACATTCAGTGTGACATTAATTGAGTCTAATTGTGTAATATGGAACTAATTACAAACAGCAGTGGTTCTTTGTGTGGTGAATCCAGTCCAGCTGCTAATGCCAGTCCTGGCAGAGAGAAGAGCACCACTTCAGAAGACAACAGGAGACTAAAATAGGACATAGAGAAAATAGTTTTGTTGCCCACCCTGCCTGGACAACAGTGGACAAATGAAGCCACCACCAGCCAACATAAGGCCTGTACTATAGTTCACAGGAAAATATGGAAAAAATGGGTCAACCAAACACTGTCACCGGGTTTCCAAATCATGTCTGGTCTGACATGGATAGTGCACAACAGAAGTCTTGTTGGTTTGTTCTCTGGCTTCTCATATCAGACTCTGAGCACGGTTACATGCACACAACAATACCATTATTGTGGATGGTCAGATAATAATATAATAGTTTGTTTAAACTGTCCTTAATAATCATATTTACATGGATACAGTACATCCAAAATCAGGCTACCTGATGGGACTTTGATAAATGCAGAAAATCAGAAATCAAATTAAAGGTTCCACCACAGCGATATAATTTTTGCGACATATAAAGTTTTACATCTGAAAACTATTTCTAAGATACATACTTAAAGTTCTTCCGAATTCACTTCACTCGCGCATAACGAGGCTTGCGTTACCGGTGCTGGCACATGCACAGATCAAATACACAGCTGGAACGCCGATTAAGCTGTTTACATGTCCTAATCATTTGAACGATTGCTCAGAAAACCAGGTGTTGTAATCGGCGTATACTTACTTTGATTTTGACCTCACGCTGATTAAGTTAAAAGAGCATAGTGTTTTCATGACTATTGCCATACTCGGCCTACTGCCATTTAATATTGAATTATTATTGTGCATGTAAATATACTCACTGTCTGACAACCCAATCGGATCACAGAGGGTTGTGTAGATTAATGTGTTGATTAATGCAGGGGTGTCAAACATACAGCGGTCCAACCCGGGTGGTTTGAGTAAAAAAAAATATATATATATATTATTTTCTAAACAAATACACTTTAAAATGACCAAAACCAAATTGAAATGATAACATACCTATATTCATACAGTTTCTTAACTGTCCAGCTCGCTAATTATCACTACACAGGCTGGGAGAATAGAGCATTCCTTAAAATGATGGATAGAGGACTATTTCTATCAACATTTAGCACATTCTCAGTGCAGTCCTCCGGACCTTGTTGAAGACCGAATACTCCCCCCGCGTCAAAATGAGTTCCACATCCCTGCTTTAATGCTTCATGGAAAATGAAAAGGAAGTACAATGTTACTCGACCCAGTGGGTTGCCTAGCTTGGCTTCTCATAGATAGAGCCGTCAACTCAGTAGCTTAAGGCTGTGTTCGTTTGCCAGTCCTTTGTACTGTTTGTTGTGGTAAATCCATAATGGATGGTTTTCTGTGCTTTGTATGCCCAAATCTACAAACTCTTATAGTGCAGATGATTAATCTGTGAATTAACCCATCAAAACAAAACATGAATGAATGAATGTCATTGCCTTCTAGCATTCCTGAAAAGATGGGAAGCAGGAAATGATTAAAACGGCGATAGCATAGTACATTTTCATGTTACGCTTTTTGCTAAATCAGAAACTAACAAAACTAACACAAGCATCTCTCCTCGTTGTTGATGCATTGGTTGTAGTTCATACTAGATGCTTGAGTCAGAGAGAACGTAGTAGTAGCAGCAGCAGCAGAGAAAAACAGCCAAGTAACTGATTGGGAAGGATAAAATCCACTCAAACAGATAGGAGGAGTCAGCCCTGAGGACCCGCCTCTCTACCCAAATAGATAGGAGGAGTCAGCCCTGAGGACCCGCCTCTCTACCCAAATAGATAGGAGGCGTCAGCCCTGAGGACCCACTTCTCTATCCAAACAGATAGGAGGCGTCAGCCCTGAGGACCCACTTCTCTATCCTAACAAGGATGAACTCAGCAAAAAGAGAAGAAGAGAGGAGAGAGAGCACCTTTCTGCTTACTAAGGTTGACGAGGAGTCGTCCTTCCCTCTCTTTCCCTCTGGTCTCTCTCTCCCTCTTTCTCTTTCTCCATCTCTCTCCTGCGGTAGCGGTCTGTTGGTTGTCTGCTCCTGCTTTGTTTAACATTTGTCTGGCAGGCCCATGTATTATTCATCTGGACAGGTTAGCAGCAGGATTATTCCTGCCACAGCCTGTTTTCTCTCTGTCCACAGTGATGCAGCGTCGATGGCTTAATGATGGAACAGGAAGGGCTCTGGGAGACGGGTCATGCATCTGGTGCAGGGTGACACCTGCCAGAGAGGAGAGGCTCTAATGGGAGCAGAGCAGCTGGACCAGAGAGCAGACAGACCAGAGGAGAGGAGAGGAGAGGAGAGGAGAGGAGAGGAGAGGAGAGGAGAGGAGAGGAGAGGAGAGGAGAGGAGAGGAGAGGAGAGGAGAGGAGAGGAGAGGAGAGGAGAGGAGAGGAGAGGAGAGGAGAGGAGAGGAGCAGGCAGCAGGTCAATAAAGCATCCACTTTACTGGCCTAAAGCGCTCTCTCTCTCTCTGGTCTCTCTCTCTCTCTCTGGTCTCTCTCTCTCTCTCTGGTCTCTCTCTCTCTCTCTCTGGTCTCTCTCTCTCTCTCTCTCTGGTCTCTCTCTCTCTCTCTGGTCTCTCTCTCTCTCTCTCTGGTCTCTCTCTCTCTCTCTGGTCTCTCTCTCTCTCTCTCTCTGGTCTCTCTCTCTCTCTCTGGTCTCTCTCTCTCTCTCTCTCTCTCTCTCTCTGGCCAGTCATCACTACTCCAGAGGTGGAGGGGAAATGGCTCTTTGTTTTACTTTAATCACCATCCTAAATCTTACTGCTGGTGATTAAATGGATCCTTCGGGGTTTCTCTCCTGTCTCTCCTGCCTCGTTTCTGTAGTGAAGTGCTTATGTTCATAGCTCTAACAGTGCAGTAATACAAAACAATACAAATCAATACATGCAAATCCAAAAAATAAAGGAATCAAGAAATATAGAAATATTAGAATGAACAATGTCCCAAATATAAATATATATGACGGTGTGTATAGACAGTATAGACAGTTTATGAATAGAAAAGGTGTGTACAGTAGTAGTAATTATATAGGATAAACCTAGAATACAGTATCTATTGACTAGAATACAGTATATATTGACTAGAATACAGTATGCATACAATGTCAGAGTCTGGAATATAAATATATATGATGGTCTGTATAGACAGTATATGAATAGAAAAGGTGTGTACAGCAGTAGCGTTTTCTTCAGATTTGCTTAATTAAAGTCCCCAGCTACAATAATTGTGGTCCAGTGTAGTTCCTTGAGACCCGTCGCGGTGTCGGCTTCAGGGGGAATATACTGTAGACCGCCGTGATGATGACCGAAGAGAATTCTCTTGGGAGGTAATGTGGTCGGCATTTGATAGTGAGGTATTCCAAATATGGAGAACAAAGGGACTTTCGAGAAACAGAGTATGTTACATGTTTTCCATGTCAGATGCTCTGTATCACAGTGGACTGTTTCTCTTCCTGTAAGTATCACCCAGGGTTGTGTACTGTACTGGATGTGTTCTGTATCATATTCATTGGTCTGAGTGGAGACATATTATCTCTCCTAGTTAGCAGATAATAAAATGTGCAGGGTGGTTTTGTTGCAGAGAGTAAAAGGCCATAGAGTCAGTGTGTTGCCAGACCAGAGCTGCACATTCCCCAGTACACCTAGTGCTGTGAAAGGTTCCTACCTGGTTTAATGTGGCGTCACTAATGCAGTGTGACGCCAGATGTCATTTAACTGGGCTGGGTGGCAGCGCTACAAAGGGGCCTATCGTATTTAATGGCAGACTGCACTAGTGACAGTTCACATTAGTCATATTGCATGTTGAAAGTTTTATAACAGCCCGCTTCTCTGTTAGGCTTTCCATTAAATATCATCAGCAAATTGTAGAGGAAAATGAGGTCACAGCCGTGGAAAGGAATCTCCATGGTTATCCAGACAGGAAGGAAAGCTGCACTGATGGCTCTTCAATCCACAAGAAGAGTTTAATGCTAAAGTACCATGTAGAACAGAGAACCTGGCCTTCATTTTTGATAATGATGACATGAACATGAGAAAAAATGAAATTTTCGCCCAGTACAGCTCCACCATCTTCCCCTCCACCTCCCCTGCCGGTCGGAGTCGCTTGTCTTTTCATCACCACCGTTTCACAACTCCTCACAACACCCAGCCACCTTGAACATACCCGTACTGTCTGGCACTTTCGCTCCCACCTGTTTCACGTTACTCATTAGTGTGGTATATAGCTTTCCTCAGTTCCCCTTGCCCTTTGTCGAGTATTGTTTTGATGTCGTTTTATTTACGCCACGGGCCTGGTTTCATCGGTACTTTACACACGTCGTTAATATAGCTTGTCCTATGTTTGCGCTCTGTCACTCTTGTGGAGTGTTTTTCTGTTGGGCATTTGCCCAAGAGGTTTATTGTTTTGTTTTCCTAGTCATGTCCGGTCTACGTCCCGTCGGGATAGCTTTCCAGTCTTGGTTTGAGCAATAAAGTCTCTTCAAGTCTGCTCCTGCGCCTGAGTATATGCAAGCTATTCATGCCGTTTAACAAGATGCAAATTGTTAAAAATTGCCTTACTGTCAGTAGTGTATGTTTTGAAGGTCATCTACATAAGAAAAGCAGTAGGGGAAAAATGGAACACTGAAGAAAAACATATTCACTGCAATGTATGCTTTTTCCAAAGCATTTAAAACTTAACTTTTCCCCAGACTTGCTCATTACTGACTCGCCCCTTCTCTCTGTTATTCACAATGCATTCGTACAATATTTTGTACAATGCTAATTGATGTTTACCACTTAATAATCTGCTAACAAGATGTTTTCCTGGAGCTGAGATTAAGACTGGCCGGATGTTTGAATGGGTTCGGTGAATGGGTAGTATGCTGTGTGAAGAACCGAAAATTAATCTCATTAATTATTAGTAGAATAATTATTATTATTATTTTTCAGTTGCTATGGGAACATAATACTTCATTTAGAGTACAATACTGAATTTGGAAGAATGTATGAACATTCTTGAACATTCTTGTGTTTTTCACAATTCATTGTCGTATTGAAAACAAGCTGGATTAATTAAGTGTGGGTGTGGGTGTGGGTGTGTGGCGCTCAATGTAGCTCTTCCAGGAATGTTAATTGTCTCTTTTTTTTCTTCTAATTAACGTTTTCCTCAGGAAACAAAATGCACAATTATCTAATCACACACTCATAGAGAGCACAAACAATGACATCACACAGCTGTTTTGTACACTCAGCACTTCTGTTTCATCTCAGTTCTGTCCCACTCTAGCCAATCTAATAGCCTATACAAACACTGCATCAATTGTACAATTAATGTACAATTACTGTACAGTTATACAACACATTATTGTCAATTGAACTGGAAATGGTTCCTTTAGCTGCCTGTTATCTAGTTGCACAGTACTACAACTAATACAGTGCTCTTGTACAGTAGCCTACTGAATGGAGTTCTGTACTTTGAATAAGGAAAATGGGTTGGTTGCAGAGAGTGAGATGAATATGAAAGAATCTTGCCGTTACTCATCCATTCTCAGCTGGAGGCCTGCTGGGCCTAAACAGTCCACTTCAGTGGAGTGTTGTGTGCAGGCAGACCGACTGAGAGGTGCATACTGAATATTAATGTAGCCACAATCAGCATACCCTTATCTCCAGTCTCTCCTGGTTTCTATTGTTGCAGGATTGTGATTCACTGTAATGGAGAGAACTTTACTGACGTGTTGTTTGTGAAAGTTTAACTGTAATACAGTAGTACAATATAATGCTATCAAATGGAACACTGAAGAAAACTTATTCACTGCAATGTATGCTTTTTTATCACATTTTGGTTTGTTGGCTTAGCTTTCTTTAACTTTGTAGCAAGTACGGTCTGCATATGTAGGCACATATTGCGTCATGATATCTTTTCCAACTGTCCCGTTATATGGTTTTAATGTCCATTCTAGAATGCCCTTCTAGCCAATCAGAAATGACTAACTTTGTCCTGGTACAAATACAAATATCCTGTAAGACACCAAAACATAGAAAAAGTGCCATGTATGATGGTACCCTTTAACTGGTAAGATACAGTCTTTGATTTATTCTTCCAGTTCCAGCTGTCAGTGTAAATTATTTCATAAACCCCCAGGTTGCAGGCATCCCCTAATGGTCTATCTCAACCCTCAGACCCACACTCTAGTGTGGTGGAAATATATCACTCACGTGACTCTGACATGCCATCGAACGGATATAAGTGGAATTGATAAGTTCCTTAAAAAAAGTTTTACGTATCAGGGTTGACTGAAGTGAAGACCCCATGTCTTTGTGCACTACATAGGGAATAGGGGGCCAATTCAGATGTAGTGGACGTTGTGTCAGACAGTCAATTGAAGATTGTGTCAGAGCCACTGTCCTAATATGGACACCGTATGGCTGGATCGTGCACTGAGACCACAGCAGGGAGTGACTGATAGATGGATGATGATTAGTTGAGCAGTCAAGAAAAACACTGTATCACTGTGGTAAAAAAAAACTCATACTGTCCGATGTCCATCCACCTTGAGAACAGAGGCCATCTTGTTTGATCGACTGACCTCGTTAACGTCATACTGTTCTGTACCAGCTCAATGGCATGCGTCCAAAATGGCACCCAGCCCGGCCAAAAGTAGTGAACTATGTAGGGAATAGGGTGTCATTGTAGACACCGCCTTGCTGTCCACCTTGAGGTGTTTGATTGACTGACCTGATGAATGTTATAGTGTTCTGTACAGGACCAATGGCGTGCCTGCCCACAGAGGACCCCGCCCGGTCCATTTTCACTGCGACGACAAATCCATCGAATTGATTGGCCTGACAATCTGTGGCGGTGGTGTGACTGTGAGCCGTTGGCTAAGCAGCAGGGTGATGGATTTGATGAACCAAGGACATGCACTGTAGGTTACTGTACGTTTTGAGGATGGATGTTGGATGTTGGATGAAATCCACGAGCAATAACAGAATAGGCATTATGGTGAAGATGATCTATAACTTAACTAACATAGTGACTCACTTTCATAGAAAAATCCAATATTTATGTATATTATTGTAATAATAATATCATTTGCATTGACTTCATTTCTTGTATTTTAATGCTGAGATCAGAGCTGGGAACAGGCTTTTATAGCTGTACAAATGTTCCGCCTGCTGTTGAAAAGGTTTCATATCCGCTAGCAGCCGGATGATCAATCGATACTAAGTCCTGCAGTTCCACAGTCATCCATCTTGACTATGTGTGGAACCCAAATCAGCAGATCACTTCTGATTTCTGGGAAAATGCTGATCAGGCGGGAAAAACACAGTTGGTGGGTTGCACCAACATAGTTTAAATTAATCTAGGATTAGAGCTAGTCTAGGTTTTGTAAATCTAGGTTTATAATTAATCAGAGATGTGATGCACCAGTTAATATTACATCTGCATCAGTAAATCTACGATGAACGGTTTTAAACTATGATTAGTGACATGATACACTAATATATGAGGTATTTTGTGATTTGAAACAAAGTAGCTAGCCTACTTGACAAATGAGGCAACAAAGTTGGTGTTCCTTGATCAAATTATAACAATGTAGCATTGCTGCAACTCCTTCGTGAAAGGTTCTCATGGGTTGGCTCATTTGAAATAAAATATGTTATTTGCCAGTACTAGACAAATAAAACCAAGCTAGCTAGCATAAGATAACTTATTACTGTCGTTACTTCATGTTATTTAGCCATGTATTATTTGTCCGGTAGCCACCTGATCACGGCACGTCAAAGAAGTTCACATTTCTCTGCATTCTCTTGTCGGAGCTGGTGGAGGAATTGATTAACGTACTGGAGGATGATAAGACAGACAGCACGACTGTCAAAAAGGGCGGAAGACACCTTGGTAGTTTTATGCGACAGATTTAATGGATATTTAAAGAGAAGAGAGAGAGACGCAAATCAGATGAAGACGTGCTGGAAAACGTTTTAAAAAGCGTCAGAGGAGAGGAAGGGACAATATCAGACTGGAGGGGGGCCTCCAGTGTGTGAGGGAGTTGAATCCCCAGCAGTTGGCCCATCTCCTTCCCCCTGTGATGACGACGGACAACTCAACCCACCAATATTTAGGAAGCATAAACAACCGGTAAACATAAATGACTGTAATGCCCGTTAAAATGAACGTTAATGCTACTTCACTACAATGTTACTGTTATCAGTCCCGTTACAGCATGTTGCATAACGTTATCATTCCTACCAAGGTTCGGCATATCACAAACCCCAATTAAATTGCTGTACAAAATGGGCATGTAATAATAATGAGTTAATTTTATTTCTTTCCTTTCCTGTAGTTGAGCTGGCACCCTGTGCCGTGGAGAAACAGCAGTGTCTGGGTCTTGCACCAGCCATGCCACCAGCCAGCCATGCCACCAGCCAGCCATGCCACCAGCCAGCCATGGCACCAGCCAGCCATGCCACCAGCCAGCCATGGCACCAGCCAGACATGCCACCAGCCAGCCATGCCACCAGCCAGACATGCCACCAGCCAGCCATGCCACCAGCCAGCCATGCCACCAGCCAGTCATGCCACTAGCCAGCCATGCCACCAGCCAGCCATGCCACCAGCCAGCCATGCCACTAGCCAGCCATGCCACCAGCCAGCCATGCCACCAGCCAGACATGGCACCAGCCAGACATGCCACCAGCCAGCCATGCCACTAGCCAGCCATGCCACCAGCCAGCCATGCCACCAGCCAGCCACGCCACCAGCCAGCCAGCCATGCCACCAGCCAGCCATGCCACCAGCCAGCCACGCCACCAGCCAGCCAGCGATGCCACCAGCCAGCGATGCCACCAGCCACGCCATGCCACCAGCCAGACATGGCACCAGCAACAAAAACACCAGAGAGGCCAAGCAAACGCCCCAGAACTGACATGAACCATCTCATATTAATGTTCTGGAGCTGAAGAGAGAAGAATCTACTGCAGATTAAGGTCCTGAATTTACTAAAAGAGCTGCTGCAAATTCAGAAACAGAAACTCCTTCAGGGAAACAAATGCCCAATGTGTAAATAATGCTGATGTTTTTATTTATTTAAACAATTATTTATTTAAACAATGCTTTCCCAAGCAATTTGGTGTCATCCAGTCTTGTCCCCACTCTTGTGTTCTGGTTCTTCCAGTTCTATTGAGAATAACAATGTCTTAATAATAAATTTTAATACAGACATCCTAACTAGGAATTGTACGTGTTTATCAAAATATAATATAACTTTTTACATGTTACCAATGTCACATTATACACATGTTAGGCTGAAAAATGTTTCTCAATCAAGGTTATCCTAACAGCATTCCCATTGGCATCTTCTGCATTCTCCTCAGTTAGGTCGTCGCCTTGTCTCTTGCTAAAGTTATACAGAACTGCCACTGCAATAATGATTGTCAGTAGACAATCATTCCATTTACAGTAGACCTATAGGAGTACATTCCATTTACAGTACACCTATAGGAGTGCATTCCATTTACAGTACACCTATAGGAGTACATTCCATTTACAGTAGATCTATAGGAGTACATTCCATTTACAGTAGACCTATAGGAGTACATTTGATGTACAGTACACCTATAGGAGTACATTCCATTTACAGTAGACCTATAGGAGTACATTCCATTTACAGTAGAGCTATAGGAGTACATTCCATTTACAGTAGACCTATAGGAGTACATTCCATTTACAGTAGAGCTATAGGAGTACATTCCATTTACAGTAGACCTATAGGAGTACATTCCATTTACAGTAGACCTATAGGAGTACATTCCATTTACAGTAGACCTATAGGAGTACATTTGATGTACAGTACACCTATAGGAGTACATTCCATTTACAGTAGAGCTATAGGAGTACATTCCATTTACAGTAGAGCTATAGGAGTACATTCCATTTACAGTAGACCTATATGAGTACATTCCATTCACAGTAGACCAATAGGAGCACATTTAATTTACTGTATATAGGAGTACATTCCATTTACAGTACACCTATAGGAGTACATTCCATTTACAGTAGACCCATAGGAGTACATTCCATTTACAGTATTGAGGAGTAATTTACCAACGCAGACCTGGACTAGACTTGGTCACAAAAGTGTGCAAAATTAGGTAATCTTAGAAAGCTAGATTGAATTATATCACAGCCACTTTGGCATCCTTTTTGGCAGGTCAACTACACCAGTTAACTTCACTTTGATCATGGTGACACAGAAGGCATAGCCTACAGTATGTGCAATACCAGCGTGATGCAAAATAGTTACCAGGGTGATGCAAACACCAAGACATCCAGAATGCCAACCGTAACAGCAGTAGTACTGATCATTTTAAATGGTCTCTTGCCTGTGAGAAATCATACATTTGATTGGACCCCTCCACCTCGACAGACTGGGTTTCCAGTCAGCAACTATTTCTGCTTTCCTATCACTTTTTTTTTCAGAAGCAGCACTTCCATTTCATTGCTGAGGTTAGTTCTCCCAACACTCCTAATGGGCTTGAGCTGCTCTCCTGCAGACCCAGAGAGCAGATGGAATCAGAGAGGTGAGGGAGGGAGGGAGGGAGGGAGGGAGGGAGGGAGGGAGGGAGGGAGGGAGGGAGGGAGGGAGGGAGCTGCCAGGTGCACTCATGATGATTATCTGACTGGAGATATATACAGTATGGAGAGAGGTAGAAAGAAGGTAGAGGTAGAAGGTAGAGGAGAGGAGAGAGAGGAGAGGAGAGAGGAGAGAGGAGAGAAGGTAGAGGAGAGGAGAGAGGAGTTAGAGGAGAGAGGAGGTAGAGGAGAGGAGAAGAGAGGAGAGGAGAAGAGAGAGGAGGGAGAGGAGGTAGAGGAGAGGAGAAGAGAGAGGAGGTAGAGGAGAGGAGGTAGAGGAGAGGAGAAGAGAGAGGAGGGAGAGGAGGTAGAGGAGAGGAGAGGAGGTAGAGGAGAGGAGAAGAGAGAGGAGAAGAGAGAGGAGGTAGAGGAGAGGAGAGGAGGTAGAGGAGAGGAGAAGAGAGAGGAGGTAGAGGAGAGGAGAGGAGGTAGAGGAGAGGAGAAGAGAGAGGAGGTAGGGGAGAGGAGAGGAGGTAGAGGAGAGGAGAGGAGGTAGAGGAGAGGAGAAGAGAGAGGAGGGAGAGGAGGTAGAGGAGAGGAGAAGAGAGGGGAGGTAGAGGAGAGGAGGTAGAGGAGAGGAGAAAAGAGAGGAGGTAGAGGAGAGGAGAGGAGAGAGGAGGTAGGGGAGAGGAGAGAGGAGGTAGGGGAGAGGAGAGAGGAGGTAGGGGAGAGGAGAGAGGAGGTAGGGGAGAGGAGAGGAGAGGAGAGAGGAGAGAGGAGAGAGGAGAGGAGAGGAGAGGAGAGGAGAGGAGAGGAGAGGAGAGGAGAGGAGAGGAGAGGAGAGGAGAGGAGAGGAGAGGAGAGGAGAGGAGAGGAGAGGAGAGGAGAGGAGAGAGGAGAGAGGAGAGGAGATAGGAGGTAGAGAGGAGAGAGGGGAGAGGAGAGGAGGTAGAGGAGGTAGAGAGGAGAGAGGAGAGAGGGGAGAGGAGAGGAGGTAGAGAGGAGAGAGGAGAGAGGGGAGAGGAGAGGAGAGAGGAGAGGAGAGGAGAGGAGAGGAGAGGAGAGGAGAGGAGAGGAGAGGAGAGGAGAGGAGAGGAGAGGAGAGGAGAGGAGAGGAGAGGAGAGGAGAGGAGAGGAGAGAAGAGAGGAGAGAAGAGGAGAGGAGAGGAGAGAAGAGGAGAGAAGAGAGGAGGTAGAGTAGAGGAGAGAGGAGAGAGGAGAGAGGAGAGGAGAGGAGACAGGAGGTAGAGAGGAGAGAGGAGAGAGGGGAGAGGAGAGGAGGTAGAGGAGAGGAGAGAGGGGAGAGGAGAGGAGAGAGGAGAGAGGAGAGAGGAGAGGAGAGGAGAGGAGAGGAGAGGAGAGGAGAGGAGAGGAGAGGAGAGGAGAGGAGAGGAGAGGAGAGGAGAGGAGAGAAGAGAGGAGAGGAGAGGAGAGGAGAGGAGAGGAGAGGAGAGGAGAGGAGAGGAGAGGAGAGAAGAGAAGAGAGGAGGTAGAGTAGAGGAGAGAGGAGAGAGGAGAGAGGAGAGGAGAGGAGAGAGGAGGTAGAGAGGAGAGAGGGGAGAGGAGAGGAGGTAGAGGAGAGGAGAGAGGGGAGAGGAGAGGAGAGAGGAGAGGAGAGAGGAGAGGAGAGGAGGTAGAGGAGAGGAGAGAGAGGAGAGGGGAGAGGAGAGGAGAGAGGAGAGGAGAGAAGGTAGAGGAGAGGAGAGAGAGGAGAGGAGAGAGGAGAGAAGGTAGAGGAGAGGAGAGAGGAGGTAGAGTAGAGAGGAGGGGGTAGAGGAGAGACGAGAGGCGAGAGGAGGTAGGGGAGAGAGGAGAGGCGAGAGGGGAGAGGAAAGAGAGTAGGGAGGGATGAGTGGATGGAAGGAGGCCACAGGTGGTCATGGAGTGGAGGGGGAAATGATACGTGATATTGTTCCTGTCTTCAATGTATTTTCAATATTGCTACCTGACAGGCGATGTCGAGCTGAGGACCATCGGTGTGTATGTGTGTGTGTGTGTCGGTAGCTCTTTTGGAGGAGAGGATGGAGGGAAGTAAAGGAGAGGATGGTGCCAGTGGAGGGGAGGAGGGAAGGAGAGGAGGATGTTTGGATGGAGGCCACAGGTGGTCAGGGACGAGTGGAGGAAATGATACTTGAGATTGTTCCTCTGCTCGTGTGTATTTTCAATACTGCTACCTAGCAGGTCATTTGGAGCTGAGGAACATAATGTGTGCGTGCATACATGCGTCGGCCTGTGTGTGTGTGTGTGTGTGTGTGTGTGTGTGTGTGTGTGTGTGTGTGCCCTAATCAATGAATTTCACATGACTGGGCAAGAGTGCACCCACTGGGGAGCCAGACCCAGCCAATCAGTATGAGTTTTTCTGTCACGTTCACCAAGGCGCAGCGTAGCGTTAGTTCGACATCGTTTATTATATAAATAAACTATACTGGACATTGACTATACAAAATAACAAATATGCAATTAATACGGAAACACACTTAGCACGAACACGGGACATACATATAACAATGAACCACGCCAAGGGAGTGGAACACAGACATATAAGTAGGATCCCTAATTAGAGGTAATGCATAGCAGCTGCCTCCAATTAGGGATCCCACACACACAACACCACACAGAAGTAGAAATACTAGATCTGCCAGACTCTGACCATAGAACTATAGAGAAGCAAAGCTTCTCTATGGCCAGAGCCTGACATTTTCCCCACAAAAGGGCTTTACTCCTCAGCAGCCTCCCCCCTGGACTGTGTGTTTACAGGCAATTGTAACAGAGCGACTTTAAATCGTTAGAACACATTATCCAAAAGCCACAAAATACACCTGAATGGATTTCTGCAAATATGTAAATACCACAGGTGTCCTCTCTCTCCCTCAGTTATGCACACCAACAACAACAAGATCAACGACTAATGTTAGCCAGAGCAAGATGAGGTAACATCTAACAAAGGAACATTAGATAAACTCTTTGTAACTTTTTAAACTTGTTGGCAGTCAAATTTGTAAGTTAGCATTTCGCTGTAAGGTCTACACCTGTTGTATTCGCTGCACGTGACAAATAAAATGTGATTTGATTTGAATTGAACTGATAAACGATGGGGAATTGTAGCTTACTCGTCCTTCTGCAGCTTGCCTGCCAATGCATGCTTGTCTTAAACCTAGCACCCAAGCTAACTGTCTGTTTACATGTTATCTAGAAGGTTCTTGACTAACTGTATTTTTGTTTGCCTACGTTTACTGACACCGGTCATATTCAATGGTATTGCAAGTTCATAAATTCATCAGTTAAACTGCGCTCTGGCACATTCAGACGAGAGTGCTCCGAAATCGGAGAAGATAGCCAGAGTGAATTTGCGAATGCAAGAGATATGCTAACTGGATAACAGTTGTTAAAGTTCTTACTAGCTAACCAAATGACACCTGCATCTCTAGCTGTGTATAGTCACCGAAAAACAATATGAGGGGAAAAAGTCAGTCACTCACCCACTCCAATAACATGACATCCTCACTAGCAGCTAGTTAGCTATCTAGCTAACGTTAGGCTCTGTGTTTTTAGCTTGCTACATAAATAGATACGCTAGCCTATTAGCCACTGAAACAGGCCAGCTGTGGTATACAAACTGATAATAATATTTTTTGGACTACCAGGAAATGTGTTGGTGAATTATATTAATCATACATTAAACGGCATCCATCTATTCTGGCAACATTGAATGTTGAGTCTAATAGATCCTACAGTATTTTTAAAAACCTCTTGTAATGTTGTCTGTTCGTTTCTGCAAAGTAGTTAAAACTCTGTCAGTTCCACTTTAATGCTCGGTATGAGCCATGCTACTGTAGTTGGAGAGTGCAACCATAACAAGGCATGGGGCATCCAGATAATATCATGCCTGTTTGGTTGTCATTAGCTGGAGAGGAACGATAGCACCCTATCCCCTATGGGCACTGGTTAAAAGTAGTGCTTTATATAGGGAATAGGGTGCCATTTGAAACACAGCCAGAGTATGCATGTGCTCTTTGGGGTGTGACTGTTTACTGAGCTCTGTGGTTTAAACAGATCTGCTCCTTAGGGCCTCAGAGACAGATTAACTATGTCACTAAACTAGCACAGGGCCCCGATGGAGGCTTGCTGGGGAGACCAGATAGGGAAGGGAGAAACTCCCTCAGATGATATGCTGTGCAAACAGTTTTTCTGGAGAGAGAGAGAGAGAGAGAGAGAATATTCAGCATTTCAACATATCTTCTTCTACTGCCACCGTTTTATCAACATAGAGGGTCACCTTTGGCCCATTGGAGAAATCCCAATGAAATTTACAGTATTTTAATCTGTGTTGTGTTATACTCCTAGGTAATCTAGTATTCTATATGGTGCTAAAGGACGTCAAAAACATGCAACATATAGGATTTATACTGTATATATATATATAGTATCATTAGTATTTTTATAGCATCTATAGGTCTCTTACGTTATAAATGAACTTAACATAGGATGTACATAGGATACGCAAAATGTATAGGATGTTTATGGTCATCGATGCCATTAATTCAGATATTGTAATAACTATAGAATGTCTGCTCTTGTGATTATTTGTATCCATCGACCACCAAAATCGTTGTTTTACATAATATGTCTGTTGCCGTGGTAAATATCTCTAGTTGATAGATTGCTCTCTTTAATGTGAGGTGCTGCTGCCTCTGAGTAATGGCCTTTGATTATTTTCTCCATGTTGTTCAATTTGCAGAAGCAAGAGCCATTTGCCTTCACGTCCCATGGTAATAGAACCCAAATTGATATTTTAACATGGACCGAGAGACAGAGCCATGGAGGAGATGGAGGGAGAGAGAGAGAGAGAGAGAGAGAGACAGCAAGGGAGGAGGGGAGACTAAGGGCTCCATTTTAACAAACCTAATGCGATAGGAATCTTAATGCTAGCGGTAGCGTTCTAGATTTGGTGGTGGTCAGATATATTTTTGCTATTTTCAGAACCGGAATTATGGGCACAGTAGCAGGCAGTGGCGTGAAAGGACTGCGTTTTGATGAATAAGAAAGTTGTGGGTGAGTCGAGGCTTGGCCACTCACAGGCCAATCAGAACGTGCTCCATGGCTAAATATGTGGTTGCTTCAAGTTGTGTATTTACGGTACTTTGATTTATTGCGTTGTCGTCAACTCAAATTTGAACGTTAGGCCGTTATAACCTTGTTTGTTAAATACATTGTTGAACATGTTTGCAGTCCACATTGTACTAATTGCATTGCTTTAATATGGAAATACATTTTTAAACATAGTCTGTAGCGTTCGCACTGATATAGGGGCTAGGCCTACTGTAAATTGCAGTCTGGACATGCCAAAAGTAGTCAAAAAGCAAGATTAATTTTACTAGGTTGTTGATAAGGCTGAAAAGAGACTTGGAATGAAAGCAAAACAACAACTTGTTTTAAATAGGCTGTCTAAATACAGTCACAGACACCATAATTACTCCCTGTGGGCATGTAATATAGACAAGACAACTCAGACTATGGGCATATCCAAACTGTTCACAGGAACTGGATAAAGATACAAAGACAACTCAGACTATGGGCATATCCAAACTGTTCATAGGAACTGGATAAAGATATAAAGACAACTCAGACTATGGGCATATCCAAACTGTTCACAGGAACTGGATAAAGATATAAAGACAACTCAGACTATGGGCATATCCAAACTGTTCACAGGAACTGGATAAAGATATAAAGACAAAGGGGGAATGTCCACTCACCATTATACTGCTCGCAAATGTATTGTTTTATAAACATCATGGAACCATCTTACAGATCATAGCAGACAAAATTACATTGCATTCGAGCCATGTACGTTCTCACCATAAACCCATGAAGGGTGAATCTTTCTAAAAAGTTTGGTTTTTAATCAAATTAAACCAAAAACAATCTATTTGTTTTTTTTAAACCAACAACAATATTTCTAAATAGGATTGTGTCAGAAGCATGATATCATAAATCCCTTATCTCATTCCATGGCACAGTGTGCACGTGTAGGCCTAAATGTCTTTATGCATAACATTTGCATGTCAATACAAAATACTAGGCTCTTGTCAAGTGTATCGTTGCCTATATGCTATAGGAGGCTTGAAAAGTTTGGAGGAGCGTGTCTATCAATTGGACAAAGGGCTCTTCTTGAAAATGGGGTTGGATAGCCAACTTGAACAAGCAACATGCAGGTATGTGAATTGTGAATAGGCTACTTTTGGCTAATGGCCAGGATAAACTAAACCAGCATTAAAGGGAGGGTAGTCTAAGCTTGGTTTTTAATCAAATTAAACCAAAGAGGGGAAACCAATCGTAGGCACATCTCTCCTTCCGTGGGCACTGTCAAAATCCCTGCCGTTACCAACTGCGTTATCGTTAAGACCTGCTTTTCCCATTAGAGCTGCGTGAAATTGTCACTTTTGCGCTTTTTTTTATTGACATACCTCAAATATTGCCACCCCTCTCGTACCTCAGGGCAAGCTAGCAGACGTTAGACAGGTAAATTACCGAACCTAGCGTTAGGGCGTTGGAAAATGCTAGTGCGACAGTTTTTACATGACGAAATTGCAAACCAAGGTGCATTTGACATTTGCGCCTCCTCGGCGCCAGCTGAAAATAGAGCCCTAAGAGAGAGACAGAGAGAGGTACAGACAAAAAGAGAGAGAGGAGAAAAAGCAACATAGATATCCCCTATCCCCTTTATTGGAGGAGGAAAGATCAAACGCTGAACATGACATGATTTAATGAATTGCCTCAGATGATTCTGGTCAGCAGAGTGGAGGTCTGGGAGCCGCCTGTAATTTCCATTTAGGACAAACACGAACGACTGACAGACAGACGGCTCTACAGCTCTGCTAATGTGAAAGTGATTCATATGTTTTGCAGGTTTGTCTCTTTAGAGAGTATAATTAAACGTCTTTGAAACAAAGTCCCGTGAGAACCTCTCATTTAAATAAAGAAGTCACAGTAACTTTAATGATGACTTACTATACCAGTATGGTAGTAATTGGGCTATTAATATCAAATACAAAACATCTAATTTGTCACTTTAAATGCAACAAATCTTTCAATAAATCATGCAGTAGATCATCATTATGTCATAGAAAATCAACTTTAACCACAGTCAACTTGTTTTACCACGTACCCAAGAAGATGTGCCCTTTCACAACCTGTAATTGTCTGAACTAGACTCAGGATTGTATTGTCAATGTATGCTACATAATTCAGTGTCAGTAAGTGTTTGGGTTAATCACAAGACCAATCTGCTGTACAGTATTTCAACAGAGCATAGTTTTATATGCCACTAAGCAGACCTTTGTACATTGAGTGGACACATTTTTAGTAGGCGTATGTGATCCCTGCGGGAATTGAACCCAGACCTTGCTAACGCCACACAACAACTGTTCCACACAGGACTACTTCATTCTACCCCCACCTCATTGGCTAATTATCATACTGTAATTGTATAATAGTCCCAGCTAAACCTGGGTCATGTTCATTAGGGCATTATGTAGCAAAAATTTTTTGCAACAGAAAATGATGTGTGTTTCTTTATTGGACAAGACCAGACAGTACCTGTTTCACTCTGTTTCTAAGAGTTTTCTTCCATTTTGAACCCACTGAACACAACCCTCTAGAGCTCCACCTCCTCCCAGTCAGAGCGTGAACAGGGCCATGTTCAGTACGAAAACATTCTCCAACGTTGCAGATAGAAATACCACAAATACAGCCGATGTGATTCCTTATTCTACATGTCAGAGATGCATGTTTGTTTTACATAGCATATATCTATCTGAACATTCCCAAACTTTGAGACCTGCTGAACGTAGGGCTGTGAAGGTCTGGAGTGCAAAGATCTATAAAAAGACATAGTATGGGTGAATGGCTGAATATGTACACTATACATTGTTAGGTGAAGAAAAATGATAAAAATATATTTGATATAGATAAATAAGGAATATAACTATACTATACAGGTCGATGGCAGAGAAATACTTAAATAGCTAAATAATGGGAATTATTGCATCACAATATCAGGCAGCCATTGCGAGTGTACGCATCAGTTTACGAGTCAAATTACCAGCGTTAGAGGCTCCAAGCCTGTTCTATTCTTTCTATTTCTATGTGTGCTTCTGCTGTATTGTGGATGTTTCAGCAAGGAGGAACAAAGTTTCATCACGTTTAATCACGTTGTTAAAAGTCCATGTTAAGGCCGATACGGACTCAACCTCACAAATGCCCGGCTGTCCCATCTTCAGTCAGATGTTCGTTCTACACAAACGGTTGTGACAATTATTTATTATTATCCATTACCGTCAGTTACACGGTTATACGGTAATTGTGCCAGCTTTAGCTGAATGTGCCCCAGGTGTGTTCAGAGGACTGATTATATGAGGAAGTAATCATCTATCAGAAAAACATCTGCTGGTTTCTTAAGCTAATTTGATACAAATTTGATTCATTATGAATGAAAACATTGAATTAAGTATGATAAAAAGCTGAATTTCTGTGTTGGAAGTGAATGGTGTGGGCGTATACCAGACAAAATATTCATGAGAGTAGACCCCTGATTGGCCAGCTCATCCTCCTCTAGGCGGCTGATTGGCCATCTCATCCTCCTCAGGAGTATGACATCATACTCTATGAGGAAATAGCTAAAAAAAATTAAGTGTTTTTTCTTCTCCAATTTATGCCACAAATATGAATATAGGATGAGTCAACAACATAATTTTGCTATGAGTTAACAGAATCTGACTTTTAAAAGTTAGATTTTCACTGTACAGTTACTTTAAAACTAAATTCCTGCAATGCTATGCTGTGTTATTTTGCTCAAACATAACAACAATATCAATACTGCTAAATTCATTTTTAATTCTCTCTGCCTGTCTACCTTTTTTTTGGCGATTGTTAGTTCTCAAAGATTATATTATAAAAAAATATATAGGCACGTTATATTTTCTACATAATTTTTTGTTATTTGAGATTACACTGAAAGCGTTTTTCCATCCCAAAAATGTATTGCCCCATGTAAAGGGCAATAAAATATGTCACTAAACAATGCAGCCAATTAAATAAAATCTCTAACATTTTCTAGCTAATACATTTTTGGACTCGTTCCACTCCGTAGCCTCTGTATGTGTTCCAAATGGCATCCTATGTCCTAGATAGTGACCTACTTTTGACCAGGGTCCATTGGGCTCTGGTCAAAGTAGTGCACGATATAGGGAATAAGATGCCATTTGGGACACAGCCTCTACGTGCTACATGTGGACCCATGGGTCTGAAGCATCCATTGTAATTAGCGAATAGCAAGGTTAGTGTCATTGCAGAGGTTAATGAGAAGCGCTATTTATATTTAATGAGCCTGCCCACACACCATTCAGAGGCTAACATGCTACATTTAGCCTAGCTCATCCACTTTACAGCCTTGACGCTCACCAAACAGCTCCTATGTAGAGACCTAGTCTGTGTCTGAAGTGGCACCCTCTTCACTATACAGTGAACTACTTTTGACGATCTGAAATGGCAGTGGACTACGTTTGGGCAGTGCCCAATGGCACCCTGTTCACTATACAGTGAGGTCAAAGGTAGTGCACTGTGTAGTGAACAGGGTGCCATTTCAGACGCAGCCCTAGTAATATACTGTCACTTGTATTGTGTTTTTCCCCCATCCCTAGACAGACTACTTTCAATGTAAATTGGAGGTTCATCCTGACTTTGAGTTCTGGCCTATTCCTCCCCACACATCAAAATAAGTCCAAATGGCCTAGCTAAGAGCCAGCTGCTTAGACAGCCTATTTTCCCTGTATGGGAATGGCAGACTCGTTTTCGCCTACCTGGTACCTCTTTGAAAGATGTCACATTTGCACATATGCCAGATGCATCAAATCCTCTACTGAGTAACCATGCGCCCGCCACGCGCTGTCTCGCTTGATTTGTGTCCTATACTCAGACGTCAGACAAAAGTGTGTCCACTAAATCAAATGCCACAACCACTACTGAGGTAAAAAGACGTGGTTCACGCATAGCCTTGTCAGTCTGTTGGGACCTGGATGGAACACAGTGTATTATCTGACAGTGGGAGTATATTCATAGCTGTGGATTGTGCGTCAAGGTTGCTGGGATCTCAAAAGGAATGGTGTCATGGGTTTCTATTACAGAGTGCCTGCAGTATGGAGAGCTCTGCTACAGCATGGTGGCAGTGTGGGATGAGGATAATATGGAGGGATGAGGGTAATATGGAGGGATGAAGGTAAAATGGAGGGATGAGGGTAAAATGGAGGGATGAAGGTAATATGGAGGGATAAGGGTAATATGGAGGGATGAGGGTAAAATGGAGGGATGAGAGTAATATGGAGGGATGAGAGTAATATGGAGGGATGAGGGTAATATGGAGGGATGAGGGTAATATGGAGGGATGAGGGTAATATGGAGGGATGAGAGTAATATGGAGGAATGAGGGTAATATGGAGGGATGAGAGTAATATGGAGGGATGAGGGTAATATGGAGGGATGAGAGTAATATGGAGGGATGAGAGTAATATGGAGGGATGAGGGTAATATGGAGGGATGAGGGTAATATGGAGGGATGAGAGTAATATGGAGGGATGAGAGTAATATGGAGGAATGAGGGTAATATGGAGGGATGAGGGTAATATGGAGGGATGAGAGTAATATGGAGGGATGAGGGTAATATGGAGGGATGAGAGTAATATGGAGGGATGAGGGTAATATGGAGGGATGAGAGTAATATGGAGGGATGAGAGTAATATAGAGGGATGAGGGTAATATGGAGGGATGAGAGTAATATGGAGGGATGAGGGTAATATGAGTTCAGTGGATGGCAAGAGGGGAGAAAGGCCACAACAGGCTACTAGTCTGTATGATTACAAGTTAATAGTGATTTAATAATAAATGCTTTTGCAGTCTCATATGGTACTCTTCACTCATGAGACTGAGTAGATTTTTTTATGTGGAAAAAGTGAGTGTAGATGATTCAGATATGAGGTATTGTGCTTATTATAAACCAGGTAGTTCGAACCCTTAATGCTGATTGGCTGAAAGCTGTGGTATATCAGATTGTATACCATGGGTATGACAAAATATTTATTTTTACTGTTCTAATTACGTTGGCAACCAGTTTATAATAGCATTACAGGCACCTCGCGGGCGGGGGGTTGTGGTATATGGCCAATATACCACGCATTGTGTCGCGCCTTAGAACAGCCCTTAGCTGTGGTACAGTATATTGACCATATACCACACCTCCTCTGGCCTTATTGCTTAAATATAACCATCAGGAAGATTGACAGTACGCTGTGTCAAAGGAAGGCCATGAAGATCATCCAGGACCTCAGCCACCCAAGTCACGGTCTGTTCACCCCACTAACAGCTAGAAGACGGAGACAGCACAGGTTCATCAAAGCTGGGACTGAGAGACTGAAAAATAGCTTCCATCTCCAGGCCATCAGACTGTTGAACAGACATCTCCTGTAGTAAGAAACAACCCCCCCCCCCCCCCCCCCGACTAATGCATTAGTACTGTACAAAGTTATTTGATAGATTCCCCCGCTCCCCCTACCTCGTGCTTCCAGTGGGGAGACCTGAGGTCAACCTACCCCCGCCCCCTCCCCATCTCACACTGAGTGGGAAACCTTCCCAGGCAGTATCCTGCCTAGCTCACAAACTAGAATCAGGGCGCCCACTCCGACAAGGTTAACTGACCCACAGTCCCACACGGTGACATGATATCATTGACGTGACGTGCAAATGAGCGATAGAAAACCGGCTGCCCATGTCGCCTATACCTAAATCCGCCACTGCACACGGCCAACACTGCTGTCCCATGTACAGTATATAGAGACATTAAACACTGGACCTTTTCTTTTATACTGTTTCTCACACTATGTATTCATATACTGTTTTCTTCACATAGCTCATTGTAATATACAGTGCCTTCAGAAAGTATTCATACCCTTTGACTTCAGTAGAGGATGCTGAGGGGAGGACAGCTCATGTGTTTGATGTATTTGATACTATTCCACCCATTCCGCTCCAGCCATTACGGCGACGCCTGTAAAAATAATAATAATAATCTCACCCCATCTACACACAATACCCCATAATGACAAAGTGAAAATAGGTATTTGGAAATGTTTGCAAATTTATTGAAAATGAAATATCTCATTTACATAAGTATTCACACCCTTTTCAGTCAATACTTTGTAGAAGCACCTTTGGCAGCGATTACAGCTGTGAGTCTTCTCTAAGAGCTTTCCACACCTGGATTGTGCAACATTTGCCCGTTATTATCTTCAAAATTCTTCAAGCTCTGTCAAATTAGAGGTTGATCATTGCTAGACAAACATTTTCAGGTCTTGCCACAGATTTTTTAAAGTAGATTTAAGTCGAAACTGTAACTCGGCCACTCAGGAACATTCACTGTCTTCTTGGTAAGCAACTTCAGTGTAGATTTGGCCTTATGTTGTAGGTTATTGTCCTGCTGACAGGTGAATTAATCTCCCAGTGTCTGGTGGAAAGTACACTGAACCAGGTTTTCCTCTAGGATTTTTGCCTGTGCTTAGCTCAAATTACCTGTCCATAATAATGACAAGCATACCCATAACATGATGCCGCCACCACTATGCTTGAAAATATGGAAAGTGGTACTCAGTAATGTGTTGTATTGGATTTGCCCCAAACATAACACGTTGTATTCAGGACAAAAAGTGAATTGCTTGGCCACATTTTTAGCAGTTTTACTTCAGTGCCTTATTGCAAACAGGATGCTTGTTTTGGAATATGTTTTGTTCTGTACAGGCTTCCTTCTTTTCATTCTGTCATTTAGGTTAGTATTGAGTAACTACAATGTTGTGGATCCATCCTCAGTTTTCTCCTATCTCAGCCATTAAACTCTATCACTGTTTTAAAGTCACCATTGGCCTCATGGTGAAATCCCTGAGCGGTTAACTTCCTCTCAGGAAACTGATTTAGGAAGGACGCCTGTATCTTTGTAGTGACTTGTTAAGCACATTTTTACTCCTGAACTTATTTAGGCTTGCCATTACAAAGCCGTTGAATACTTTTCAGCTTTTAATTTTTTAAATAATTTGTAAATATAAAAAAAAAAAAAAAAAAAAGGATAATTCCACTTTGACAATTCAGGCTGTAACACAACTAAATGTGGAACAAGTCAAGAGGTGAATACTTTCTGAAGGCACTGTAAGTGTTAGATTACATTGTTAGGATATAGTAAAACAAGCATTTTACTGCGCCCGCTATAACATCTTCTAAACTGTGTATGCGACCAATAAACTTTGCTTCATTATTATCTGATTTTAACTGCTTTAACTAAGTCCTTTGTACATTGAGAGGGAAACATACTCGCCCAACTGTGACTGGCTCTCTAAAGGTCATGGAGTGTATTACAATCGTAAAAAGCAAAATAAGATGTACCTTCTCATGCCTATTTAGTGGTGAAAACAAAGATCTCAGAGGCTTTGACTCGGGGGGGATTAGAACATTTCATTTCCACTCTTAGTTCAATACCCGCAATGCTGCTGAATGTGGATCCACGTTATTACCAGAGTGGAGTATTTGATGCCGTTTTAATTAAATACAGTTCAGAACACAAAGAACAAAACAGAGATGCTGCGTCAAAGGCCAGAGCTTCTCCTTTCACACAGCTTCCCTAGATGGAAATAAACACACACACACACGCACACACACACACACACACACACACACACACACACACACACACACACACAAAGACAGACAGACAGATAGACAGTAATTTTTACATCAGACATCATCAAAATAGAAGCACAATGTTCCTCTTGCGAAGAGTGAGAGAGGACTTTTTCATTATTCCACACACACAATAGGTTATTACTGGGGAGTAGATTGATAATGTCTGTTATTCTCAGTTAAAATGTCAAGCCTTTTATATGGATGGCGCTGATAGAAATAATGACTTCATATTGATTTAATTATTTTATGGAACCACACAGTGACATCATGTAGTTTTTTAAATGCCTTCAATGAGACCATTTGTATTAGTTTGTCACAGAGAGCCATGGCCTGATCGGAACAGGGGAGAATAAGAACTGGATTGATATGCTACATTTCTAAAGGCAGTACATCATGCGTGGATATGAAATGCTGGTTGTCGTAGTATTTCTCAGTGGGTCCATTTGAAAATCGTTATTAGCCACAGACCCAAGCAGAAAGTGCAAAAGAGTGAGATATTTCCATGAAATGCAATCACATCCAGTCTGCGGACTGACAGACAGGCCTCTTAGGGAACACATACCCACCCACCCTGCCACCCTAACCACCCAGACTGCTGATGTGTGACATCATTGATTATCTGTACAGCTGGATTGGAGCTTGGGGCTCTGTGGAACATGAGGAGTGGATGTGTCCTCAGCAGGTGCAGCAGAACCAGGCTCTGATGAGGGTTCAGCCCCAGAGGATTTCACCACTAGCCGCTCTGCTCTGCCAGGGGATTCAAACCTCATTATTGGAAGGTTTACCGGGATGTGATAGTCAGAAATCTGTGTACAGAGGAGGTCAGAGCGATGGGTATTTGACCACTAGTGTACATGACTAGATGATAGTACAGGATACTACCTACTAGGTGACTTGATTATAGTATGGTAGACTACCTACTAGGTGACTAGATGATAGTACAGGATACTACCTACTAGGTGACTAGATGATAGTACAGGATACTACCTACTAGGTGACTAGATGATAGTTCAGTAGACTACCTACTAGGTGACTAGATGATAGTACAGGATACTACCTACTAGGTGACTAGATGATAGTACAGGTACTACCTACTAGGTGACTAGATGATAGTACAGGATACTACCTACTAGGTGACTAGATGATAGTACAGGATACTACCTACTAGGTGACTAGATGATAGTACAGGATACTACCTACTAGGTGACTAGATTATAGTACAGGATACTACCTACTAGGTGACTAGATGATAGTACAGGATACTACCTACTAGGTGACTAGATGATAGTACAGTAGACTACCTACTAGGTGACTAGATGATAGTACAGGATACTACCTACTAGGTGACTAGATGATAGTACAGGATACTACCTACTAGGTGACTAGATGATAGTACAGGATACTACCTACTAGGTGACTAGATGATAGTACAGGATACTACCTACTAGGTGACTAGATGATAGTACAGGATACTACCTACTAGGTGACTAGATGATAGTACAGGATACTACCTACTAGGTGACTAGATTATAGTACAGGATACTACCTACTAGGTGACTAGATGATAGTACAGGATACTACCTACTAGGTGACTAGATGATAGTACAGGATACTACCTACTAGGTGACTAGATGATAGTACAGGATACTACCTACTAGGTGACTAGATGATAGTACAGGATACTACCTACTAGGTGACTAGATTATAGTACAGGATACTACCTACTAGGTGACTAGATGATAGTACAGGATACTACCTACTAGGTGACTAGATGATAGTACAGGATACTACCTACTAGGTGACTAGATGATAGTACAGGATACTACCTACTAGGTGACTAGATGATAGTACAGGATACTACCTACCGAGGTGGCTGCTTAGGCTGCTGGTGTAACGGCTGTGTAATCTACATTTGCGGGATAAGTACCTTTGTTTGAGACCTGAAGGCCTACGCTTTAGCCCAGTGGGCTAACATAGTCTTGTTGCAGGTGCCCATGGTTTCATATCTTATCAGTCGCATTCAGACAGCTACTTTAAAAAACAACTTGATTTGACAATAACGAGATACTTATAATTAATGTAAATGGTACTTATAAAGTTTGGAAACTTAGTGTACCTCACACTGACAGGCTAACAGGGTGCTTTGCAAAATAGTGAGCAAAGCTGCTACCACACTGTTGGTCTGGCAGAGTGCCTTGCAAAATTGTGATCGGCAAAACAGCAAGAGACTGAATTCTTGATCCAGGAATCACATGAAACATTTTTCTCCAGCTCTGAAAAATGTGTGTTATTTTATGTGTAAAGGTTGCACCACTTACAGCAGCAGTCAGAAAGCGTCTGGGGAAGCAGGTATGAAATAGAAAAGAGAGAAGCATGCTGAGCTTTTGTTGTAGAGCCAGCAGTAAACAGACCAAAATACTCCCCACATCACAGATACAATAGCAGATCTATTCCTCCACCATGCAGGTCACAGGATAAAGAGTACAGCAGCTCTGGAGGTCTACAGGTCTTTCCATCCATTATGGGCTATGATTCAGTAAAATCACCAGAAAAAATAGGGATGGTTATCCACTCAGTTGTCATTCACTGCAAATTCTGCAAATGTGCTCTTACTGTGGATTCAGGCTACTTTGAGCAACCAAACTAGTGGAAATCAGTCATTTCGGATGGAAGGACAGATGTGGAGAATTTGGGCGATTAGTACGATACAATCAGAGATTAGCAAATTGATGCAAACAATCAGCATAACCAACCGTTTTAATTGCTGTTTTGATTGCCATTTGAAGAAATACACTTGTGGAGAGCTTATGTTTGCCGCCTACTAGCCAAACTCTTGCAGTGCCATTTCAGGTAAAACTTTTGAACTTTGATAGCTAGGTTGATGGACCAATGTCCTGACCTCCGTTGCACTTTGTGGCGTTATCATGTCATTCTATCACTGCACCAGATTGACTATTGATTTTGTAACTGGGCAACCTGGGGAAAGTAATTCTCATACAGAGAATTCAGGAAAAGCTCTTATCTGTTGGCTTCAGAAAGTCTCAACAAGTGTCACCCTCTCTCTGACATTGCCAACAGTGAGGTCACACTGGGAAAATAACATTGATATTACTGACTGACCATTCAAATGTACCAGTGGCTACTATCACTAATTCTACCCTTTTTTTATCCTGTTGTACTTATTAGCTCTCTCTTTCTCCCTCAACCTTATTTTCTCTCTCTCTCTCTCGCTCTCTCCCGTTCCCTCTCTCTCTTTCTCTACCTTTCAATTTGTCTCTTCAACCCTCCTTCCTCTCTCTCCTCTGCTCAAAGGGAAGTAGGCTTATTATGCATATAACTGAGGGAAGGAACTCAATTTGACTGACTAGAACTCATCAGAGCGAATAATCAGCCGCGGCTTTATTCACACGGCGCTACATTCATCTACCATTACTGTTACGGCTTCACAACCTTGTTTTCAACAAGCCTGGCTGCCCTATTTTGAAAGGTGGGAGCTTAGATTCAAAATAGAAAATGAGACTGATATGCTATAACCTCCATTTTGATAATTAGATGGATTTATTTGATTTTCAGACAATGTAGGAATCACAGTGTACATAAGATTTAGATGTAAATAATGGCACCTTGGCCTCATGAATAAATATCTCAGACAACCATGATGTTTGAACACACACACACAGATACACACACATACAGTTGAAGTCGGAAGTTTACATACACTTACACAGATTTACACAGATTTCATGTTAACAAACTATAGTTCAGGACATCAAAGTCGTTTAGGACATCTACTTTGTAGATTCTTCCAACAATTGTTTACAGACAGATTATTTCACTTATAATTCACAATATCACAATTCCAGTGGGTCAGAAGTTAACTGTGCCTTTTAACAGCTTGGAAAATTCCAGAAAATGATGTCTTGGCTTTAGAAGCTTCTGATAGGCTAATTGACATAATTTGTCAATTGGAGGTGTACCTGTGGCCTACCATCAAACTCAGTGCCTCTTTGCTTGACATCATGGGAAAATCTTAAGAAATCAGCCAAGACCTCAGAAAAATCATTTTAAACCGCCACAAGTCTGGTTCATCCTTGGGAGCAATTTCCAAACATCTGAAGGTACCACAATCATCTGTACAAACAATAGTACACAAGTATAAACACCATGGGACCACGCAGCCGTCATACTGCTCAGGAAGGAGACGCGTTCTGTCTCCTAGAGATGAACATACTTTGGTGCGAAGTCCAAAACAATCCCAAAACAACAGCAAAGGACCTTGTGAAGATGCTGGAGGAAACAGGTACAAAAGTATCTATATCCACAGTAAAACGAGTCCTATCTCGACATAACCTGAAAGGCCGCTCAACAAGGAAGAAGCCACTGCTCCAAAACGGCCATAAAAAAGCCAGACTATGGTTTGCAACTGCACATGGGGACAAAGATCGTACTTTTTGGAGAAATGTCCTCTGGTCTGATGAAACAAAAATAGAACTGTTTGGCCATAATGACCATTGTTATGTTTGGAGGAAAAAGGGGAGGATTGCAAGCCTGGTGCACTTCACAAAATAGATGGCATCATGAGGAAGGAAAATTATGTGGATATATTGAAGCAACATCTCAAGACATCAGTCAGGAAGTTAAAGCTTGGTTGCAAATGGGTCTTCCAAATGGACAATGACCCCAAGCATACTTCCAAAGTTGTGGCTTAAGGACAACAAAGTCAAGGTATTGGAGTGGCCATCACAAAGCCCTGACCTCAATCCTATAGAGAAATTTGTGGGCAGAACTGAAAAAGCGTGTGCGAGGTAGGAGGCCTGCAAACCTGACTCAGTTACACCAGTTCTGTCAGGAGGAATGGGCCAAAATTCACCCAATTTATTGTGGGAAGCTTGTGGAAGGCTACCCGAAGCGTTTGACCCAAGTTAAACAATTTAAAGGCAATGCTACCAAATACTAATTGAGTGTATGTCAACTTCTGACCCACTGGGAATGTGATATAAGGAATAAAAGCTGAAATGAATCCTCCTCTCTACTATTATTCTGACATTTCACATTCGTAAAATAAAGTGGTGATCCTAACTGACCTAAGACTGGGAATTTTTACTAGGATTAAATGTCAGGAATTGGGAAAAACTGAGTTTAAATGTATTTGGCAAAGGTGTATGTAAACTTCCGACTTCAACTGTACATATGTACACAACATCACCTCTACTAGTAGACACACTACACCCCCACCCCCCCCCACCCACACACACAATGTCAATCACATCTGTATTGAGGCCTGTCTGAATTTCACAGGCGTTTTCATCCTGGTGGCTTGGGTAATGTAGCAGGAAGTTAGTGTGAGGAAGTGTGATGTGTGATGTGACCTAAATGCTTGTTTCAGGGCAGCAGCCTCCCAGTCCTACGAAACAGATGACAGAGTGCCTGTAAAACCGTTATATGACTAACTTTAATGGCTTTCTACTGTCTCCCAAAAACCGCAAGGACATACAGGCTTTTTTCTTCTTTACTTTTAGAATGTTGTTTCCTCTATGGAACAAAGAGCTTTAAATGGCAAGGCAGGGCTTTGTATTTTTATTGTGTTTAAGGATTTTTATGACTTTTCTAAGAAAAGGTATTAAAACAAGAGAGCTGATATTACTGTTTCAGTGGTTGTTCCAGTGAAAATCTATTCAATAAATCAGAAGTTATTGGAAATCTTATGAACCATTTCCTGGTAAAATCCATTACCTGAAGCAAGTTTCCATTGGGTTGAATATCTTAATGTAGCAATGATATTTTTCTAATGACATAATCAGTGAGTTTGTAAAGAAGCTCAACTCTGTTTGTGTTAATGATGATAATCTGTAATTTGTCTCACCACTATGGTCTATTTATTGTCCTACCTCTTAACCTTACTGCATTTTGCACTACATTTTGCACTCTGTATATAGACTTTCCATTGTGTTTTTGACCATGTTTGTTTACTGTGTAACTCTGTGTTGTTTTTGTCGCACTGCTTTGCTTTGTCTTGGCCAGGTCGCAGTTGCAAATGAGAACTTGTTCTCAACTGACCTACCTGGTTAAATAAAGGTGAAATAAAAAAAATAAAAAAAATAAAAAAAAAACTCTGCTGATGGATATTTGTGATGGATTATGATTAATATACTTCTACCATTTTTATTTAATTTTTTTATTAAACCTTTATTTAACCAGGCAAGTCAGTTAAGAACAAATTCTTATTTACAATGACGGCCTACACTGGCCAAACTCGGACGGCACTGGGCCAATTGTGCATCGCCCCATGGGACTCCCAATCACGGAATCGAAGTGATGCCTTTAGCACTGAGATGCAGTGCCTTAGACCGCTGCGCCACTTGGGAGCCCATAAATCCAATCAAATCAAAGTAAAAGTTTTGCGTACACAGATGTTAAAGCAGATGCGCCGAAATGCTTCTGTTCTTAGCTCCAGCAGTGTAGTAAATGTCTAACAGTACATTACTATAATCCCAAATAGAGGAAGAAAAAGTCAGCACAATAACCATACTGTGCATATTGGTTGAATACTGTATTCGGACGAACGTTTGATTTACAAGAGAGTCTGAGTTACTGTACAGATCAGAACACATGTATAAAAGTCTGAGTTCTTTCACAGTTTTGTTCACTACATTCGGTTGCCCAGAAAAACAAACACAACATAATTGAGGAGGAAAACTTTCTAAAAGATCATCCAATCCCTGTGAAAATACTACCCAACCGTCAGCTTGTTTGCTCTTCTGCTTGTGTGGATCACTGTTTCCTAGCTGTCTGCCTTCATCTTCACCAGGATGACATTGTATTTGTTCAGTTTGTTCTGATGGTGTGTTTGTTTGTGTGTGTGTGTGTGGTGTGTGTGTGTGTGTATTTACCGTCTCTGATCCTCTCCCCTCCTCATCTGAAAGAGAGAGAGTGATGGAGAGAAAGAATAGAGAGAGAGAGAGAGAGAGAGAGATGGAAGAGAGAGAGAGAGAGATGGAAGAGAGAGAGAGATGGAAGGGAGAGAGAGAGATGGAAGAGAGAGAGATGGAAGGGAGAGAGAGAGATGGAAGAGAGAGAGAGAGATGGATGGGAGAGAGAGATGGAAGAGAGAGAGAGATGGAAGAGAGAGAGAGATGGAAGGGAGAGAGAGATGGAAGGGAGAGAGAGATGGAAGGGAGAGAGAGATGGAAGGGAGAGAGAGATGGAAGGGAGAGAGAGAGAGATGGAAGAGAGAGAGAGAGAAAGAGAGAGATGGAAGAGAGAGAGATGGAAGGGAGAGAGAGAGAGATAGAAGAGAGAGAGAGCGAGAGAGAAAGAGAGAGAGAGATGGAAGGGAGAGAGAGATGGAAGGGAGAGAGAGAGAGAGAGAGAGAGAGAGAGAGAGAGATGGAAGAGAGAGAGAGATGGAAGAGAGAGAGAGATGGAAGGGAGAGCGAGAGAGAGAGAAAGAGAGATGGAGAGAAAGAATAGAGCGAGAGAGATGGAAGAGAGAGAGAGGGAGATGGAAGGGAGAGAGAGCAAGAGAGAAAGAGAGAGATGGAAGAGAGAGAGAGATGGAAGAGAGAGAGAGATGGAAGGGAAAGAGATAGAGATGGAAGAGAGAGAGAGATGGAAGGGAGAGAGAGATGGAAGGGAGAGAGAGAGAAAGACAGAGAGAGATATGTAAGAGAGAGAGATGGAAGGGAGAGAGAGAGATGGAAGAGAGAGAGAGAAAGAGAGAGAGAGATGGAAGGGAGAGAGATGGATGGGAGAGAGAGAGAAAGAGAGAGAGAGATGGAGAGAAAGAATAGAGAGAGAGAGATGGAAGAGAGAGAGAGGGAGATGGAAGGGAGAGAGAGCAAGAGAGAAAGAGAGAGATGGAAGAGAGAGAGAGATGGAAGAGAGAGAGAGATGGAAGGGAGAGAGATAGAGATGGAAGAGAGAGAGAGATGGAAGGGAGAGAGAGATGGAAGGGAGAGAGAGAGAAAGACAGAGAGAGATATGGAAGAGAGAGAGATGGAAGGGAGAGAGAGAGATGGAAGAGAGAGAGAGAAAGAGAGAGAGAGATGGAAGGGAGAGAGAGAGAGATGGAAGAGAGAGAGAGATGGAAGGGAGAGAGAGATGGAAGGGTGAGAGAGAGAAAGAGAGAGAGATGGAAGAGAGAGAGAGATGGAAGAGAGAGAGAGATGTAAGGGAGAGAGAGAGATGTAAGGGAGAGAGAGAGATGTAAGGGAGAGAGAGAGATGGAAGGTAGAGAGAGATATAGAGAGAGATGGAAGAGAGAGAGAGAGATGGAAGGGAGAGAGAGCGAGAGAGAAAGAGAGATGGAAGGGAGAGAGAGATGGAAGGGAGAGAGAGAGAGAGAGAGAGAGAGAGAGAGAGAGATGGAAGGGAGAGAGAGAGAAAGAGAGAGAGAGATGGAAGAGAGAGAGAGATGGAAGGGAGAGAGATGGAAGGGAGAGAGAGGAGAGTGTTGTAACGTTGTCTTTGATTAATTTGATGACATGATTATGTGATTAAACTAACCATCTAAATATTAATTAACTAGGAAGTTGGGGCACCACTGGAATCTGTCGTTTACAGAGTTACCAATTCCAGAAAATAACTCTTCAGATATTTTATCTTATCAATTATTAATCATACCTCTTATCAGCTTCATTCTGATGATCGTAAGATCTAATCTGCATGAACCCTAGCGAACAGGTTGAATCAGCAATACACAAATTGGGTTAATCATTTATTTACTAACTAGCTAAATAATCACACAGAATTACATATATATACACAGGATAGATCATACGTCGATTTCTAATAATTTCATGAAAAGTCCCTAGTGGACTAACCCGATTTGAAGGTTGTTTACTCAAAGGAAAGTGGGGGAATGAAATGAAAGAGCGGGAAGACTCTGGGACAAAGGAATGGCCTAAATCGGACATGGGAAGATCTGCTTACATCTGCTCACATCAATATCAATACATATGCACTTTAACAACCGCCCATTCGGAAAAGGATAATGCAATTCTAGATATTGAGCTTGGTTTCGATAGATGGGTCGAAGCTGGAGGACTCTGGTTCAGCAGAGATCGCCCTCGTCCTTTGGAGAGTCTTTCTGTTGTGGTGTTGTAGAGTGGATACGTTGAAGTACCCTCAGTTCTTAGGAGATGTGTCTGTCCTTTCCTAGGCCACGGACGTTTACAGCTGCAGCTGATAACGCGACGTCTAGGATTGAATAATTTCTTCTTTAGTGAATAATAGTTCAAAATTTATACCATTTTGCCATTCTCGGCTCACGCGATGTTCTGGCTGGTCTAATCGAAATTCACAATTTTCAGGTGGCGATCGTCACCTACACGTTATCTTTTCGCATGTAGATTTCGTTAGGTAAAGTTGTTGAAACTTAGCCCTTTTAAACGCAGGGACAACAGTCCTACCATCCTCGGGAACAACTGGGGGAAAGAAGGGCGTGTTTCATAGTTCTCAACCAATGTCGGTTCACTTGGGTGTGGCTACTGACTGTGTAGTGTCTACTATGAAACTATGAAACAATTATCTTATTTAGGAGGCTAAAATTACATTTAATCTTTTCACAAATAGTTTCAAATTTAAACATTTAAATTGCACAACAATTCCATGTAAATTTGATAAATAGAATGTGTAGACTTTCCAAGGTACAATTTATGTCGTCCTATCATCAGATATGATGTCCAAGACAACAACTGCTCTGACATCATATTCTTTAAGTAACAACGGACACTTTCAACTGGTTGAGAAAGGGAAATTTTGTTCCATTCCCAAACCTTTTGATGTTACCATACTGTAGTCTTTCTCTGTGGTAACAAAGGCTTTCCAACAGTCTCTTCTGTAGAGTGGAGAGAGAGAGGAAAATGTATTTATGGGGGGGGGTGTCATAAAACTCACCCAACAGGCAACGTCATGACAAGAGCTTTCTCTGTCAACAAAGGCATCTGGAGGGGAGTGTTACATGATCTAGGGTGTCCAGCTTCCCAGCTCTTATAGATGTATATACCAGCTAAGAGCTGCACCCAGAACAATTTGTGCTTGAGATTGTCAGTAGTCTAAGACAACAGCTATTTATACAAATGTTTCCAACAGCAACACAATGGAGGGAAGGCATAACGCTCATTAGTTTTTAAAACTTGTGATTATTATGTTAATTTAAACCTTCATCAGAACAACAACAGACCATTAACATTCAAATGAGTACATTGTTATGGATCCTTGCATTAGAAATGGGTGTTTTGGTGTTCTGGTGTCGTCGTCGTCCCCCCCCCCCACCCCCCCACCCCAACAAATTCATAATCCACTAACTTCAGGTACAAAGTGAAAAGTCTAACTTGTTATAAACTTAGTCCTGTCACATCCAGCTGCCAGACCATGCATGGAAAAACTCCCCCTTGTGACATTCTACCAGTGTCACCTGGTCATTACTCTAAATACCAACCGTCTCCGTGCCGACGACAGAATGCAAACAGGATGGCAAAGCTGCAAGAATCCAATATTCTACAACGCTGGCGCCCCTGCCTGCCTGCGCCACCAACTGTCAAAAATTATTTGATTTATTAAGATTCCATCGCTGCGCTGGGGAAATGGCACCAGAAATCAATGTAACCTTTTCAGTTTTGAATAATGAAGGCGAAAGGAGAAAAAAGCCACTGGTGAGGTCTTGGTAGTGACAAGAACTGTAATGAAATGATTAATGTCACAAAGAAAATCCTGCCTTACAAAACTGTCAACAATGATCATGGGGGCCACGACTATCATGGTGTAACATTGAATCATACCTTTTCTTTGTGAGCCGTTTGTGATTAGAATTATTAATTGTATCAGGTGGGTTTTCCCACAAGTGTGTGCAGCGCACACTCACTTTGATCTAGTAAGTATGACAACCTGTCAAGTCTTTAAATTACACACAATCACAAGCAATTTTCACATTCCTGTCAGAGTGTTCTGTAAAAGTTAAACCATTAAAGATTAATACACTTTTCAGGATTAGCTTAAAGAAGCATAAAATATATATCACTTATCAAAAGGGAAAAAGGGAAATGTACACTCCAGGCTCCACCCCAGGATATGTAGGCCTCAGCTAGATGTAATGGGTCTCTCACTCACACACACACACACACACACACACACACACACACACACACACACACACACACACACACACACACACACACACACACACACACACACACACACACTCTCTGTAACGCGCTGCAGGGGATCTCACAGTCACAGGGTCACGCAGCGCTTCCTCTGTAAAATATGTTATTGTGAGTAATTGGCTGTCTAATGAATTCTATTGGCTGGCTTCTGAGCTGCGGGAGAGGAAGCGGGCGGGGGCGGGGGCGGGGAGTGTGTCATGTGGCGTCCAGTCTCGAAGCCTCACACTCAAGGGCACCGGTTTATTGGATGTCCTATTGGTTTTTCTGTTTGACTCCACAGTCACTCTGGTTGTGTGATGCCCTGGTTTACAGCATGTTGCAAATCCCCTCCAGCCATCCAGATCCCTCCATGAGATCCTATTAATGAAATAGATATTTTTTTCCGGAGTCTTTGTTTTTTTAATTCATCTAATTCATTTTGATTAATTAATTACCTTCCTATCATTTTAGGGAGAAGATACAAGTAGAGAGAAATGCATTCTTGATCTGCGGTCATCTTTGAGGATTTGCAATCCGCCTCAGACTGTTTGCGTATTCTCCGTTGGTGGCCATTTTGAAAAAGAAGCCCAACTTCTCTCACTCCAAACATACCTTGAGGTTTGAGTGAACGACAGTGACTTTGTGACCACTTTGTCAAAGTGACTCAGCTAATAACATGTGCTTTCATTAACTATTTCTACAACTCCATTAAAGAGTTCTATGTAGAGTTATTCTTTGTAATAGCCCCGTGCTGTGTGAGGCTGTTGATAATGACGGAGGGAGGAGAGGTTTGCAGTGACAGGGCCGCTGCTTTGTTCCTGCTGGTTGTGATGAGTGGGAGGGACAGACAGGGAGCCAGAGAGAGAAAGAGCGACAGAGAGGTAGCGAGAGATGCCCACAGAGAGAGAAGAAAGAGGGAGGGAGAGAGAGAACAGAGAGAGAGAGAGAGAGGGGGGGGGGGGGGACCAGTCTCATTATTGCAATAATTAATCAATATTAAATTAAGAAGAAATTACAAAGTCTCTCTCAGTATGAATTTCCACGACAACATTATTTAGATAGTTGTGTTGTATGAAAAGTTAATTCAGAAAACTATTTTAACGAATAGACTATTAGTCAATGATGAATTAAGGCATATTTTCCTACAAGCGTTTTGTCTTTGTGCAAAGAATCCAAAGTATCTTTAAAAGACTCAATACAGAGCAAAGAAGGCGACAACTGCAGGCAAGATGGATAGCAGAATCAGTTTTTTTTCCATAGCTACAGTCTAGCTATTAAAAAGCTATAACTAGCTTACACACCCATGTTGTGAAAATGGATTTAGGAGGCACCTCTGGTTCAAGGTTGGGGAGAGGGATACTTTCTCATTACAGCTAAATGAGATCAAGTCCCAATTTAATCATGCACTTTAAGACATAGAGGAAGCGCTCCTACATACTGGTATTTCGGTGATGCTGTGATGTGAGCACCTGAACATCTTTTGATATAACTAGGGCAGCAGGTAGCCTAGCGGTTAGAGCGTTGGGCCAGTAACTGAAAGGTTGATGGTTCGAATACCTGAGCCGACAAGGTGAAAAACCTGTCAATGTGTCCTTGAGCAAGGCACTTAGCACTAATTTGCTCCAGGGGCTGACCCTGTACAGTAGGTAGGCAGTCATTGTAAATAAGAATTTGTTCTTAATTGACTTGCCTAGTTATTAAAGGTAAAATATATATATTCAGCTAATAACATGTGGGGAGATAGCCTTCAAGGTCTTCATTCATAGCATTCAATGGCTTTTCTCCTCTTTGAGGTCAAATGTTTTTATCCACTTAATATATTTTGAGAGTGAAGCATCTTGGAGTTCTAAGGGTCCTTCACGTGGGAGAGTTGAGTTTGGAGTTCAGCCATCCTTTACTGATATGAAAAACATGCAGCTTCTGTGGAGCTTGGAAATGTGTCCATATTCATGCTAATTAAGTTATCACATTTGTGTATCTACCACACACAGTCATCCTAATTCTCCTCTTGATTCATCCTCTAAATACATTTCTCTAGATTGCAACAACACATTCATTACCAGTGTTGGGGAGAAGTGAACTATATGTAGTTCAACCAAATATTTTTATAACTAAACAAAAGATAGACCACAGCCCAACGTTTCCAGTGGGAGCAAATCAGTCATAGTGGGCAAGCAAGGAGGTGGGCAGAGCCAAGTATGAGCTAGCAAGATCCTATTGGCGTGTTCTAGCATGTATTTGCATATTTCCGTTAGGGAATGCTTACTCTGTGAAGTGCGAGTGTCCAATAACTCAATTCGCCCTTTCACTGCTTCTAAACAACACCATTGCCATTTTTTTTGGCAAAAGGTAATTGTTCTCTCTGTGGTTGAACTAGTAATTAAACTACAGTCTGCAGTAGCTTGGTGGTAGTTGAACTTAATTAAAATCTTTGTAGTGTTCAGTTATTAATAAACGTTTTGCCATGTAACAGTGTAAACTACACACTACTTTTTTTTGCGAAAAAGGAAGAAAATATGGTTGAAATAGGCAAGAATTCCCTTTCTTTATCGGCATTAGACCTTCCTAAATCTCTCTCGAAACATATTTTTGGTGTTTAATACTCTTAACATCTGACTCCAGAGTGATCCGTTCTTTGCAATTTGCAGTCCATGACATTTCAGATTAAGATATGATAATTTTTACTTTTTCAAAGTAGCTTTAGTTTAGTAAACTATATTTATCTTAAGGGTAGCTGCGCCACTCGGGAGCCCTTTGAGTCTGAAGTTTGTATACTACATCCCCATAGGCTACAATAGGGAATTATTGAATTTCTTCATTCTATAAACATGTGCTCAACATGAGTGGTAGAAACAGGCCTACTCATGTACTCGTATGAAAGGCTGGTGGTTTGGAGTGCTCTTTTATCATCTCTTGTGACAATAGTTTACATTGATATGGGACATCGTAGTCGTTGCTAAATGTTAGCAACGACTACGTTTACACTGACCTGATTTAGAAGGCAATTATCTCTAGCGAACCATGTTGTCTGCTCTAACTACACAGTTCAATCACATTACCACTAGTGTGTCTACTTCCCTAGCATGGCCATTGAACCTAGCATGACATGAAACACATTCAATTTCCTGGAATCATCTTCCATACACAATAATAACTCAACTGTGTCACAGCTGTATAGATTTAAAGTAATTACAGCTAATTGTGCGACAGCAATTATTGCGGCTGAATTTATGCCTGTTGATTCAGTCTTCTAAACAAATGCCATTTAGCAAAGGCCTAATTAGTACATTGTTGACACTGTGATGCGGGGAACAGAATCATTGCATGATGCCCAATCATTCTCCATCTCAATCTTGTTCTCTATGGAGGCAGGGTTACAACTCGGAGAGAGTAAACATATGGATGTAATGTAAAAAAATAAATCACATATACACTGGGGGCCAAAGGTTTGGAATATTATTCATTCAAGGGTTTTTCTTTATTTGCACTATTTTTTACATTGTAGAATAAAAGTGAAGACATCACAACTATGACATAACACATATGGAATCATGTAGTAACCAAAAGAGTGTTAAACAAATCTACATATATTTTATATTTGAGATTCTTCAATTAGCCATCTTTGCCTTGATCACAGCTTTGCACACTCTTGGCATTCTCTCAACCAGCTTCACCTGGAATGCTTTTCCATCAGTCTTGAAGGAGCTCCCACATATGCTGAGCACTTGTTGGCTGCTTTTACTTCACTGCGGTCCGACTCATCCCAAACCATCTAAATTTGGTTGAGGTTGGAACCAAAAATCTCAAATTTGGACTCCAGACCAAAGGACAAATTTCCACCCGTCTAATGTCTATTGCTCGTGTTTCTTGGCCCAAGCAAGTCTCTTCTTCTTATTGGTTTCTTTGCAGCAATTCGACCATGAAGGCCTGATTCACACAGTCTCCTCTGAACAGTTGACGTTGAGATGTGTCTGTTACTTGAACTCTGTGAAGCATTTATTTGGGCTGCAATCTGAGGCTGGTAACTCTAATTAACTTATCCTCTGCAGCAGAGCTATTTCTGGGTCTTCCATTCCTGTGGCAGTCCTCATGAAGCTGGTTTAGAGAATGCCAAGAGTGTGCAAAGCTGTCATCAAGGCAAAGGGTGGCTACTCTGAAGAAACTCAAATATAAAATATATTTAGATTTGTTTAATACTTTTTTGGTTACTATATGTGTTATGTCATAGTTTTGATGTATTCATGTAAAAAAGTTTCTACAATGTAAAAAATAGAGCAAATAAAGAAAAACCCTTGAATGAGTAATATTCCAAACGTTTGGCCCCCAGTGTAAATGTTTCTCTCAAACACCCTTTAGCCACCTGAGGTTATTGACAATGCAAGTGATTCACCAGTGGAGGCTAGTGGAAGGATACATGGGGTGGAATGGGGAGCCAACCTCCTGATTTCTCTCTCCACTAGCCTCCACTGGAATACACCTCCATATCTTGCTATGACATAGGGTTACCGTCATTTGCATAATCATGAAATTGAACATCAACGCCCCAAACCAACAGGAGTGAGAGCGTTCAATGTCTTCATTTGGTTTAGTGTTATCTGAGCCATTTTGCTTCTGAGACATATTACATTAAGTAATGAGTAAGGCGCTTGATCTGTAATTGGCTAGACATCTTACTTGTAAAACGGTGCTGACTGATTGTATCAACTACGAAGCACCCACGCTTCCCATGGTGTGTGTGTCAGGTTGAGTTCGAGGTCAATTCCAGTTTAGCAAATGGCATATGCCTACTAGCTTAAGCTTATGACCAGTATTGTTCAGAAAAAGCTCTTTAAATAGCAAATATATCACCGAGTGCAGCAAGCATCTGATTGAACATCCGGAAAGACAACTAAATGGAGAACAGCTGTCTTTGGTTTGGAGTAATAATGACGAGAAGTAGCTTAGTCTAATGTTCTGTCACTGTGACTCCATAACCAGAATGTCTGACTCAAATCTACACTACTTCATGTGATACTACATGTTCTTCTGACACATGCTGAGTACGTTGTGTCGAGAGATTGAGTCCTGGGTCCACAGTGGCAGGGATGGCCTGTGTTACAGTACACTGAAGATGCAAAACATTAGGAACAACTTTGTAATATGGCGTTGCACCTTCCCCTTTTGTACTCCATTGGTCGGGGCATGAACTCTACAAGGTGTCGAAAGCGTTCCACAGGGATGCTGGCCCATGTTGACTCCAATGCTTCCCACAGATGCTGGCTGGATGTCCTTTGGGTGATGTACCATTCTTGATACCCAGTAGTGTTGCAGTTCTTGACCCAAACGGTCCTACTACCATACCCTGTTCAAAGGCACTTCAATCTTTTGTCTTGCCCGTTCACTCTCTGAATGGCACACATACACAATCCATGTCTCACTTGTCTCAAGGTTTAAAAATCCTTCTTTAACCTGTCTCCTCCCCTTCATGTACACTGATTAAAGTGGATTTAACAAGTGACATCAATAAGGGATCATAACTTTCGCCGGGATTCACCTGGTGAGTCTATGTCATGTTTTTCACCGTGTTTTGATAACAGAAGCTATACTGCGATAATGTACTTCAACTGGATTAGATCTCTCATCCTGTTTGTTCTCCCGAGGGGGTCATGATGTGAGTTGGATAGTACAGTGCAGTAAGTACAGTGAAACCTCATCAGAGACTTGTGCTGCGGAGTGAAACGATGGAGTATAAAATACATTGATCGTCACAATTGAGTTTGTGGGAGAGAAAATGCAGCTTGTCACTTAGTTTCCCTGGGCTTTAAAGGACAACTCCAACCAAAAACGATATTTTGGTATTTGTTTCATAAGTCAATTGTTGACATCAGCAAACAAGTTTTCAAGATATGTAACTTTCAAAATACAGAAATCACCCCATTTTGCCTTCTTATGATGCTGCGTTTTGGGTGGAGTGTTCCTTTAAGGGATGTGTGTTATCTGTATTGCCTCGCATTATAGGTGTGAATTACAGAGATCCGTCATGGCTGGAAGGCAGAGGACCTGAGTCGCAGAGCCGTAATAGAGAGACATTCCTTTATTGGTTTCCAAATACAACAAAAAAGGAGAGGAAGCAACCACAAACTGAAATGCATATAGCACAAACAATGATCCACACTTAGGTGGGAAACCCAGAAACTTAAATAGGATCCCCAATTAGAGACAACGCAGGGCAGCTTCCTCCAATTGGGGACAACCACAAAACCACACATAGAGATACCAAGAGGCAACTCTGCAGTCAAGCCCTGACTGTAACCACCAGACAAACATAGAGATGCCTAGAGGCCTCCCTACAGTCAGGCCCTGACAAGAGGATAACTGACAAAGAATTGCTTGTTGGTGTGAATCAAAGCCCACTGGGTAAAGGTGTGTGCGTGTGTGCGTATCAATGTTGAGTCTCCATAAAGAAGAGATACCTTGTAGGAAGAATAACCAACCTCTCGAACATAACCCGCAAGATAAACCCCTCGAAAGCTTCTTTCTCAGCCCGTGTCCTTGAACCATTCTGCTGGATTCCACCCCGAAGAGCCTCTCAACTTTAATTTGTTGACGTTGTTGCCTAGGGACAGTTGAATTTGAAGCCATACACTGTTCTATAATGTGAACTCTAGCTTAAATTTGCAATATTGATTCGTTTTTTTTTTCGCGCTGAGGGTGGATGAGTTTATCCTCCAAGAGTAATTGAGAGAAAAGGGTTCCTTCTTCTCAACCTCTTCCGCCCTATACAGAGCTGACGGTGGACTTTATCTGGCATCACACCAGTGGCTAAATCTCTCATTGCCTTTTCAGTGCTTTTTAGAAAATGTTCTTCCATAAAACGGAATACCTCATAGTTTATAGTAAAATGTATTCGCACATAATAGTTTTCAATCTAATCTCCCTATTAGTAGTTTAATGAGGACTTAAATGCTGTATCATCAAAATCATATCTCATATAGGATCTCATGTAGAATCCATTCTATATTATGTTTACATGTTCTACTGTGCATTGAAAAGGACATCAAGTTCATCCCAATATCATAAGCAGCACGATTTGAAAATAAACAACATTTCAGTCAACAAACAGCATTTACACTTTGTATGTTTCTGTATCGATAAATAAACATACAAAATTATCTGCCTCTGTGCTATGGCTGGGTAGCTGGGCCGTGGAGCCAAGAGGGAACCATCCAACACACAGGATCTAATTAAGCCTCCGAGGAGTTTGATTCCCTTACCGTTGCATTTCTACGAGTTAACCATTAATTTACACAGAGGATAAACAAGCACAAAAACCTAGGCTAGCATTTCTTCTCTTTTAGCTCATAGACTCATAGACTCATCGCCTCGTACATAGCCAGGCTTTTCACTAGGGGATTGGGTGATTGCTAAGGCAGATGGGTGTACAGTAGCTGTTGGATGCATAGCATAGCTTACATCAGAGGCCTGTGAGAATAGAGTGATCTCAGTTTAGACTTTAGAAAATGTTTCATTGAATGGCATGGATGATAATTGCACCATATATGCAGAAACACTATGACAGTTACGGCCATACTAATTCACATCTATAGCACCTAGACTCCGCCCATCCCCCCTTGATGACTGTTATGACCACAATATAGCTATCGTTTGGCTACGGTAGAATCAATAACACGGCAATAACGTAACGATATTAAATAAATGTTATTGCCAACACTCATACAACTGTGTCTAATCTCTCAAAAGCTACACTATAGTGAGTCGTGTTCCTGAAAGGAAAAATAATTCCCCCCAAAAATTAGGAATTATGCGAAAGTCACAGAATAAAGCCTAATGGATACAACATTACCACAAGCACTTGGTGAACTATTGGGCAACTGCTGAACAGGAACCATTTTTTGTCATAAAACTCCAGTTTAAAAAGGCTGCTTAGCTACGAGACACACAGTACATTACACCTGTTAGCCTTTGTTCAGAGCTGGGTTCTGGAAGCAAAGTGAGCCAGTCCATTATCACTGTGAATCAATTATCACTCTATCTTAGACCCAAATGGCACCCTTTTCACCCCTAGTGCACATCTTTTACCAAATACCTATGAACCCTGGTCAGACGTAGTGCACTATGTAGGGAATACGGTGCAATTTGGGAGGCAGCCTCTTTCCTAGGCCCTAATTCCAGTCGTCCATTCCAGTACCAACCTGGTAGTTTGGTTGAGTCACCTGGTGGGCGGGGATTTCTCATTAGGACCAATGGGATGGCTTAGCTTGGCGTCTATAATTACAGTGGAAACACGATGACCAATGTAACACATTAAGTTCCCTCCTGAGATTGAACATATTTAAAAATACTTTATGCTTGATTTGAACAAATGTAAAGAAAAACCGAAACGCAGTCTATAGATCTCATTCCAATACGTTGTTTTACTCAGTCTTAGAATACCATACCTTTTGTAGGAGGAGTATTAAGGTTTTCTCTGTACAACAAACTACTGTACCACAAAGTAATGCAGGTAATCTAACAAGTAGGATGGAAAGTGCAATTTCATAAAGCTTACATATTTTTCATTACGGAAAGAAATGTGAAAACCCACAAGATACCAACTGATCTCACACTTATTCAGATACAGTACATTTTTGCTGGCTCAAATAAAATGGAAGCATATGTTGTGAAGGTGTTGATTCTTTTTTGTTTTATCTTAGGAGACGACAAGTATTGCTTTTCCATGTATTAGTTGATGTGGAATTGCTTGCCATTGCATTGATGCATGATAGCAATATGATATTGAGCCTTGTATGAGTTCTATATCTTTTTAAGTATAGCATCATCAAACCCCTACAGTTGCAACGGTGTTTACCTCAATGGGCGGCAGCTAGCCTAGCGGTTAGAATGTTGCTGGTTCGTTTACCCGATCCGACAAAGTGAAAAACCTGTTGATGTGTCCTTGAGCAAGGCACTTAACCCTGTAGGTAGGCTGTCATTGTAAATAAGAATGTGTTCTTTACATTTTTTTTAAAAAGGGTTTCTTCTAGAACAAAGGGAACATTGTTGCAGCTGAAAGTGGGTGTGTCCATAATGGCACATTCTTTATGTCAAATGCTAAATGTTCACATTGCAAGCGATTAATCACATTTGGAAGCCTTTTCTTGTGGTTGGAAGTGTGTAACAAGAAAAATAGCTGTGATCTCATTTTGTTTCATGCCGACGACCGCCCCATTCTTGGAGAGAAAGCGAAGATCACTTTCATTTGAATTGCATAGTATTTCTATTCATTTTTCAGTGAAGCAACGTGGTCTGTGTAGCATAGGGAGAAAGATTCATCATCAGAGCCAGCAATAATGCTCAACCTCAAGGCACGCACACACACTCCCCTCAAATGACACACTTTGCTGCGGTTCAATTGGCTCAACATATTAATAAAAGCAAGGACAAGTAAAACAATGTGTGTTCTGCGTTGAGGTTCCCCAGTGAATGGGGCTCGGCTGATAAATATTCCTTATTACGCATTTATCAAATTCCCCGTGGTGTCCACAATAAATCAAGTGCAAATAAGTGTGTAGCTAAACCTGTAAACTGTACATCGGGTCCGTAAGATGTGTAACAGCATATAGAACCTGTATCTAGAGTGTTGAATGGGGTCGGTAAGATGTGTAACAGCATATAGAACCTGTATCTAGAGTGTTGAATGGGGTCGGTAAGATGTGTAACAGAATATAGAACCTGTCTCTAGAGTGTTGAATGGGGTCGGTAAGATGTGTAACAGCATATAGAACCTGTATCTAGAGTGTTGAATGGGGTCGGTAAGATGTGTAACAGAATAGAGAACCTGTATCTAGAGTGTTGAATGGGGTCGGTAAGATGTGTAACAGGATATAGTACCTGTATCTAGAGTGTTGAATGGGGTCGGTAAGATGTGTAACAGAATATAGAACCTGTATCTAGAGTGTTGAATGGGGTCGGTAAGATGTGTAACAGCATATAGAACCTGTATCTAGAGTGTTGAATGGGGTCGGTAAGATGTGTAACAGCATATAGAACCTGTATCTAGAGTGTTGAATGGGGTCGGTAAGATGTGTAACAGCATATAGAACCTGTATCTAGAGTGTTGAATGGGGTCGGTAAGATGTGTAACAGCATATAGAACCTGTATCTAGAGTGTTGAATGGGGTCGGTAAGATGTGTAACAGCATATAGAACCTGTATCTAGAGTGTTGAATGGGGTCGGTAAGATGTGTAATAGCATATAGAACCTGTCTCTAGAGTGTTGAATGGGGTCGGTAAGATGTGTAACAGCATATAGAACCTGTCTCTAGAGTGTTGAATGGGGTCGGTAAGATGTGTAACAGAATATAGAACCTGTATCTAGAGTGTTGAATGGGGTCGGTAAGATGTGTAACAGCATATAGTACCTGTATCTAGAGTGTTGAATGGGGTCGGTAAGATGTGTAACAGCATATAGAACCTGTATCTAGAGTGTTGAATGGGGTCGGTAAGATGTGTAACAGCATATAGAACCTGTATCTACAGTAAGAAGAGAGAGGAAAATATGGTTTTCAGACATACAGAGGCTTTCAGTACAGCGTACAGTACTGTTTGTGATGTGTACAAATACTTCAATGCTACCATTAATATTACACTAACATTAGCCTCATATGGCTGCATGTCTATCTATATGAATACTGTATAACCTGCTGCTAGCATTAGCCTGATATGATTACATATAAATGCAACCTGCTACCAGCCAAAATCAAACACTTGAGACTCTCACCATCCTTTACAGTTAGCAGACATGTCCCAGAATAGAACTGCCTATAAGCCTTTTCAACCTTTAATAAGCACTAATAGGGTAAAATACAGTCGTTAGTCCCTCAGGGGCTTTCCCTCAAATCTCCATTAATTATGGAAGAGGAGGATGCATACATTTGGAAGCTAACTATCATGTTGAGACAACCTCACTTGTGTTTTTATTAATGCACAGGTCTAATAGGAATTGGCAGGAATTATAGATATTTCTTGAAGGTCAATGATAAATGCTTACAGACATACAGTATTTCCTTCACAGAAGATCTGATTCCAACTATCTTTCTACAGTTATAGATCAAGCATTACAAGCTAACAGCTTTAACAAACACCCACGTTATAGACACACACATGCACGCAAACACTCACACACACACACACTAATCCAGGTCCCACAACAACCAGCCACTATGTGTTTGCTTACCCCATAACTCAGCTAAAATGGCGTCTCTCTCTGGGAGCCCATATACAGGATGTGTAAATTGGGTTATTCAAAGGCTGGATGAGAATGATCTGTCCCCAGGCCGCTGTGGCCTCAGTGCAGCAGACCGTGTGTAAACGTCTGAGTCACTTCCTCTCTCTGGAGGCCTTAATGGAGCAACTTACACACTGAGATGGATGAGAAGGCCTTCAGCCAGCCATTCTCTATAGTCGATATACTATCACCAGACCAGACCAGAGGAGTTACTCACTCTGCCTGGCTAATACACTCTCACATTCTCAATTAAAAAATATACAGTACCTGATGATTTGAACTACAGTGCATGGTAATTTCACGTACACACACACACACACACACACACACACACACACACACACACACACACACTCACATTGTCCTGCCATGGTTGTTTTTGCCTTGTAACTTGTACATGGTGCATACTGTATGTTCTCAGTTGAAGCCAATGACAGAAGACGGGACCTTTTTACCAGACAGTAGCAGGGATGTTCAGAACATGGAAAGTGCATTAGTCTGCATTATAGAGCAGTTGTTAGATGGGAATGGGTCGGAAAGGAAAACTCCATTATTGTGTACATCAATGGTGCACAACAAGAACAGTGAGTAAAGACCTCGTCATGACAACTTGAAAGAGCGGCTCTGCTTTCTCTGACCTCAGTCAACCGCAACTTAGAGTCTCAGTGAGACCAGTAATGCCCCAGGTAACTTAGTTTCCTCTGAAGTTTATCATCAGACTTTCAATACTGTGAGTTTGTATTTTGAACTGCAAAGTTTCATGGGCGTTTGTTGGAAACTGGTTCAAATTGTTGTGAGTTTCTTCAAACTCTCTTACACTCACATAGTCAACTCACTCGCAAGCGGGCTGTACAGGCAGGCATCAATATTTTGACAGGGATTAATCGTCTCAGATGTGAGCTGGGTGGCAGAGACGTTTTTGAAAGTATACCGAAGCATGGCAATCTGTTTATTTAGTATGCCAACGTTTATTTTCTATAATCAGATTCTTTACCCGGCAATCGGAACAAATCAGCGCTTTCTGGAGACTCACCTATTTGATGTTAGCTATGAAATCTTGAGGTGACTAAGTTTAGTAGAAGTACAGACTCAGTCATTCTAACTCCTGTATGTGTGTCAGTGGTCGCTGTGCAGAGTGCTGACGGAGATGAAAAGGATGCTGGGAGAGTTTCTGCACCACAGCAGGTTTCTGCACAGGTCCAGATGGCTCATCGTCAGTGTTCTCACACACACGCACTCTACCTGGCAGCCTTCAAATAGTATGTGTGCTATGACTCACAGAGCGAGAGATAGACGGTGTGTGTGTGAGAGAGAGGAAGGGAGAGAGATGGAGGGACAAAGTGAGAGTAATGGAGGAGGGGGAAGGTGAGGGAGTGAGAGAGGGGGAGAGCACCTCAGGCCACAGAATCCTACAGTGGAGATAAGAGCAGCAAAGAGCAGAGCAGACTGGATACTGCAGTACATCTGGTGGGACATCACGCAACCACCGGAGAGGAGGAGAGGAGAGGAGAGGAGAGAAAAAGAGGAGAGGAGAGGAGAGGAGAGGAGAGAGAAGAGGAGAGTGAAGACGAACAGAGAAGACAGGTCTTAGTCTGGGTGCCAGTACGTTTAGCTTGTATTCCACTCCTTGTACTCCTTCAACTGGCACATGACATGGAGTACAATGAGTGGAATGTCAGCTAAACAGACTGGCAACCAGGCTAGACAGGCCTCCCTATAGGCTCCAAAAGACTGCGGGTGTCAAGGCATCTGGTGATGAGCATATGATGTGCACTGCACACAGGGATACCGTGTATGTATTTCATAGGTCTGGTACCACGTTAAGTAATGTTCATAGTAATTACAGCAAATCTAGAGTAGAGTTTCCAGGTTGTTGTAAAGACTGTGTGTCTTGTGTGTTAGAATAGCTATGGGTCGATTCTGTGAAAGGGCGTTCTGTGCTTGGTCTTTATCCTGTAGAGGATTCCCATACTAAATTCAATAGTAACTTATTTAAACCTCATCTTTGGGGAACCGAGTCCAACTTAAATGAGCAAAGGCCTAGACACAGACATTGATTTGACATTTCAGTTTGTGTATTTATGATTGGCCCAAATCAATGGACACTTGGGTTGAGTTTATTTATTCATCAAAACAAGATAATCAATTTAGGATATTAGTCTCATGAGAACATCATCATTTGGTAGTAATTTACACCCTACAAAACCATTCAATAGAGACACTTTTGCTTGATATTATTGGCACACAACTAACTCACCTTCATTTGCACTTAGATGTGGATGAAGATTTCCACTTCAATGAGTCTGAGGCACAGGACATTCTACTCACCCTGGACCAGGCCCTCGGAAGAAATAGTTACCAGGACTATCTGCATTAACCCTTCTTGCACTAACTTTATTTTGACTCATCACATACACTGATGCTACTGTTTATCACTTTATTCCTAGTCATATGTACATATCTACTTTAATTACCTGGTACCTCTGTACTGGTATACCATGTATAGAGACAAGTTATAGTTATAGTTACTCATTATGTATTTATGAATTTTTTACTTTTCTATAATTTCTCTATTGTCTTTCTCTCTGTATTGTTGAAGGGCTGTAAGTAAACATTTCACTGTTATTCCACACCTGTTGTTTACGAAGCATGTGACAAATAACATTTGATTTTATTTTATATGAATGCCTTCCAATATCCATTGTAACCCGACTGAGAGGAGGAGGAGGAGGAGGAGGAGGAGGAGGAGGAGGAGGAAGGAGGCAGAGAAGGAGGGAGCCATCAGTCACAGGGGTAATGTAGTGCCTTAACAGGCACACTAAGCACTGGTCTTAAAGGAATCAAATTAGGCTGTGCCTTAAGCATTTGAAGCCCCATTTTGAATATATGTATGCTGTTCAGACGAAGAACAGAGATCACCAAAATACGTTGAGACTATAAATGCAAGGATCCACTTCCACTGAGTTCAGTCTCTATTCAAATAAAATATGCAATGAAATAGAGAAAGAAGGTCAGGCAAATCTTCAGAAACCTTCAATGTGTTGTACCATAGAATACATTGGTATGTGGGTTATTTGCTTCATTAAGAGGAGCACAAGGTCTGAACCCATGTTATAATCTGGAAGTCATGTCACAGTACTTCATGGGAGACCTGAGGGCACATCCTGTCTAGCTTATTGATCTGTAATCTCTGTTATCGCAGCCCTTAGTAGCCTAGCGGTTAAGAGCGTTGGGCCAGTAACTGAAAGGTTGCTGGTTTGAATATCTAAGCCAATGAGGTGAAAAACCTGTTGTTGTGCCCTTGAGCAAGGCACTGTAAAGTCTTGCGTTACTGGTCAGATGCTCAATTAAGTTCTGGGTCCATATGTGTTAAGAGATCGGATGAAAAAAAAATCCAAAATTCGAAAGATGATAAGACTTTTTGTCCAAATAACCAGTGATGAAAAACCCAAGCACTGGAACTAATCCTGCTAGCTATCTCACGCATCCCGTTTTATCGATTCATGGCAGATCTACACTACCATTTATGTTTACGTAGTCTGTCCATGAGAGATTAGGTGATCTGTGACTGGTTTGATACATACATTCACTACCATAAATGTATGGCCTGTATTACTGTAACCCTTATACTATTGATACAATGCACCCAACATGACACCAATTCACTGTGACAGTTAACAGTGGGGTGAATTACAAGAGGTTGATATCCAATTAACAGCATCTCCTCAAATTTAATGAGTGGTGGTATATTCCAGGCTCAATCTCCCTGGCATATTTTAATTAGCTGTAATTACAAAGTGCTCTGACCTTTGGAGGTTCCAGTCCTGTTGATTTACAAGTTGAGAGATCCTGATTTATCCACAGAAAGAGAGAGAGAGAGAGAGAGAGAGAGAGAGAGAGAGAGAGAGAGAGAGAGAGAGAGAGAGAGAGAGAGAGAGAGAGAGAGAGAGAGAGAGAGAGAGAGAGAGAGAGAGAGAGAGAGAGAGAGAGAGAGAACCACCTGTGTGTTCCATCGCACTACCCTGTGGCTGGCATCGTCATGGAGATGTTACTGTGATGTCACCTGGTCTGACATGTAAAAACAGTTGTTGGTCCCCAGGGCTACAGGTTAGCATTTAGCCTAGTGGGTTTACTGCTGTCTCCTGTCTTTAGTGGCTGTGCATATTGAGATGGCAGGTCCCAATCCGGACCGGTTACATGAATACAGTCACGGCTGACTGTCACCACAACACAGTCACAACATCCTCCCCTACATCTTAATATTAGAATTAGAAACCTTTTCACATTTCACATTTTCAACGACTCAACAGGCCCTGAAGTACCGTCTACCCTTTTTTCCAGGGAAATTATAGATTTATTGCCCAAATGTTTTAGCTTTCAATAATGAAAGTCTGAGGCAGCTGGGCTGATCTTATCAGTGACAGGAGAGTCCCTCTACAGCTGAGGCCTCTAGCACAACCTCTCTCTCTCTCCCTCACCCTCTCCCTCTCCCTCTCCCTCTCCGTGCCATACTAAAGCCCATTTGACTCAGTGTGGGGAAAAGGAGGAAGATCTCATCTGCTCTGACAAAGATGGAGTTACTCTTCTCTCCGTTGGCCCAGCGGTGGTGTACTGGTGTGCACCCTGTCACGGAATGTTATCCCCCATTTCTCAGAATCTCTCTTGACTAATGTTTGTTCGGCCTCTGAGTCTCTTTCCTCTGCTGTTAGATTCCAGAACCACTTGAGTAACACAGTGGGAAAGAGCGGATCAATGGTTAGCTCATAGAAGTTGAACTACAATGTGTTTAGCCAGTGTTAGAGTGGATGGAGTTCTCGTCCGCATGTAATATACATTCTAAGACTTACAATGCGCTTCATTGGTTAATTAAGAATAAATAATTGTGCTGTCATATATACATCTGTAGCGTCAAGCTAAAAGTGTTATTATATATTCATGAGGACTTGGTACTGTGGCACAAGAGACTGCTACAGTATTTCTTAATTAATTACATCTCAAGGTTTGCCTAATAAGTCTCTCAGCTTTAGCTGTGCCTCTATGGACCATCAATGAGGCTGTATCCACCCATGCATTAGATACAGGCTGTGCCTTCAGGAGCAAGGTCTCTCTTTAGAGAATACTGTAAGTGCATTCACTAGACAGGTGTTGTCTTATTCTCCCATAGTGTAATCAGGTACTGACATCTTATTTTGTTGTAAATGATGTGCGCGCGTGTGTGTTTGTGTGTGTTTTATGGCGGGGTTCATTCAATTGCCAGTAAGTGATAATACAAATCAAAGCAATCACAGGTGTAATTGAATTCGTAGCGTTGCAACCCTTTTGCATCCGTGATAGTTTTTTCTCTCTGTGGTGCTAAATTAAAGTCAAGATGCTCGACTCTTGTGAAGAAGGTGAGTGATTAGGTCTCGCCGGCACGACTGAGACAAATGACTTCAGAGCAACGAGGCTCTGTGAAATGAAGAGGAGAACCCTCAGCAGACTGGAATGTCAAACAAGTCCTGAGAAAGAGAGGGAGGAGAGAAAGGAGGAGGGAGGGAGAGAGGTAAAGGCCCGCTCCAGGAACCCTGAATAGAGTTCTGTCAAATGAGACCTGAGGAAGGAAGGAGGGAAAGAAGAAGGGAGGGAAGGATGGAAAGAAGGAGAGAGAGTTCTGATGAGTCTGTTCTGCTCTGCTCTGTGTCCTGGTCTGATAGTCTGATGTATGTTGAGTTGAGTCTTGCCTGCAGAGCTGCAGTCTCTCTGGAGCAGAGAGGGAGATGATGGCTGTGACCTCTGCCTGCCTCAGTGAAAGGCCCTGTCATTAGCTTTGGAACGAATCAGTAGGGGAGCCGCCGTCCGCGCTGATCTCCCAGGGTGCAACGCTCCACTAAGGGACGGAGGCAGCTCTAATGAAGAGCAATGAGGAGGGCCACTCTGCACTCACCTGGATAAGACAGAGAGCAGACAGCTTCACAACACCTGGACAAGACAGTACAGGGAGCAGACAGCTTCACAACACCTGGACAAGACAGTACAGATAGCAGACAGCTTCACAACACCTGGTCAAGACAGTACAGGGAGCAGACAGCTTCACAACACCTGGACAAGACAGTACAGGGAGCAGACAGCTTCACAACACCTGGACAAGACAGTACAGAGAGCAGACAGCTTCACAACACTTGGACAAGACAGTACAGGGAGCAGACAGCTTCACAACACCTAGACAAGACAGTACAGGGAGCAGACAGCTTCACAACACCTGGACAAGACAGTACAGGGAGCAGACAGCTTCACAACACCTGGACAAGACAGTCCAGGGAGCAGACAGCTTCACAACACCTGGACAAGACAGTACAGGGAGCAGACAGCTTCACAACACCGCTCCCACTACTTCCTGTGGCCCCAGGCTAAACCATGAAGAAGAACACTTACCTGGGAGGCAGATTTAACAAACGGCACACAGCAGACGACACACAGACACTCATACACACCCACACTCACACACTATCCGGTTATCTCTGTGCAACGTTAGTGACTAAAAGTAGTCTGCACAGTGTGAATATGTTTTTGAATGTGTAACGTTAGTGACTAAAAGTAGTCCTCTGTATCTATCTGCACAGTGTGAATATGATATTGAATGTGTAACGTTGGTGACTAAAAGTAGTCCTCTGCATCTATCTGCTCAGTGTGAATATGATATTGAATGTGTAACGTTAGTGACTAAAAGTAGTCCTCTGTATCTATCTGCACAGTGTGAATATGATATTGAATGTGTAACGTTGGTGACTAAAAGTAGTCCTCTGCATCTATCTGCTCAGTGTGAATATGATATTGAATGTGTAACGTTGGTGACTAAAAGTAGTCCTCTGTATCTATCTGCTCAGTGTGAATGGGATATTGCATGTGTAACGTTAGTGACTAAAAGTAGTCCTCTGCATCTATCTGCACAGTGTGAATGGGATATTGAATGTGTAATGTTAGTGACTAAAAGTAGTCCTCTGTATCTATCTGCACAGTGTGAATGGGATATTGAATGATCTTTTTTCCCTATAGTCAGTGGACACTCAGAGACACAGATCTACCTCTGCCTTTGCCTGACTTCCCACATCCTAATATAGATGTCGTTTTATTCCACGGATGTACCAATGTCAAATATATTATACCTCTGGGCCGTCCTTCCTCTAAGAAGAAGGAATTGAAATTCAAAAAAGGTGGAACTTAGCATGTAACTCAAAAGATGCCCAAGGGGACTAGTGTCATTGAGAGAGAGAGAGAGAGAGAGAGAGAGAGAGAGAGAGAGAAGAGAGAGAGAGAGAGAGAGAGAGAGAGAGAGAGAGAGAGAGAGAGAGAGAGAGAGAGAGAGAGAGAGAGAGATAGAGATAGAGAGATGGGGGCAGACATTTTAGTTACTGTACAAAATTAGAAAGTCATCGCCAAGCAATGTCCATCTCTTTTTGACTGGAAGGGACATTTCCCGCTGTTCTCAATTTTGGTTCCCTATAATTTGCATTCACTGGGCACTGCCTGCATTAAACATTTTGTTTTAAAAATACACTTCTATCTAATACATATTTATCATATAGAAAATGCATTCAGGCCAGTCACAAAGGCAATGTGGGTTGCACATTTATAGGACATGACTGCTAGTAAAACTATTGTGGGAGACCCCTGACAACTCTACAATCATACAATAGAATCCTTATTAAATTATCCTGCTCCGAATTCTGCTGTTCTGAATCCATAATGGAATGCTAAGATTGAGCAATGAAGTTCGGATTTATGGCCAATGTTTTGCTCTGAATGAAGATATCCTGGGCTTCTAGAACGGCAGAGTCAACATCTCATTACTCGAGTGTGCTGTAATCAGCCACAGCAGGCAGACAGTGGTAATTTGTCATTTTACAAATTTAAGTCGTAAAAAGCAGTTTTCTCCGCTGACAATCTGTGCCATTACCATGGTTAGAAAAAAGCAAAAGGCTCTTTATTTATTGGGTTGTTAAAAGCCAGAGATATTGCCTTGGTTTTTCTAATGTAATGCAAATGACCCTGGGGTACAAACGATACCAATCTCTCCACAGACTGACAGCATAACTCTAGCAATTTGCAACGCTTAGTTTCGGAGAGTAGGAGGATAGGAGGGGTAAAATGACTAAAATATGGGCGAGTGACAGAGGAGATATACAGCGCTAGGAAAACAAGAGTCAGAATCCTCGCTAACAACAGCTGACTAGACAAGTAGCCGACTAATGACGGCTCTCTCTTGTAAATCCTATCTATCAAGTTGATCTAATTCAGCCCCGTGTCTATCTGAAGGTCATTCTGTAGGCTTATACTGTGGGTTTACACAATACGTGTTGAATAATTCAGGGAGATACGCTTCAAAACCCTTATTAGGTAAAGGAGGGCCTCCTCCTTTTCCATTAACACAGTCTCTAGTTTAGCCCCTATGTTAACAGTGTGTGTGTTTTATTTTAATTAACTAGGAAAGTCAGTTATGAACAAATTCTTATTTACAATGTCGGCCTACCGCGGCCTCCCTTAACCCCGACGACGCTGGGCCAATTGTGCACCGCCCTATGGGACTCCCGATTACAGCCGGGTTGTGATACAGCCAGGGATCGAACCAGGGTCTGCCTTAGACCGCTGCGCCACTCGCCACGGTGTGTTCGTTGAAAAACCCCTCATGGTATCCTCTTTTTCCGTAAGCACTGACTATTTTCGATGCCCAGGGTTAGTATAGTCTCCAGGCGAACCCCTGGGCCCATAACGAACCCAGACTCAGACATAGGCTAAACCACTTGTGTTTCTCATAGCAAAGAGGCTGCGGGCCTAGCAAGAATCTAGCAAGGGCCTCCATGACTTTAACAGTTGAACACTGTGCATTGTACAAAGAGCTGTGTGCTACAGTAGAACTGTTATTGGATCACGAGTTGGTTGAAAACTCAGACATGACTTGAGACCAGAGGTAGAAATAGATATATGGCTCTGCTTGTACTACAATCCTGCAACAATCATTATAAAATCCATGCTGTTTTTCTCTGAAAACACTCTTGCTTTTGACAATAATGAAGTGAAGCACTTTTGCAGGCCTAGTTGTCCTCCATTTTTATGATTCTGTTCAGGATAATAAGATGACTCAGGATGAAAAGTGAGAAAATCACAGCTGGCAGAATTTACTGCAAATACACTGACCTTGGCTTGCCTGTGCTTAGAGACTGCTGGTTCCACGTTCCAAAAGTGATAAAATGAAGAAATTATGAAATGAGAAAAAGAGAACATCACAAGATTGTGTCATATATGGCTCATAACCCTCATACAGGGAGAGGACGACGACAGCACCGCTTGTTCTAAACATGGCCTTGAAGCCCTCTGTCTGCACTACTTTAAACCAGAGAACTATGGACTCTGGTGAAAATAATGTGCACTACATAATGAGTAGGGTGCCATTTGGGACGCAACCCCATGTCGATATATGATTACACGCTGCAGCTTGGCGGCTTTCAGACTTTGAAGTTCAACAGCATTGATTGAAGGTGTGTGTGCGTGAGAGATTGAAGACTTATCTGTCGCAGTGAAAACCAGAGGGGAGATATATTAGATTGGAGCTCTGACTGACCTGTGAGTTATTTTCACTAGGCTCTGCAGGACCGTATAGTCTACTCTCCCTTATCGCGGTGCGTGCAGGTGGCTGCAGGATCGATTTAAAATGGCAACCGTGGGTTTATCCACAACTTTTATCTCTTGTGGTCAACTTGACACTCCAAAGGATTTGAATAATTATCATTAAACCCTGCATAATGTTTGCTTACCTCATTTAAAAGTTATAGACCAAGCTTTGGTTTAGAAAGTATTTAACTCCAAAGGCTTGAAAGGAAAGGTTTCCACATTATTTCTGTAATGAATACAAGTTTAATAGAAAACGCTGCAAGCATCCATTTGAAAACCTCCATACATCCCAATTAAGTCCAGAGGGTTAAAAACAGCATGCATCCGTTTTGAAATCAACAATGTAGCTAGGCCTACATACAGCGGGTGAAATAAGTATTGAACACGTCACCATTTTTCTCAGTAAATATATTTCCAAAGGTGCTATTGACATGAAAGTTTCACCAGACGTTGGTAACAACCCAAGTAATCTCACATCTGTGCAAGCTCCATAGTTTAGATCCCCTGTCTCTGGTTACTCTTAATGGAGTTAAAAGTACTCGGTCCCAATCAACTCCAGTTATCAACACTAACTCCAGGGAGCGTATCACTCTGTTGAGGGTTAAGATAACTGTACTGCCCTACCAAGCAAAAAGGCAGTAACTGCTAATTTGGTCGAACATGAGTTAATGTCATTTGTCTACATTAAATACATGCTTAATCATGTGGATAAATATCCTGCCTCTATTGTATTGTGTTCTGGAGAAGATGGGGGTCATGTTAGCAATAACTGCATAAAGGTTACTGTGAAACCAAGGTAAATAAAAGCCATTTTTCTTAGTACCACGCTATGAGCAGTTACTGCATTTTTTCTTGGTAGGGCAGTGTAGTAGAGACAATTTAACTCCATTTTTTTTTACTCTGTGAAACTATCATGGTCCAAACACACCAAGACAGTGGTGAAGAGGAGGCTAGATCCTCAAACAGTTACACCATCGAGAGCATCCTGACCTCGTTGCGTCACCGCCTGGTATTGTAACTGCACGTCATCTGACCGTAAGGCGCTACAGAGGGTAGTGTGTACGGCCCAGTACATCACTGCGGCCAAGCTTCCTGCCATCCAGGACCTACAATATACTAGGCGTGTCAGAGGAAGTCTCTCTCGCTCTGCTACCGCACGGCAAGTGGTACCGGAGCGCCAAGTCTATGTCCAAAAGGCTCCTTAACAGCTTCTACACCCAAGCCATGAGACTGCTGAACAATTAATCAAATGGCCACCCGGACTATTTACATTTGATTTGATTTAAACTCTCCTTGATTTACTGTGTAAATACACACATCCATCTGTACACCAAACACGATTGAAACCACATCCTCTAGTCTAAAAACACTTTATAGCCTCCATAACCACATCCTCTAGTCTAAAAACACATAGCTAGATCCCAAACACTGTAAAGCCTCCATAACCACATAGCTATTCCAAACAACAGATCCCATTTCCAAACTGCATAAGTAATGTAGCGAGACGGTGCAGTCTGCCGCTATGTCCATGTTAACCTAGACAGGTTAACAGCTGAATAGAGGTGCGTTGTGTTGTGGTGTATTGGTGTCAGGTTAACAACCATGAGAGTAAATCCCTGTACCCAGTCAAGAGGGATTAAGGATGCTCTCCTATCATTGCTCGCTGTGTGTGTGTGTGTGTGTGTGTGTGTTTGATCCTTGAGTACCATAGCAAACAGCCTGAATCATCCGACCCAGGCCTTCCCTTGCTGCTTACATTGCTATGTGACCTGACAGCAGGCCTGGAATAACATACAGATAGATGAGTAATCCACTGTTTAATTCTAGTAGACTTCTAGTAGAGGAGAGACAAATATAACCTCTGGGTTTCCTCTGTGTTCTGAGGCCATTCATTCATATTAGTAAGTGTGTGTGTACAGTATGTGTGTGTGTGTGTGTGTGTGTGTGTGTGTGTGTGTGTGTGTGTGTGTGTGTGTGTGAGAGAGAGAGAGCACCATGAATTACCATTTCTCTCAGGTTGATGTTGAAAAGTCAATACCTCAACTAATACACTTCCCTACTAAAAATAACCTTCTATTTCCCATATGGGTTGGATTAGGTTAAGGAATACATCTGATCGCCTTTGTGAGATGCGTTATGCTTTCAGGATATACGGCCCCATGAATTTCCACTTCAAAGAATGGTGTAATGAACACAGTTTATGCTTGGCCATGGGTCTTCTCCAGTGGTGATTTGGAGATAAAAATCAAAGGGTTGCGTCCCAAATGGCATTCCCTATTTAGTGGACTACTTTTAACCAGGGCCCATAGGGAATAGGGTGCCATTTGGGATGCAGTCAACGTCTCATACATATTTTCCCACACAGTTGAACTGATCATGGTTCTTTAAAGTTACTTCCCATTAAATTATTATAATGCATTAGATCAGATATAAATTAATGTAACGTTCATGCGCAGTCTTCTGTGTTGAGTTACCGTAGTGATACGATATCAACCATAGGACAGATGTCAGATTAGATAAAGCGAATTGTTTATCTATGCAAAGAGAGATCGTATTTATATAACCAAAGATGAAGACATCTCTGTGTATGTGTGTGTATGCTTGTGTGTGTGCCTGCCTATGAGTGTGTATGCATTTTAAAAAATAACTAACCAGCCAACCTCACCTACGCCACTTACTCACAGAATTGATCAACAACACATCCTGTCAAACATATCAACTAGGTCAGGGTGAGCAGGAGTTGGGCTGCCGAGCACCAAAAAATGTAGCATGACTTCACAATCTTGACACAAGCACGTACCCTGAGGCAGACAATTTCTCTGGTTCTTTTCAGATGAACGCCCACTTGTCACATTTCTTAATTAGCCCCAGGCCTGGCGTTTAGCTTATTGCAGCGCAGGGTAGTAAACACAGCATGATAAACATTCACTTTGCTTACACAGCGAGAGAGACAGAGTCTGCCCATCAATGTAGCTTGAATACAGTCACTAGTGTCTGCGTCTCAAATGGCATCCTTTTCCCTTTATCAGGGACGGTCCAGTCCTGATTTACCTCGGCCCCAGCTAACACACCTGACTCCAATAACCAACTAATCATCATCTTCAGTTTAGAATGTAATTAGTTGAATCAGCTGTGTTTGCTAGGGATGGGGAAACGGTGTGACACTCCGGCCCCGAGGACTGGTGCTGCCCATCCCTGGTCTATATAACGCAATGCTTTTGACCCGGGCCCAAAATAGTTCACTCTATAGGAAATAAGGTGCCATCTGGGATGTACCCAGTGTCTTAATAATAATAATTCCTAATTTGCTGGGTGCTTGTATTTGTTCTATTTCACACATGTACACGTGTGTGTTAATACGCTTGTGTGAATTGGAAATGTGTTTTTTGCGTATCCCAACTCTCCCTGAGACACCCTCGGAGCAAATTGCTTATACCCTTAATATATTATTGATATTACTTGCAGGCTATACAAGGGCATAATTAATCTAGATAGATAGATAGATAGATAGATAGATAGGTACTTTATTGATCCCCCGGGGGGGAAATTTCATTATCAAGCAGCTACAACAAAAACACTATAGAACTATATTCCTACTGTATGTGGATGGGTAATAAGTACACATGCAAAAACATGTATTCGAGTCATTACAGCTTACACTCTTAGAACAAAAAAAGTTTAAAAGGATTCTTCGGCTGTCCCCATAGGATAACCCTTTTTGGTTCCAGGTGGAGCCCTCTGGGAAAAGGGTTCTACCTGGAACCAAATAAAGTTCTCCAAAGGGTTCTCCTACGGGGACAGCCAAGTAACCCTTTTAGGTTCTAGATAGCAGCTTATCCATCAACACTTTTGACCAGGGCTGACATTGATTGCTTCAGCTTTGACCGATCAACATTGCTTAGTTTAAAACCTTTTAATGCAGTGGGGTTAAATGGAGCTTTCATATTCCAACGTTACACTTTATATACATCACAGAAGACTGAAAGATAACAAAACTGTTTGACATAGAAACATCTTTATTTTCTGAAATAATCTTTATTAATTATGAAATTATGAGAAATATGAATACAATTCCACCCATTGACTGCATGAAAGGGCTACACGTACACCCTCTCAAGTCATGTGTGTACATTATGTATATTCACCCTAATGAGACAACTCTGCCCTGCTATCCCATCCAAAACAGATGAAAGGTCAATTGATCATTGACGCAGACATAGGCTGTATCTGAAATGACACCCTATTCCCTATACAGTGTAGTGTGGGGCCTCTGGTCAAAGTAGTGTGTTATATTAATAAGGTGCCATTTTGGGCGCAGCCACTGATTCATGTTTCAAATACCTCCGGGGTCAAAGGTTGACAAATTTATCTTGTGTGAGAGAGATAACTGCAGCCCTTTGCAGAGTTAACCAGTGGAAAGCCGTTAACATTCACATCAAAGACCATTTTGGTTGTCACATTACCGTGAGCTTTCAATAGATCAAAACACTCTTTTTTTTCTCCTGTCAGTTTTCGCTCGTGTTTTAAAATCAGCAAAGTAAGGTAATTGCTTTTTTTTTTGTTGCTCTGCAGTATATCAGAATGACACTGTAAAGCAATCAAGCAAATATCATACACTTTTCACCTTGGAAAGGATATTAAGTCACTTTTTTTCTCTGAGTGATCTCAAATGTTTAATTTGTTCCATTAAATTGCCTTTAGAGTTAGACGGCTTACTCTAGCCCGACACAATATGCAGTTGGTTTGATGGATATGCTACACCGTAGTAATTACGATGAAAAAAGTGCCATCGCAAGAAAAAAACTCAGCAAACTGAGACTCAATTATTTCTCAACGTTGCTTGGTTGTGAGTGTGTGTGTGTGTGTGTGTGTGTGTGTGAGCATGTGTGTTTGTGATCAGGTGTGTGTGTGTTTGTTTGGCCAGTGAGTGAGGAGAACAGGAGGGTTTGTTTTCAACCCTTTTAGACAGATGGTGCTCTCGTTTGAAGATCCTGTGGAGTTTCCAAATTACAATACTAAATCTATGGTTCAAAGTAATCAGATCAGATTAGAACAGTGTGTTTTACCCTGTTAACTATAATTCTGTTTCTCACAAGAGAAGCTATTTAGGCAGATAAGCATTATATGAAGATATGCCAGAAATAGATACACTAGATACATACAGTCAATAGTATTCTATTACATAATATAAGTGTTAATAACAGTGTCTAGGTCTGACATGGCACCCTATTCCCTACTTAGTGCACTACTTTGGACCAGAGCCCTATGCCGGGCCATGGTCAAAAGTAGTGCAATATATTGGAAAAGGGTGCCATTTCAGACACACAAAGTGGTGTCTTTTGGTCATTTACAATATGAGGCTTATAGTACAGTAGTAATCTTTTCATACATCTCCATCTGACCTTTCTATGCCATAGAGATACAGTACTACATCAGCCAATCAATTGGGAAGATGAATACCACTTGTAATGAGTGGGGCTTATGTATCTCGCTGGGTCTGATGATAAAAGTCACCTGGGGAGTCTTTCCCCTGGCTATTACATGCTTCACCTATGTCCCCTCATCTTTACTGTCTAATGACAACCAATTACGGTAACAATTGGATATCTAACCTGTTGGAAATCACTATAGCGAACTGAAAGGGGATTGTAACACACAGTGGTATTGAACTTACGATGGTACTGGATAGTTGCTCAGTGCTGCTATCATAAGATGTGTTCTAAGTGTGGTGTTGCCCTCATACTGACCAGGAAGAAACTCTGTGCCCTAGTTACAGATGTAGGATCTTCATCTGAGCCAGTTTGCTACAGCGGGAAAGCAATCCTGTAGCAACAGGAAATGTGAACTATTACGTGGATAATAATTAATTGACTTTTTTGTAGTAGTTGATAGATTTTTCATTAGGGCAAATCAAGTCTGAAATGTCAAAGTGGAGATGACAAACTTTAGAAGCCTTTTTAAAACTCAAATACACCCAGCAACAAAAAGAGTGATCAAATTAAGATCCTACATCTGTATAAGCACGCTTTACCGCTAAGTGCTAGTTGTACTGGGGTTGAGTTGATTGTTTTCCTTGTGGCTATGAAAGCACAGGAGCCCATGATACATGGGTGAAGGTCGCTGTCCCCGGTCCTGGAACTCTAGACGCCAGACTGTAGACTGTTGGAGATCTGCTAGTGAGTGCTGTCCAAAGTCCTGGAACTCTAGACGCCAGACTGTAGGCTGCCAGAGTGCTGGTAGTGAGTGCTGTCCAAGGTCTTGAACCAAAGATGTTCTAACTGCAGTTTTTCTGATTTGAAAACATACTGAACCACTCATTTATAATGGAAAACCTTGTTTCTCAGGGAGAGAGAGAGAGGGGAAGAGAGAGACAGAGAGAGACAAAGAGAGAAAGAGAGAGCGATAGAAGATAGGAGAGAGAGAAAACTGTATTATTTATTGCCTATAGAATCTCCCTCTCTGTGTATTCTGAAATAATTTATCCTATACTTGATTTGACATTGTGACATAAGCAGAATATCTAGTTAATTATACCTCATAAGAAGCTGCAACACATTTGCCGTGCATCTTTCATTGTTAAAATCTCATGGCATTTTCTACCATTTCTTCCTAATACTGAAGATCTTATCTGACAAACTGATTGATGGATGGATCCTCTCCCTCACTCTCTGCATCTTTCACAAACTAAATAGTAAAGAAGATGGGAAGAATAGGACTGGGCACAATATAGCTAAAGGCCTTCTGGCACTGACTGGAAGCAGCATATCTTCCTTGATACAATCTTGTTAGTAAGAATTGTAATCCCAAAGTCCCAACACTAGCACAACTTCAGGGCTTAAGTCAATAGAGCCTAACAACCATGGCTGTGCAGAGGTTCTAGCTATACGTCCAGAGTGCTTGTTACACGCGCTCTGCTGTCACAATAGCTCTCTGATATTTCCTCTGTGTATTCCTTCAGCTTTCCTAATACAATCCGGTTGTTTCTACTGTACTATCAAGCTGAACGAGTGCCATGCATAATGATTCACAGTTAAAGGTTAAAGGTTAACTTTAGATAAACTGGCATCGTCTGATAGTGATTGTGGGTATAGAACTTTGATAGCACTCAGTGGAGATCATGATAAAGCTGAGGAAGAATTTCAAAATGCCATGTTTCATTTGAACTTCTTGTGGTGCATAGACCCACCTGATTCATACACACATCATTCATACACTTGTGTATGGGTGGGTATTCTCTTTAAACAAAGGACAAACACTTGCCAACAGGACCTCACCAACTCAGTGCATTACTTGCACATGTTCCATCTGTGCTGTCAGTGAATGATCTCAACCACACCCCCCTCTATTGGTAGCCATGGAGACTGAAAACTGCTAGACCTCTGTGCTTCACAGGGGAATAATAACTGTACTGTACCATTGCATCTATGCACTATTGAGGTTGTGGTCTGTGTTCAATTGGCTACAACCTCATTATTGACACACACACGCGCACACACACACACACGCACGCACGCACGCACGCACGCACACAGTGTGATGAATACTTTGTTCTCCATGTATTTCAATACAATATTTACTCTCTCCATCTCCTTTAGCATGCTATCAAGGATGAAGCAGGATTCAATAGTAAATAAATATTTTATCAAGTTCTCCTCTCTCCTGTAAAGCAACTCCTTGCACATAAACAACATTTCATGGAAAACATGACGTGATTCTATTATTTTGAGGCTGATTTCGTCTGAACTGTGTTTGGTTCAAGTTTCTGAAGGCTATAAAGGAGTGGTGAATACATTCTGAAGTCACGGAGGAGCAAGATCAATTCTCCCTCTCAACAATATTAGCATTGCTTTAAAACGCTGCATTGTGAGTCTTACACAAAACTCAAAGTGAAAAAACTATTTTTCATTGACATCTGGGCCGGGGTTTCTGCCAATACTCCTATTCCAAATGTACCAATAGTCACACAGTTGGATAATCCATGGACCTGTGTAAGTGACGTAAATTGATTATTAAAGGGGAAATATGGGATTCAAACAATAAAAAATAGGTGACCCCGCCACAATACGTTGATTTAAAGTACGGTAGAAGAACTTGCCAACACTGTCTGGGAGCATATGATTGGTCCCAAAAGTTAGCTAGCTAGTACTGTAGAGTTGAGTATCAGTTGTCCATTTCAGTACCCAGGAAACTACAGGTCAAATTGAGCTGATCAGTTTGCAATCCATATGAAAAAATTATAATTTGCTAAATAATGTCACATTTGGACATGCTATATTTAAATTCATAGCAACATGCCTACCTTAATATAAATGAACTTGTCCATAATCTGCATTATTCCTGTACTGACAGTATCAGTGCAGTGCACATTGTTGATTCTGAATTTCATCAACACGTTCATTTGAATGCCAGACTGCTAAATTGTTAGGCTATCTATCCAAAGTGCATCAGGCAGCCGTCCAAGGCATCACTGCGCTTTGTTCTCTTGTCCGCTGTGTTTCGTGCCAAAGTACTGTCGGATTCACTGCGAGGTGGTCGCGTTGGCGCGCCTTGTCCCTATCCCACACCTCGCTCTTTCGTTTGAAGGGATCGCCAAGCGGTTGGAATGTTCCCACATTAATGCGCAGTGTACGTGGTTCATAACCGCAATATCTAAATCCCGGTATTGAGGAGGGAAATTGCGAAAGAAGGAGGGGGAGAACATTATTTCTGCCTCGATGTGGGAGAAATGCAGCTCGTGGGGGCTTTTCTGATTCACGAAGAGCGCGAGACGGACTCGAAATTCCCTCACGTGCGCATCGTGGGAGATAAAGCTGTTCAGCGCTTCTATTTTTGTCTTGATTTATAACATAAATGCGGGCGAAAATGACCTAAATAATCACGGTAAATGAGGCAACATGCAAATACGCACCGACAGTAAGTCATTGTAACGTGTTTATTAGTGTTGTCTGTTGAACAATTTGCCGCTGTAAGTAGTAGGGCTGCATTTATTTATTTGAAACTGAAAGGTGTCACTATCGTCGTCATCTCTGGTTTGAATGTTGTGACACATTTAGTTTAGTGTATTTGTTCTATGTAGCCTACCTCGCTTTGTCGTGATTGTTAACTATGAGAGCGTAGCCTACTGTTTGATTTGTAGTGGGGTTTTTTTTATGTGCAGCAACATTTGTGGAAAGGTGGCTTTTAAATCCTCTGCATTTGCAACTAGGCTAAATGTCAGAGGTGTACATGCTGATACATTTTATTGTTTGTCTTAGGTGAACGTTTGTCAACATCTCCCGAAGAAGGTAAACCACCAAACACCAACAAATCATATTTCAACCGGAGTGGCACGTGCCAAGAAGAACGGACACCGTAGTTTTTAGATATTTGGATTATATATTCTTACTTTGGTGTCCACGATGAAGAGGAGACAGAAACGAGTGTTGCAAATGGCCTTCGTGTTCATGGTGGCTTTGATATTTCTGCCAAACGTCGGACTGTGGTCGTTATACCGGGAGAAACACCTGATGAAGTCGCACGATGCCGGCGAACAGGTATGCCTAAGGTCAAGTTACGTTGGCTTTGCCACTTTTTTAAGCACCAATTCGTCGCGTTTCCGGAACTATCAAACTGGTGTAGCCTAACTAACTGTTGTTACAAAGTTGATAATTTTCAAGTTCATGTAAAGAAATACTTAGTTGGTGGAAAAAGCAATGGGGCAACAAGCTGCGCAGTCGTGGCTTGAGCAGTAGTGTTAGGAAGGCTCATCCATCATCATTATCGCATCATCAGTTGGGTGCTGAAAAATTAGGCCTGTCAGGTAGAACATAAAACCATATGTAGTATTTGGTTAATATAGCCTAATGTTAGCCTAATTCTAACCATTAAATGCAAAAAACAGACGGGATTAGGCCTAAGGCTGTTTTTAATGCTTTAATCAATTTCCTTGGGTGAAAGATGTGTATGCATACATTATACTTTAACGGGCGCTGCAGGCAAACAATCCAAAGAGTCACCTCTGTGTAAGAGTACATTTAGTTAGCATTAAATTGTACCCAAGTTATTTTGCATCCAGGTCAATGTCCCCCAAATGTGATAGCATGCCAACCTTTGTTGTGATCGTGGCAGGGCCCGGTGCCAGGATAAAGGGACTAAGGAGAAGGCGAGGGGGAACAATTTTTGGGGGTCCTTACATTGGAACTATCTAGAATTCAGCTTATATCACGCTGTACCACAATAAACATAAAGTTAAAATGCAGAGACTCCATGAAGTGACAGGTCGGTGTGAAATCTGTAGCCTATCTCCGCTGCACTGTATCAGCACACTGGACAACGCTAAAGCAAGGCCGTTTTGGTAATGAATATAGGCCACAAAGATAGATAGGGTAATTCAGCTATTACAAACAGCCTATGTGAATGCAGCTGTACACACAGCCATCTTACCGAAATAAACAAAATATCAGATCGCTATAGGCATGACACAAACTATTATTTAGGCTAGATACATTTATCAGTAAACAAAAAGTGAATAGAAATCCAAATAACCAAAACATAGCCTACAGCCTACTACAGTGAGATGCAAATTCGACCCACATAATCAATGAAGCAACGCCGGCATACCATAAACACGTTGACAACCACAAAATTCTATGATGAAACATACCGATATGGAGCTATACCAGGGGGCGTCATTTGGGTTCTTGCATTGGAATTCTATTGAATTATGTTTATCTCACCCTATACCACAATAAACATAAAAGTTCAAATGCAAGTGCTTTTGACCAAGAAGTGACAGGTTGGCGCGAAATCTCAGCTTCACTCTATCAGCACCATGGACAGCGCCCTACAAACCTAAAGGTCTGTAGTCTGGCTAAGGAAGTCATTTTGCCATTCAATTCCACATGTTTTTGCTGAAATTACGATTGTTTCTTACCTTTTCAGAAGAGTTGCAGCCTCCTTGATGCTCTGTGAAACTTCCTGAGTAATCACTCTTGCCTAAATATTTTTGTAAGATCCCCTAAAATGCCTGTTGGATTAGTTAAGCTTTCCTGGGGTGTAGCATGTAGCTGTGGATGCCCTAGCTGAGAGTGGCCTAGACCATCGTTGCAGGATATCAAGTGGGGTCCATTTGTCCTCATTGGAGCCGGAGTGGGCGATTTCAGTCTGCAAAAACTGGGGAGCGACACTAAACTCAGCTTCCACCAAATCTTAGATCCGGCAGTGGTTTCACCTTTTTTCACACCTGGAAAGTCGTGGCTCTCTGGGTCAAGGGCACCCAGTTGGCTGTTGCGTTTGCTGAATCGTACTGACATTTCACTGATGACAGCATCCAAGAACAGTCTTTTACACTCACTCTCTTCTCCTCTGTCCTGCTGGCCTACGTATTGTCCATCAGGTATTACTGGAGATTTGTACTTACATAACGTCGTCATAATTGCTTGGAGCTGGGGTGCGTCGAACTGTCCCCAAATGGCTTCGAACTCGTTGTCACACTTCAGCTTTTCACACCTCAGCACTCCCAACGCACTACGGACCACTTTGACTCCAGTGTAAAGATCTTTTGCCTGGAGAAATTTGTTTGGAGGACTGAGAAGACTGAGGGTTCTGTGGACCATGGTGGCTGTAAACTTAAAGCTGGGGCCCGTAATTTAGCAGCCCTGTAGCCTCGAGTCTTACTCCTGTGTTGTACGAACGCATGCGTTCGATGTCAGAGAGGAACTTCACAATGCTGTCAGAACTTTTAACAAACACTGACACAGTAGGCAGGCGTCCCCTTCTCCTTTTGGCTTTGTTTGGGTACTTTGTCGAAGCCAATTTTCCGTTGTGGCAGTGGCAGACTAGCTGGTTTGAGCTAGCTAAATAGGCTAAGGCTAATAACACTTGTGCTTTTTACAGCTAGCTAAGAAGCTAACTAAACTCTGTAGTAGTGGGGCGTGAGGATGAGTTGAGTGAAGCAGCTTCATCTGTAAACTTGACCCCGCCCTTATAAATCTAAATTAAATATTACAGGCGGAGGCGTATCACGTTATTATTAGCCTACCACAGATGAGAAGCGCTTTTTCCCGCTTTTTATGGAAACCAAAGGAGTTGTACCTAACCGCCCCAGTGGCTTTCCATAGCCCCCCTACACACTCAGCGGAGATACAGATTTTGCACCAACCTGTCACTCAATAATTGTAACGTTTTTTTTTATATAGGGACATAAAACTAAAACTAAGGGGGCTAAGCTCCCTTTTGGCCCCTTGTGGAGCTGGGACGGATTGTGGTGACAATCACTGTGCTGTCTCCTAAGTGTGCTTTATTATAACAAGGATAGTTTGGTTCCTGAATGCTGGTTGAATGAAACCGTGATGTGTACATTCAGAAGAGTACCACGGCACTAAATCCTCTAGCTTGTTTGGCTTGATGATCTCATTGAACACCTACAGCTACATGTTATGTAGCCCTAGTCGCACTCTGTTTAGCTGTGAGGCTCCCCGTCCCTTCTGTTTCAAATACGCCTATCATCTTGTAATATGTTTCTTCCGCTGGGTGGGTGAAGTGAAAACTGCCGGAGTCGGTTTATGATTGCATCTCGTCATTGCCTCTTTCTCATTTGCCTGATCGCGATTTGCATTGCCGCATGGCGTAACATTGCCCTTCGGCACTGCATGGCCCCGGCTGTGTGAAGCCTTGTCAGTTGATCACCGTTAGGCTAACCCAGCCTGTCGCCCTCTAGCTCCGTCCCAGGTTGACAGGGACAGAAACATCAGGCAGTGGTCATTATGTGGAACGACACCTACCGTCCTCTCCTCTCTCCACTGACCTCTACATGATACACACTGAGTCACCCTGCTGGGATTTTCTCACATTCCATTTAGAGGTTGCCTGTCTCATAGCAATAGAATGGGTAGATTGAACAAAGCCCCTCGGACCAGTGTAATTTAATGACCAATGTCCTCTCTTGTCATTCTATTTCTATGGTCATTCTATTTTTTTATCCACGAAAAATAGTAGCAGGTATGTGTTAACTTTAAATTAGCGGTGTGTTGGTATTTTTGGCAGCCATTTTACTGAACAAAGTGATGTAATTTGGTTTTCTTGTAAATCTTATTGATTCCTTTTGGTTTAGTTTAATACGATGCCATAGTCTCTAGCCTGAGCTCCTATACTACATGTCTTTGATACAAATAAAACAAGAAAAGAAGGTCTAGAACCCTTTAGTTGGGTTCAGTAGGTCCCAGAGCAGCAACACAGGCCAACTGATGAGTTCTTCCCTGATTCCGTGATTCAGAGCCACTGAGCAGCCAGCCAATCCTCTGAAAGACGGAGCGGAGCGGCAGCGTTATATGCTCTGAGGGAAAAGGCTCATGCTCCGTGTCAGGCAACAGAAGAATGGGAACAGTTCCTAGGATCAGAATCAGCCCGTTTTCCTCCCCTGACTCAGAGACTGCGTCCCAAATGGCACCCTATTTCCAATATAGTGCACTACTTTATAGCCCTGGTCAAAAGTAGTGCACTATATAGGGAAGAGGGTGCCATTTGGTAAGCAGTCCCCTGGCTCAAAATCAAAGCAGCTGAAGTTTCACACACCAGCCAACCATAAAAAGGAAAAATAAGCCTGGGCTTGTATGGGTTTGATTGTGCCATTTTGTCTGCAGTCAGGGTGAGATAATTGACATTGTGGATGGATGTTTCTGTTGGGCCCAATTACCAACGAAGCTCGACCAGATTGTCATTTTGAGTTAATAACCTAGTCACCATGGCGATGGTTAGCCTTTTATTAGCGACATTATGATGTAGTTTCTTGTACAACGGACATCATGATCCATGAGACTTTTATGTGATGCATGGTTTGACCAGTTCTGTTACATTGTTCATCCATTTCAATATAAGCAACTTCTTATTGGTAAGGGACCTGATCTCAGGTCACAGGCAAATATAGTGGCAAACAACAAACAACAGCTAGCATGTGTACTGATGGTGACGTGTTTTGTACCCTAGATACCGGGTGCACACACACACACACACACACACACCCACACCCACACACACACACACACACACACACACACACACACACACACACCAGCTGTCACTTGTGATGGGATGTTTACATGGCATGAGGAGTAAGCTAGATTCTGAACCGCGATAGCACACTGAGCAGTGACGGTGTGAGAGACACAGTGTTAGGAGTCTACACGGTGTGTGTGGACACTCGTTTAAGCATTGCCTACAGCTAGGTAATGTCTGAATGCAATGTGATAGAATTGCAGGCAGTAATGTAGGCTAGGCCTAATATCGTTTTGGAAGTGATGGAGGGCTGTCAGTAGCTGAGGTTGTACATTTGTAATAATGGAGCAGTGTACATACTGTATGTATAACGCACAATGTCTAGTTTGATGTACTGTTTTATTTATGATGTAGGCTATTGTTTTCATGATGTTCTGTTTCATTCTTGTTTGGACCCCAGGAAGAGTAGCTGCTGCCTTGTCAACAGCTAATGGGGATTCTAAAAAACACTAGAAGGAAAATAATGCCCTATGAAGCTCTACGTCAGTGGTATTCAAACTTTTTCTACAGAATTTCGGGGAACTTTCTTCTAGATTAGTGGTTCTCAACCTGAGGTACTATTAGTCCCGCAGATACCTATCCACAGCCTGGGTACTTGGGAATGGGAAGACTCAAGAGCGTAGGCCTAATGATGCACTGAACATGAGGGAGTAGCCTACTTTGTCGGGGCTTTAAAATAACCCAAGAATGTTGAGAACCGCCTTTAACCTCTGAATCCAACTGAGAGAATGTTGATTTCCTAGTGACTGACTTATTGTCAGTATCCATTTTGTGACAAAGTGACAGTTGGAAGAGCGAGGCAGTCATTCTAATTAGGCTACCCACCAGGATGTCATTGTGAAGAGATGCATGATGGTCATGCAGACGCAGAGCTGAGTGACAATGTGGCCATGGATGAATGATCTACCAAATCTATTAGAACGGAGATGGGGTTTAAATAAAAACGAGAGACGCAAAAAGATTTCACAAAGAGTCTGTGAAAATGGAATCTGTTTTCAGTGTGAGATAACAGGTTGAAAAGGCCATTCATGATTAGTCTTGTAGTGGTTGTCACAAGGCATAAAAACCCTCTGTTGAAGGGACCCGATTTGGTGTGACACATGCAAAGACTTCAATTGTGTGAGCGGTAATAGGTTGTTGGCTTGTTGGTAGGAATTCAATTGTGACCATGATATTATGACAATAAATAAGAATATGAATCTCCTGTATTGTTGTCGTTCTTCTGAATATGAATTTGAATCAAACTGTGGAAGAGGCAGCCCCATTACCATACCGAAAGGAAAACATGATTCATTTATTAATTAAACCAGTCAGTTAAACCACTTCAAAGTATTGACTCCCAGCTTCCTCAGTACAGTATATTATATTATAATGATCCGCTTACTTAGTTTTTGTTTCCTTCTGTTTCTATGACGGTTTTTCTCTAATTACTGAGCTGGTTGTGTTTCTGTGTTCATATAGTAGTTATCTTTATAGAAGTATTTGTTGTTGTTGATGTTGTTGTTGAGGTATTGAATCATCAATGCTGCTATCGTCATTTTCACCGGTATCCCAATGAGCTTGTTTACCGATCCCGTTCCAAAAATAGGCTTTTTGGTGTTGATGTTGTTGACGTTGAGTTGTTGCTCACGTACTTATCATCAAGCTTTCACCTCTATCTACGTTCTACTCAGCTCCCCAAATACGCTTTCTGGCAGGAAGGAAGGGTTTGTCTCATTGTGTATTGATGACATGTATCAAGCTTTTCATCATTTTCACCTCCATCCACTCCTTAGTCCTGGTCCGTTTCTGATTTGTCCTGATGTGCCTTGTGTGCTGCTGACAGGTGGTAGAATGTGGCGGGAGGCTGTTAATGCGTCTTCTGAGATTAAAGAGCATTTCATACGGAGTGAGTGTCTGGCTCTGCACAGTGATATAAAACCACTTATTCACCTCCAACGACTCTCTGGAGGTGAGCTGTAGACCTAGATGTAATCATTAAGGGTGCTTCCATTTCTCAGGGCCCATCGGGCTCAGGTCAGAAGTAGTGCACTATGAAGGGAATAGAGTGCCATGTGGGCCGCCTCCGTTAAGCTAAAATCACTCCAATAGCACTTGTTTTGTTTTGTCTCCTGATTCTGAGAGTAATGGAAATAGGCTGGATGTAATCACTGCCGTTGTCTTGTCAGACACTACACAGCAGTGCGATCTGTTTTAATGGTCGTTAACTTCTTTCAGTGTAAGAGGTTAATGCAGCCACTGTATTTACTCTCCTGTGAGAAAGTGTGGACATTGAATGTCTAGCTATGTGAATGTGTGATCAGTCACAAACGCTCCCATACGCTAAACTAGGGCTGCATCCCAAATGGCAGCCTTTACCTTATAGGCCCTGGTCAATAGTAGTGCCCTATATAGGGAATAGGGTGCCATTTTGGTTACACACTAGCTATACATACCATGAGAGTAATCACATGTAGATGGGTCATGAATTGTCCCTGGCTTGTTCAACTGTCCGTCAGCGCAGAGTAGATGACTGAGTTACGGCTGTTTAAACTGTCAGCTCTGACTGACTGACTGACTCCTCCACTCTGGTGATTGTTATTCGAGGAGAGCAAAGCTTCTTATGTTTTATGGCCCTCTACTCCTCCGCGGAGCCGGCGTCGTACCGTAGATTTACGGCGTTTAAAACCCACCGCGCAAGGTGATATTTGTCATCGGTGAAACATAACTAACAGTTAAATTAGACGGCCAGTTTAACAATGTGGCCTGACAGTGTAAGAGACTCTGAAGGGTCGTTATGTTGCATCTATTAAAGGCAATTCAAAATCTACTTTTCAATTAAGCGGATCCCAAGGTAATTGATTATGACTGTGACTGTCCACTCCACTTGATGGACAAAGAAACAAGATTAAACAAGGTATTAGCCGTCTAGATTTCTCCTCCAATTATTGTCTAGTAGGTTAGGCTTACTTAGAGATGAGTAAAGTTTCAAGTTGTTTTTAACAAATTTCCTTTTTGCTATTATGTCTCAAAGGACAGTTTGTAGACCTAATCAGAATGTTCAAGTTGAAAATGTGATTTAGAACTTTGTTTGTTGGAATCGCCACCTCTAAATACAATTCCTCTCAGAAATCAATATTTATGATTCACGCTGAGATTAGCCAGTCAGCCGTATCTTTTATTCAAGTCAACCTTTGTTTTTTGTCACTGTATGAAATTGAGTCAAATGATGGTTCTGAAAAGGATGCCCCCCCCCCCTGTCATTGTGTCACTGTATGAAATTGAGTCAAATGATGGTTCTGAAAAGGATGCCCCCCCCCCCTGTCATTGTGTCACTGTATGAAATTGAGTCAAATGATGGTTCTGAAAAGGATGCCCCCCCCCCTGTCATTGTGTCACTGTATGAAATTGAGTCAAATGATGGTTCTGAAAAGGATGCCCCCCCCCCTGTCATTGTGTCACTGTATGAAATTGAGTCAAATGATGGTTCTGAAAAGGATGCCCCCCCCCCTGTCATTGTGTCACTGTATGAAATTGAGTCAAATGATGGTTCTGAAAAGGATGCCCCCCCCCCTGTCATTGTGTCACATGTTATCAATGAAAGGGAAACGTTATGTCCTGCTGTGTGTCATTGAGTTGTAACCTTTTCCTTGTAGCCTACGTGTGGAAAGGACAAAAATAGTCTTGTCCTGCATTTGAAAGCAGACAGTTGGCCCAGTCGTGTTCTGAAAAGGCCTATTGTACCGCTCAGTGCAAACAACAGACATACCTTAGAATCAACCCAGCAGGTCTTCAAGTAACATGATTTAAAACCACAACACTACTTGATAGACTGCCCCCCAAGAGCCACTAACATCTTCCACAGCTTTCTGGACAGTTACTGATGATTTACCAGTGAATTGTTGAGGCCTAATTACTTCAGTCACCAACGATGGGTATCTCAGTTAGTTATTAACTGCAGTCAGTTCTTTTCTTTGTGTGAAAGAGATGCTATCTGATTGTTGTGGGGAACAGTTGAGAAACGGACTAATTTGTAATGTGAGGAATATGAATTTCAACAGTGTATTAGGACACCAGAGCTGATTTAAATGGTGTTGGATCACTGCGGTGGATAGGATATTTTACCTCAAATAGGAATGAGCTTGATGAGTATCTTTTAATATTGTCCCGATTCCTCAAGGCTTATTTGAGAGGTGGTCTCGGGTTATCCATTTAAATTCATTTCTGTTCCATCTTTATCCTTTTAATGAACTCCCTTCATCATCCTCCCTCTGTTTCCCTCCTTTCTTCCTTCATCATCCTCCCTCTGTTTCCCTCCTTTCTTCCTTCATCATCCTCCCTCTTTATCCCTCCTTTCTTCCTTCATCATCCTCCCTCTTTATCTCTCCTTCATCATCCTTCTACTAATTCACTGACTGAACATGTGCACTGATGACAAACCCAAACAGTCTCCCTAACAAGAAAAGTCCTTGGTGCTTATTAGGATATTTGTGAGTCGTTCCTCTGTATTATCCTTTCTCATTAAAAACCCACGCTGCAGTTTTTGATTCTCTAATGGAGGAAAACTGGTGAGGAATTATGTGTAGCCCCGGATAAACCAGACTGAAAGCTGCACTCATTGGTTCAATGGTTTTTACCAGGCTAAGGAATGTGAAGCCACATATGTAGCCTGGTTAACCTAGACTGAATGTTGAGCTCACCGTTCACCTCAATGGAGAGTGCAGCGTTCAGTTTGGTTTAGCTAAAGAATGGGTTCCCCGTGTCGTCAATAGATCATCTATCTCTCTCCACTTGTCCTGTGTCATGAATTACTGGCCTCTCTGAAACACGAAGCGGCTGCACTCTTTTTATGAGGAGGGAGATGTGTCTGGGTGAGGGATTCATGTGCTGTGTTGCAGAAGTGCTGGGTCAGGCTGATGAGAAAAGAAAGAGCTGGTCGGTGCTGGTGAGGGACCATGCAGCCAGTGACTGACTGATTACTCTGCCTGTATACAGGGACAACTGGGACAGATGTTATTCTGTAAAGTTTGGAATTTTGAATCTTCTGTTGTCCCATGGAGGTGATTCATCTTGATGGTTGCGGTAATACGCAGGGCCTGGCCCAATACATCTACCCGACTGTGTGTGTGTGTGTGTGTGTGTGTGTGTGTGTGTGTGTGTGTGTGTGTGTGTGTGAAAGCTGTGGAAATGTGTGTGACAACAGGGAGAGGAAACTGTTTGCTACCGTAGCGACAGACTGACAGTGCTGCCTCCCACACTGTGAGAAACTGTGACATATGAGCAGAGCAAGGTGGGTACTGTTGTGTGTGTGTGTGTGTGTGTGTGTGAGATTTGAGGGATGTGGGTGTGTGTGGGGGGTTTGTTTCTCCTGCCAAGGCCTTTTGATTCCCTCCAAATTGTTTTGAGCAGAAAAATGCACTCTGTCACACTTCATGCTCTTTCCCAGGGCGATTTAACAGTCAGACACACACACACGCACACACACACACACACACACACACACACACACACACACACACACACACACACACACACACACACACACGCTCTGCCTGCTGGCTCTCTCTGTACAGATGAGGGGATTTACTGAAACCCTCACAGCACCCCTCCTGGTCACTCTGAGAACTTGTTATGGCTCATCCTTAATCACTTTTCTCCTAGTGACTTTGCTTACCACTGAGGTGGACTGAGCTGGACTGAGGTGGACTGAGCTGGACTGAGGTGGACTGAGGTGGACTGAGCTGGACTGTTTCACTCTTGTTGTTTTCAGAGAACGTAACTACTGTTAGTGTCAACAACACAAACAAATATGGTTGGTTTTTCTTCTTGCAAAACAGCTTCATTATTTATTACACACAGTAACAATCACCGGCTAACCACTGGCGTACCGGACAGCCCCGCAAGGCAGGGGGCTCACAAGCTCTGGGGGCACATGCACCTGTCATTTTTTATTTATTTAATAAATCATTTTGACAGTAACCCTCCAAAAAGTAATTCAGAAAAAGTTTTAATTTCCATATGTACAAGGAAGCTAAGGGCTTCAGGAATGTGACTGAAAACGTTCCTCAGGCTGATTGAAAGTATAAGGGGATATGGGTGAACAAATACTGTGGTCAAGGCTACGACGGTGGCAGTGCATTGAGTGGAGCTTACTCAGGTGTTCAAAAGCTGATTGCCATAGCAACATCATGGAAACTGGGCAGAAGGGAGGAGTGCTTCAAATACAGCAGTTCTGCAACATCTTTAATTAAGCCTCCCATTCTCCTTAGTGGCCATCCTCAACAGGTCGTCTCGTTGCTGGACAGCCAATAACTTGTCAGATGCAAACAGATTATCACCTTTAGCGGACAACAGTTCTTGAGGGCTTGAACAAAAAACACTGGTGAACCAGCGTTTGAGTTGTGTGGTTGTAATATCAACAGTCCCTAATCTCTGGTATATCTTGGCATGCGTCATTCAAGACTAAATTAAATTGTGTGCAGGGCAATGGACATATAATGCACAATGTCTCAGGAAACTGTCTAGGTTGGCCTGACTCAGTAAGGAAAACAGTCGGGCCGCAACCTGGACCTACAGGCTGTGGTAAAAACATTTACAAAAAAAGATAAGGACTTCAGGAGACCAGGGGAGTCTCTCAAGTTGGTTTTCATTTATTTTACCTTGAATATTGCATCCCATTTGTGGAGGCTATTCACCAGATACGTTCAACAATAGATAGTGGCTTTATCCTGAAGCCGACTACTTTTTTCCTCATTTGAACTTCCAACTTTAATTACTGTACAAGGAACTACATTATTGCCAGCAGTCTAAAAATGGCAGCGTTGCGACACCGCGGACCTTTGTGAAATGTTAGGCTTAACATGACAAAAATGACGACCAAATAGGCCTACCAATTAACATTTACCCATTAGCTAAAGCAAAGCTACACATGCCCTGGCACCACAGAAAGCCGATCATCGATTCGATAAGCATGCAGCTGCATAGACATGCCACAATTTCAGCACCATGGACAGGTTTCGGTAGTCTATACTTTGTGAGTGGCTGTCTGGCTGTTGTGACTTGTTGTTGTGTCTTGTTGACATGTGGCTGTTCACAGTGACTCTGGGGTCATTAAGAGACAAGCTCCTTCCTCCTCTCTCTGCTCCTCTCTGCTCCCCATCTCTCTGGTTTAGAGTTATTTATGGCATCGTGTCTGCTCACACAGCCGCTTCCTAATTACACTTAGCCGTCAAGATTAATGTGAGGCCTCGGCCGGCTGCGTCTGCCAACTTTACCTTTGTTTCACACTGCTGATGGATGGGGAGTGAAGCTAAAGTTTTTTTAGCAAGATCCCCCTCCGGAAACCTGGTGTTAGGAGATCGGAGGAGTAGCAGGGGAAGGCAATCACTAGCAGCGCTTGATTTGGGCCGATACTCGCCAGTATGGAGTACTGTCAACTCATATTTTCTATTGCTTGTGCTTGTCTCCACCCCCTCCAGGTGTCGCCCATCTTCCTCATTAGCCCCTGGGTACTTTGACCTGTGTTCTATGTTTGGCTGTTGCCAGTTCGTTTTGCTTGTTGAAGCCAACCAGCGGTTTTCCCCTTTGCTCCTGCCTTGCTATTTGTTACCATCTCCTAGATTTTCCCAGTTTTGACCCTTCCTGCCTGCCGTCTTGTACCTTTGCCCCACTACTCTGGATTACCGAACTCTGCCTGCCCTGACCCCGAGCCTGTCTGCCGTCTTGTACCTTTGCCCCACTACTCTGGATTACCAAACTTTTCCCTGCCCCCTGTTGTGATAATAAACATTTGTTATTCCAACGTTGTCTGCGCCTGGGTCTTACCTTCGAACGTGATACTTATAGATGAAAACATTCCCTCTTTGTGTTTGTGTGTAAACACAGCTTTAAGTTTCATGCTCTGAACACTGCTGACCCTGATGTCCAAAGGCGTTTGCGGAATAATATTTAGCTATTACTGCTGAATGATATTTAGAGATAGAAAATACAATAACTTGAGACTTGGACTTGGAGCTTCAGAACTCGGGACTGGACTTTGACTTGAGACTGATGACTTGAAATTATCTGGTCAAGTTTTGTCACTCATTTTCTGGCACAGAGTCTCCGTGGGATACTCTCCGTTTTGGGAAGGTCGTGAGTGTGAATCTGAATGGGAAAAATATATTTCTTTTTTTCATACATATTTAAATAGGCTACATATAGATTACCATTTTAATTGTATATTTATACCTTTGCTTATTCGATCTGGTCACTAACATAGGCCTACGGCATTGCACCAATGCATTGCACTAATCTGTGCTTCAGAACCAAGAAGTTGCACATCTTGACTGCTGACCAATGACCAGTCATCAAGTTTTTAGCCTGCCTACGTTCATATTATCCACATAAAATAAAGTTTAGCAATCTGCTATGGACCCATATTTGCTAGAACAATACCATTAGGCTACCTGGTGATTTCATTGATCATTTTCATATTTCAGATAGGCCTAGTTTGGGTGGATTGTAATTATATACCTCAGTGGTGGTACTGGCTATATGACTAAACATAGCTGTAGCATCACACTGTCACGTTCGGGTGTGTAGAGAGACCAAGGCGCAGCGTATCCATAGTTCGACATCTTTATTTAATGAACTATCGAACTATACAAAATAACAAATGATATATCTAACGACACACGTAGCACGACACGGGACATAACATAACAATGAACCACGCCAACGGAGTGGAACACAGACATATAAGTAAGATCCCTAATTAGAGGTAATGCATAGCAGCTGCCTCTAATTAGGGATCCCACACACACACACCAGACAGAAATAGAAATGATAGATCTGCCAGACTCTGACCATAGAAATATAGAGAAGCAAAGCTTCTCTATGGCCAGAGCCTGACAGTACCCCCCCCCAAAGGCGCGGACTCCCGGCCGCAAGAAAAATAAACACAAACATGAGGGAAGGGTAAGGGAGGAAAAAACATCACACGATCGCAGGTGGCGGTTCCGGCCCCGGCGAAGTGGCTAGCTTCCTCCCCATTTCTACTGGGCCCGGTGTGGCTGGCGACTCAGGCCATTTAAAGGGGCAACCCACTGGTCCTGGAAATGACCATGGTGGGGCAAAAGGCTCAGGCCAAGGAGCGGGGCAAATAACCGGGCCAGGACTGGGCATCGGTGTAACAGGCGACTCCGGCCATATAAAGGGGCAACCCACCAGTCCTAGAAATGACCATGGTGGGGAAAAAGGCTCAGGCCATGGAGCGGGGCAAATAACCGGGCCAGGACTGGGCACCGGTGTGGCAGGCGACTCCGGCCATGTAAAGGGGCAACCCACCGGTCCTGGATACAACAATGGTGGGGAAATAAGTTCAGGCCATGGAGCGGGGCAAATATCTTCACGGGAGGTTCCGGGCTGTCGAGCGTCACGGGAGGTTCCGGGCTGTCGAGCGTCACGGGAGGTTCCGGGCTGTCGAGCGTCACGGGAGGTTCCGGGCTGTCGAGCGTCACGGGAGGTTCCGGGCTGTCGAGCGTCACGGGAGGCTCCGGGCTGTCGAGCGTCACGGGAGGCTCCGGGCTGTCGAGCGTCACGGGAGGCTCCGGACTGTCGAGCGTCACGGGAGGCTCCGGACTGTCGAGCGTCACGGGAGGCTCCGGGCTGTCGAGCGTCACGGGAGGCTCCGGGCTGTCGAGCGTCACGGGAGGCTCCGGGCTGTCGAGCGTCACGGGAGGCTCCGGGCTGTCGACCGTCACGGGAGGCTCCGGGCTGTCGACCATCACGGGAGGCTCCGGGCTGTCGATCGTCACGGGAGGCTCCGGGCTGTCGACCATCACGGGAGGCTCCGGGCTGTCGATCGTCACGGGAGGCTCCGGGCTGTCGACCATCACGGGAGGCTCCGGGCTGTCGACCATCACGGGAGGCTCCGGGCTGTCGACCATCACGAGAGGTTCCGGGCTGTCGATCATCACGAGAGGCTCCGGGATGTCGAGGCGCACCGACGGTCTGATGCGTAGAGCTGGCACTGGAGGCACCTGGCTGGGCTCACGCACTGGAAGTCGAGTGCGGGGAGTCGGCACGGGACGTACCGGACTGTAGAGGCGCACTGGAGGCCTGGTGCGTGGAGCTGGTACTGGAGGAACCTGGCTGGGCACACGCACTGGAGGTCGAGTGCGGGGAGTCGGCACGGGACGTACCGGACTGGAGAGGCGCACTGGAGGCCTGGTGCGTGGAGCTGGCACTGGAGGTACCTGGCTGGGCACACGCACTGGAGGTCGAGTGCAGGGAGTCGGCACGGGACGTACCGGACTGGGGAGGCGCACTGGAAGCCTGGTGCGTGAAGTCGGCACTGGTGGCACATGACTAATAACACGCACTTCAGGGCGAGTGCGGGGAGCAGGCACAGGACGTACCTGACTGGGAAGGCGCACTGGAAGCCTGGTGCGTGAAGTCGGCACATGTGGCACAGGACTAATAACACGCACCTCAGGGCTAGTGCGGGGAGCAGGCACATGACGTACCGAACTGGAGAGGCGCACTGGAGGCTTGGTGCGTGGAGTCGGCACTGATGGCGCCGGACTGGTGACACGCACCTCAGGGCGAGTGCGAGGAGTAGGCACATGACGTACCGGACTGGAGAGGCTCACTGGAGTGTAGCAGTCGGCCGGACCCAGACTGGGCACCGGTGGAGCGGACTGCTCTGGTACTGGAGTAGAGCAGACGGCCGGACCCCGACTGGGTACCGGTAAAGCGGACTGCTCTTTCACGGGAGTGGAGTAGGCGACTGGGCACGGATTATTCCACTCCGACATTTCCCGTTCAACTTCCTCCGCTATCTCCCACATCTCCTCCAAAACGTCTCCAAAATTTCTCTCCAAATAATCCTCCTCCTCTTCACTTTGCGCCCCCATTTATATGTCGGGCACAGTGCATCCCACATGGAGAGTGGTACTGGTGCGTCCTCTTCCTTACCAGACCACCCCCATAGCCCCCCCCCGAAATTTTCCTGGGGTTGACTACGGGCTCCGTTTCCTCCTTTTCTCCGCTGTCTTCCTTTCTTCCTCTCCGTTGCTCCAGTTTTACGCTGCTTGGTCGGGTAGTGGTTCATTCTGTCACGTTCGGGTGTGTAGAGAGACCAAGGCGCAGCGTATCCATAGTTCGACATCTTTATTTAATGAACTATCGAACTATACAAAATAACAAATGATATATCTAACGACACACGTAGCACGACACGGGACATAACATAACAATGAACCACGCCAACGGAGTGGAACACAGACATATAAGTAAGATCCCTAATTAGAGGTAATGCATAGCAGCTGCCTCTAATTAGGGATCCCACACACACACACCAGACAGAAATAGAAATGATAGATCTGCCAGACTCTGACCATAGAAATATAGAGAAGCAAAGCTTCTCTATGGCCAGAGCCTGACACACACTACCATCAATACTTATGGATGAAGATGTAACATATTCTGGATAATTAATGATGTGTTAATAATTATGAGGAAGAAAAAGGCTCTAGCCAGGTCATGCTTTCCATCCGATCCTGCAACACCGGTTGCCTACAGGTAGGCCGTATGATCCTGGTTGCTCCAGAGATGTGACAGTATGACATGATATCCCTAGTTGATATTGACTGCTAACATTGATAACTTTTAGCTCAAAATGCAGTTTATTTCTGTATCTTACTTTTTTGAAAAAGCATCACCGTTTATGGCTGTAATGACAGGCTATATTTACGCAGCGATTGTGTTCCCGTGTGCGTGCGTGCGTGCGCGGGGTTTGCAAACGTCAAATTGTAGGGAGAGAGGATTGCCATAAAACAAATGTGGTGATTAAGAATATGAACTGTTTACTTGCAAGCTCACCAGCAATGAGGCATCAATCAATAATTACTAGCATAGGCCTACTGGTCTTTTGGTATGTCAAAATGGCTTGAAATGTAAGCTTAAAGTATTAATTTGGTAGTAATCAAAAGAATGAAAATACTGTCTGGTAGCCTCAATAAATAGACAATGGTTAATAGTTGTACAAGTCATTGCATGTATAGATTTGTTACTTGAGACTTGCATTTAGAATGCATGACCTGGACTTGACTCGAGACTCGACCTGTTCTCCTTGTGACTTGAGACTTGCTTGTTACTCGAATAATAGTGACTTGGTCCCACCTCTGCTGTAGTCCAATCATTTTAGTCACCAACGATGGCTATCTCAGTTAGTTATTACCTGCAGTCAGTAGGTGATATCTGATTGTTGTGGGGAACAGTTGAGAAACTGTGCCTGATTTGTAATGTGAGGAATATCCATTTCCACAGTGTCTATTAGGACAGCAGAGCTGATTTTAAATGGTTTTGAAACTGAAGATCTGATGGACACCATATTGTGTCCTCAAAGCCCCACCAACTAGTTACTGTAGATCAAACTTGATGGATGTAATTTCCTTAATGGAGTATTGGCTTTATTTGCCGACCAGCTGCATTGGCTTGGCTACAGTAGCAGTCTGAGTGTATTATCCACATAATGGCTTCACTCCATGTTACATCTGCAAGATAGCTAGGTTATTTAATCATTGCTTATTCTCAGATGTGCTTTATGTCAAATCCCCATCACACAAAAGCCAAAATACTGTATTGAAAAGTAAACTAAACTGTAAAAAATTGTAATGTTGAATCAAGTTAGGTGTAAGTAAAATGACAAAGTACACCAATGGTATGTTTCTATCAAGAGTTTTATGATCTCAGCCTGTCTTTCTGACGTCTTTGATTCTTTGATTCAATCCCCACTGCCTTAGTGTGACAGCCAGACACTTTGCGGAGTGATTTGTCTACATGGGACTCATTGTTTTTTTCTCTGGCTCTGTGATGTTATTTGTGTTCCGGAATCTTCAGAGGCGTTCCATGTAAACTCCCGGGCTGATTCCCTTATGACATCAGACTCAAAACAAACACAGGCGGATACGTCCCTCCAGGCCCTCTGGCTGTCATCTCGCTCCCTCCCGCCTCTCATCCCATTAAAAAGTGACAGATTGCAGATATAATATATTTTTAAAAATGGGAACACAGAAAAAATAAAGATAACTTTGTGATTGTTTGGGATGTGGTTCGACCCCATAAAGAGGGAGCGCTGTGTGTTTGTGTGTTTGAGCGCTGTGTGTTTGTGTGTTTGAGCACTGTGTGTTTGTGTGGGATTCAACAAAACCATTAAAAACTATGCAGCTCTGTGCCTCCCTATGTAGACATTCAGTGATGTATGGTATTGGTTACACCGGCTGAGTCAGAGTATATTTTCCAGGAGTGAAGGAAACCATAATTTCTTCATCAGTATGCATTTGGTGCATCATTTTTGATGGGGTATTATGTAATCTGCCATGTGGGCTTTTACAGTACTGTAGCTAGGCTACATCCCATGATTGGGAATAGTATCAGTGAAAATGGCAACATGCACTGAATCCACTGCATCTCTAACAAGAACCATTATTCCTATTTTCCTTTGCTTATATTTAGTACTAATGTAGTTAAAGTGTGTTATTTGCTTCCGCCTCGGGAAACGCGAGAGGAGCAGCAAAGCGAAAAAAGGACGTATCTTCAGACAATTTCTCCTGTGCATCTGTTAGCTTTACAAATGACCTTTTATTCACGTGATGTTTGTGCAACAGCACTCTTGTGGATGAGTTCTCCTCTAAGCTATATTCATTTAGACAGGCACTAGTGTTTATCTTCACAGCTCAGGGATTAGAAATGTAATTACAGTTCGCTGTGACATCTCTGTATCCACCAAGTTGTTGACAAAGTCTGGAACAAACTGGGGGATTTGCTGCCGGAGGCGCTTTCAAGACACATCTTGGCCCGGTGTAAACAATGTGTGTTCGTGTAGACGATCTCTAATGAAATAGTCTAATGAATGAATATACAGTAAGTGCCATATAATGTGTTTGCCAGAAAGCTTCACCAATATGAAGAACATTGAACACTTTGCCTTTTAAGTGCAATAGTTTGAACAGAGAACTCAAGCTTTTATTGTCTTAGTCCGACACAATTAAAGCTACTTTAAGCAATTATTTCACAGTGATTTCACTTTCATTGACTTTTGAGGTGACTTTATTTTTTTGGTTTAATTACTCGCTGAAGTGTTATACCGTCTTCATCATGATGTTGTGACAGACAAATTAGTCGTTTCTCTTGCTCTGCATCAGATAACAATGAGATCCACAGTTACATCATATTTATTCCAACAGTTTGTTGTATCTGAATGCAGCACGGGCAACTTCTAAGACGGCAATGTGTAGCTGCTGAGATCGAGAGATACGGCCTGTGTCCCAATTGGCACCCTATTCCCTACAGTAGTGCACTATGAAGGGAATATGGTGCCATTTGGGCACAGCTTTTGAGTAGTGGCTCAAGGGTAGAGGCACTCAGGACAATCCGGGCACTGGCAGACTACTGAATAATTAATTAGACGTCATTGTTTCACTGTCTCCACCTAGCACTGCAGCAAAACGCTTTATGCATGAATCATCTGGTATATATTATGTATTTGAGACATATGTTCCTGGTGAAAGCCGCGTTGAGATAAAGTGAAAAAGGTACGAATGGGTTTGACAGTAACCTCAGTCTGTTCCTGCGCATGCAGTAACCTGAGAACGATATTAATGCGTTTCCTGTGTGATTTTAATAACGTTTCCCGGTCGTTAACACTTTATGCTCCACACATTATTATAAGTATACCTACCGTATGACCTAGATTCCATCTTCTGTTTCTCAAAGCTTGCAGCGTTACCACAGATACTACTAGGGGTAATGACTGATACTACTGAGCCGAGAGTGGTATCCGTTGTATCATAACCGGTTGTTGTTCTAGGCAACAGTGAACTGAACTCCCCTGAGGCAAGGGTCATTTACAAAAAATCTATGTGTGTGTGTGTGTGTGTTTGATTAAAAGGCAGAGCACAAGATGCTGTGTGTCTCTCTCCTCTCCATGATAATTACTCAGTGATCAACAAGATGATGAGCTCTCCACTTCAGGAAGTGACCTCTCAGGATGAATAGGTTTCTGCTATTAGACATGTGACTCCTAAGTGGATGTTCAGTGTAGGAGGGCGTCTTCTCCACGTACTTGGCTGTAGTGTTTTCTGGTATTGTATGAACAGAGTACGATGAGATTGAGTCATGCAGTTGGAGGTCTCGTTGAGAATGTCTAAAACAGGAAGCGTTCATTCAGTTAATTCATTCAGTACTGGCAATGTTGAAGGACGTTCGAGATGTGTTACCTCTGGTGCTTTTGGATAACAAGAGAAGAATATTCAGGATTCAGCGCACCATTTTTTAAGATTTATTAGAATCAGCTGTAAGGATAGTGTATCCTCCCCTTCCAACCATATTAGTGGTCTATAGAGTCCAGCTTCAGCACTTGTTGTGGTGGTGCATGTCTCCACAGCACCTCAACCAGTTAGTTTGGTTATAGGATATGCGTCAGGACAGTGTATCACCTCAGCACTCCACAACACCTCACCAGCTTTATTCAGTGTCTCTTCCTGGCTGGATGTGTGACATCCCTGTACCCCATAAGCTTGATTAGATGTGTGTGTAATGACAGTGTATTAGTGGTCATAGAGTCCCACTTTTGCGCTTGTTGTTGCTAGTTGAGGTTGAGGTGGTGCTTGTCTCCTCAGCTCCTCACCTGCTTTATTCAGCGTCTCTGCCTGGCTGGATGGAAGTCATTACAGCCTCCCATTAAACTTCTGCAGTCCTTTAACATGTTGCTGCAACTGATTTACCACAGTCCCAGGTCACTCTGTCTCTGAGAGGCAGGGAGAGAGAGAGGGAGAGAGAGAGAGAGAGAGAGGGAGAGAGGGAGGTCGGGAGGGAGGGAGAGCTAGAGAGAGAGCGAGGAATACATTAAGTAATTCTTGCTGACTCAGGAACAGTGGGACAAGGAATTGCCGTTTTCTGAAATCAGGAAAACAAAGTCATTACATCAAACTGGGAGACATTCACCCTCCATTTTCAGCGTGGTGTTGATAGATAGTGGCGGTTAACCGCGCTAGGCAGCTACCCACTGAGCATCACATTGAGTGTTGGTCTTAAGTGTTGGTGTTTTATGTCTTGAAATTACTTTGCTGATGTGTTTGTTGTGTTGGTGTTGATGAGGCAGTTGATGGGGCTCAGTGATTAGCATATCCTGGGTTTATGCTAATAGGAATGCAGTAAAAAGCGGTAGCGCTAGCAGATTTTTGACCAGAAGACAGAATGTGCTTATAATTGCTAGCATAATTTTAGCCGTTGCTGGGGGATTTGAGTAAGCCTTAGCCCACACTGCAATCTAAATCACAGATTGCCCCCCAGTTCATCGCTGCTTGTTATTATTTGTGTTTACCCAGAAATCCATTTAGTACTTGCTAGTCATGCTTACAACAGTTCCAATAATTATGTCTAGATTTTAGCTCAAGGGTTAGCTGAGAGTCGGTCTTTGCTACGGTGTGATGGGATATTTAACTGGGACTGTGAATCTACTACCATAGATCACCAATGGAACCACATTCAGAAGTGTCTCTGGCAAAATCTCTCTTCAAATATATTGCAAAATATGTAGGTCACATACATCAATCAACTTGACGGGAAAACCATTGCCAAGTGGACATCAGGCAGCATCTGAGAGCACCTCTCTGGGGGAACATTTTTAGAACATTTCTATGTGTCTACTAGAAAACAGTGTTGACCGTTTTGTCACCTCATTTTGTTTATGAATAATGGCATCTTGTGGAAAAACTCTATAGGGTCTCTCTCTCTCTCTCTCTCTCTCTCTCTCTCTCTCTCTCTCTCTCTCTCTCTCTCTCTCTCTCTCTCTCTCTCTTTATCTCTCTCGCTCTCTCTTTCACTCTCTCTTTCACTCTCTCTCTCTCTCTTTTACTCTTTCACTCTCTCTTGCTCTCTCTCTTGCTCTCTCTCGTTATCTCTCTCTTTCACTCTCTCTCTCTCTTTCACTCTCTCTCTTGTATGTTAACAAAGTTTTGGGGAGAGGAAAGAAATATTAACCTTGAGAATGACTTGTAAAGGGACATGGAAAGGCTGGGAATGAACTGTTACACAAAGGCCAAGCCTGGTGTCGTACCATTAATCAAAAATGGACTCAGGCCTCAGAGCAATGTTATGTGTCTTCTCAGGGTGAGTTATTAAAAGAGATAACAGGTCTGACCACTTTCTACTCCAGGCTCGTATAACACTGGGGAGTTCTAGAATACTTTATAGCTCTCACACTCTACAGCAACAGCAATACTGTTACTCTACATTACAAGAATGGCTTGTTCAATATGTATGTTTGATGCTTTGATCATGCAATAAGTACTAAATAAGCCATACATAGCCTCTGTGTTTTGTCAATCTACTAGCTATGTCACAGCTAACAGCAAGTCCTAATTGCACCTGTAGATCAGACCGTCTAAATGTTGCTCTATGAAAAACTCTGAATGGCATTCCCACTTTGTAACAATGGTATTCGTTTCTGTCAGTAGAAATAGCACTAAGCAGAGGCTGACATCCCAGCGGTGCAAATTCGTCAGAGGTTGCAACACACGCACGCACACGCATTTGATGTTACCATGGAGCCCTACATTCTAAGAATTGAGAAAAAGTTCACGCCATTACGATCCCTCTTATATATTGTGCTGTTTTTGTCAAAGAAAAAAACTAAACAGGCCCCGTCTAAGATGAACTGTCTTCTACTGCGCCTTCGTCAGTGCAGTGCACACAACGCTACCGACTAGCACTAGCATGAGATATTGATTAAAGCTGAAGTACAGTAAGTATTTATTATATCAGAAATGTCAGCCTTTGCACCAGTGGCAGAACAATAAGCGTGTCACAGTGATGAATTGGCTGTGTTTCCTCTAGGTCTTTTCTTACTTCCACAGGAAATAGAAAGCCATTACAGGACTCATTGTTGACTGAAATCACTAGCGTATCCCACGGAAGTAGAATAGAATTTAATATTTTTATGTAACTTTTTATGGAATGAAGATGTTCTCACCACTTGTTTATCATAACTGTAGTAGTGAATAGTGAATAACTAGTAGTGAGATGTTAATAGTACATAACTGTAGTAGTGAATAGTGAATAACTAGTAGTGAGATGTGAATAGTACATAACTGTAGTAGTGAATAACTAGTAGTGAGATGTGAATAGTACATAACTGTAGTAGTGAATAGTGAATAACTAGTAGTGAGATGTGAATAGTACATAACTGTAGTAGTGAATAGTGAATAACTAGTAGTGAGATGTTAATAGTACATAACTGTAGTAGTGAATAGTGAATAACTAGTAGTGAGATGTGAATAGTACATAACTGTAGTAGTGAATAGTGAATAACTAGTAGTGAGATGTGAATAGTACATAACTGTAGTAGTGAACAGGGAATAACTAGTAGTGAGATGTTAATAGTACATAACTGTAGTAGTGAATAGTGAATAACTAGTAGTGAGATGTGAATAGTACATAACTGTAGTAGTGAATAGTGAATAACTAGTAGTGAGATGTTAATAGTACATAACTGTAGTAGTGAATAGTGAATAACTAGTAGTGAGATGTGAATAGTACATAACTGTAGTAGTGAATAGTGAATAACTAGTAGTGAGATGTGAATAGTACATAACTGTAGTAGTGAATAGTGAATAACTAGTAGTGAGATGTGAATAGTACATAACTGTAGTAGTGAATAGTGAATAACTAGTAGTGAGATGTGAATAGTACATAACTGTAGTAGTGAACAGGGAATAACTAGTAGTGAGATGTGAATAGTACTTAACTGTAGTAGTGAATAACTAGTAGTGAGATGTGAATAGTACATAACTGTAGTAATGAATAGTGAATAACTAGTAGTGAGATGTTAATAGTACATAACTGTAGTAGTGAATAACTAGTAGTGAGATGTGAATAGTACATAACTGTAGTAGTGAATAGTGAATAACTAGTAGTGAGATGTGAATAGTACATAACTGTAGTAGTGAATAGTGAATAACTAGTAGTGAGATGTTAATAGTACATAACTGTAGTAGTGAATAGTGAATAACTAGTAGTGAGATGTGAATAGTACATAACTGTAGTAGTGAATAGTGAATAACTAGTAGTGAGATGTTAATAGTACATAACTGTAGTAGTGAATAACTAGTAGTGAGATGTGAATAGTACATAACTGTAGTAGTGAATAGTGAATAAATAGTAGTGAGATGTTAATAGTACATAACTGTAGTAGTGAATAGTGAATAAATAGTAGTGAGATGTTAATAGTACATAACTGTAGTAGTGAATAGTGAATAACTAGTAGTGAGATGTGAATAGTACATAACTGTAGTAGTGAACAGGGAATAACTAGTAGTGAGATGTGAATAGTACATAACTGTAGTAGTGAATAGTGAATAACTAGTAGTGAGATGTTAATAGTACATAACTGTAGTAGTGAATAGTGAATAACTAGTAGTGAGATGTGAATAGTACATAACTGTAGTAGTGAACAGGGAATAACTAGTAGTGAGATGTGAATAGTACATAACTGTAGTAGTGAATAGTGAATAACTAGTAGTGAGATGTGAATAGTACATAACTGTAGTAGTGAATAGTGAATAACTAGTAGTGAGATGTGAATAGTACATAACTGTAGTAGTGAACAGGGAATAACTAGTAGTGAGATGTGAATAGTACATAACTGTAGTAGTGAATAGTGAATAAATAGTAGTGAGATGTTAATAGTACATAACTGTAGTAGTGAATAGTGAATAACTAGTAGTGAGATGTGAATAGTACATAACTGTAGTAGTGAACAGGGAATAACTAGTAGTGAGATGTGAATAGTACATAACTGTAGTAGTGAATAGTGAATAACTAGTAGTGAGATGTTAATAGTACATAACTATAGTAGTGAATAGTGAATAACTAGTAGTGAGATGTGAATAGTACATAACTGTAGTAGTGAATAGTGAATAACTAGTAGTGAGATGTGAATAGTACATAACTGTAGTAGTGAATAGTGAATAACTAGTAGTGAGATGTTAATAGTACATAACTGTAGTA